>CM077458.1:15593603-16193603 GCA_039654765.1 Mylopharyngodon piceus | reverse complement strand
ATGTTAATAGTCTAGAGGAAGTCAACAGCGCCAGATTGAGGAGTAAATGTCAGCATCGCAGTTATTAATGATGTGGCTATGTGCAGCTGTCGCACACAAATGTAAACAAACAATGCTCTGATTTGCATTAAGCAGGTATGAAAGGGTTTACTGGAAGAAAAAAAAGAAAAAGGTAAATGCCTCATTGATTGATGTGGGTTTCATCATCACCCAGTGACCTTGCTTATGCAAAACTTCCACTATTAACCCACTCACGAATACAGCCTAAACGTAGAATAAACCTCGCAACTCTGGCTCAATGTTTTAAACTTGTATGCACAAATGCAAGTATTTCCCATTCACCCCTCCCACCATAAGCACTTACATCACAAGAAAGTACATACACACACACACAAAGTCACGATCAAGTGCTTGCATAGATATTTCTATCGAGCGGTGGCAGGCGCTGCCAGCTTGGATCGATACACTCAGCTGTGTCTGTACCGTTCTGAGGTGCATTCTAATAGCTCCAAGAGCCAAAGGAAGTTAACTGCCTGCTACAATACAGTACACAACAACCTCTTTCCAGCATTCACACAAACCTCTCTGATGCATTAAGAACACCTGGTAATGTCATCAGAACATTTCCAGGAATATTCACGTCCACATATCTATCAATCGATAGACTGACTGACCAACCTATCAGCCTATCCATTTATCCATGCGTCCGTCCGTCCATCCATCCATCCATCCAAGCTGTATTGACATTGAAAAATTTACATTGGCAAAGCGTCAGTACCATCAAAGGCTGCCCTGTAACAACAGCACAATCCAGAAAAGTATATGTGAATGCTTTTACACTGCTACCGCCGCAGATACAAGCAAATGACACCCCCACCCCCCACCCCACTTCTCTCCATTTATCTATCTGCTCTCATTCTTTGTCCTACATGAACGAGCTGCAAAGAGAACCACGAGACAAAAGAAGAAAAAGAAAACTGCTGTCTGCTCACACCTAAATATCAGCCAGAACACAATGCTGTCTAACACAATACTTGCAATTGCAACGAAATTCAGGGAGAGACTTTTTTCACAAGCAGGGTATTCGGTTCTCTGCCTCCCTCCTACTGTCTCTCTCCTCTTTTAAACTAAACTCACACATGCATAGACATGACATGTGAATGGCTGCTCACATGGGGAGGTTTGATGTCTATCAGCTCTGACTTACTGCACCTCTGCACAAAAAGAAAAAAAAAATGGGTAATTGAATACATTGACATTATATTTTTCATATAGAGTAAATGACATGAATTTTTATAATTAACTTTGCACTTAAGTAATGTGCATTATTAATACTGTGTATAATGGGATTTGAAACATTTCAGCCCTCAGTTCATAACATATATAATATAAATGCTGTTTGGTAATGGGAAATCGAAGACTTCACATAAAGAATTTTAGCAGATGCAAATCAAAGTTTGAAACAGTACAATTCTAAGGATAGGGATAGAGCTGGAGCTAATTTCTATTCCTTTTGCATGCAAATTGATTTCAGCACCTTGGACAGCAACCTTCAGCACCGCCACGAGTCATTAGACTTTCTCTATTCCCTCAGGCTTTAAAGCCAGCTTCACTATTCTGACAACATCTCTCAAAATGCTAGCAAATACTACAGTAATGAAAGGCATCCATGTAACACAGGAATATAGATAGATATACAGTGACCCCAGGAAGGACACTTAAGCCTCACTCAAAATGTCCGAATGCCATTGTATTAGATAACTGAATATCAAAGCAAATGACATTTATTTTAACGCCAGAAGGCATACACACACTTTAAGTAAAGTAAAATAGGAAAATTAATCACAAAACAAGTTAGGTTTTAAATTATGAAACAACAGATACTTTTGACAATGGATACAAAATGTGACCACACCTGTGGTTACATGAACTGTATGAACTTAAAGGGTTAGTTCACCCAAAAATGAAATGAAATGTCATTAATTACTCACCTTCGCGTCGTTCCACACCCGTAAGACCTTCGTTCATCTTCGGAACACAAATTAAGATATTTTTTATGAAATCCGAGAGGTATATGACTCGTCCATAGACAGCAATTTGACGGACACTTTCAAGGTCCAGAAAAGTACCAAAGACATCATTAAAACAGTTGACGTGACTGCAGTGGTTCAACCTTAATTTTATGAAGCGACGAGAATACTTTTTGTTTAACAAAAATAACGACTTTATTCAATAATCTCTTCTCTTCCCTATCATTATCCTTACATATCCTTATTGCTGCAGTAAGCCCAGTGAAAGCTTCCGTGTTTACGTCCGAATGCCATCTCAGTATTGGTCAAAGCTGATCACGTGAGCAGCACGACACATGCGTGTGATGCTGACGCAGGAGCCGGCCAATAATGAGTCGCCGTTCTGACGTAGAACCTGGAAACGCTGGACGCAAACAATGTATGAGAATGACACAGAAGAGAAGATATTGTTGAAGTCGTTATTTTTGTTTTGTTTTTGCGCACAAAAAGTATTCTCGTCGCTTCATAAAAACAACTGCAGTCACGTCGACTTTTTTAACAATGTCTTTCGTATCTTTCTGGACCTTGAAAGTGTCAGTTAAATTGCTGTCTATGGACGAGTCATATACCTCTCAGATTTCATCAAAAATATCTTAATTTGTGTTAATTTGTGTTCCGAAGATGAACATACAGGTGTGGAACGACATGAGGGTAAGTAATTAATGACAGAATTTTCATTTTTGGGTGAACTAACCCTTTAAGGTGAACTGACCTCAAATCTCCACTAAAAATCATCAAAACACTAGCTTATTAAAAGACATTGAGCAATTATGGAGTTATGACAAAAAGTAAAATTGGTGGAGGATAAGCCCAGATACAACTTGCTTTAATATTTTGTATCTCATGCAGTGGCATTTAAACTATTTTAATGTCTGTGGCTTAAGTTTCCAAAAACTTTCTGGAGTCAGTGTAGAAATATGTCATACACAGTAATACTAATGGTTGCATATTGCATATTGATTGCATATTGATCTTCATTCAACTGCACTCCAACAAATATATTTTCAATTTTGGGTACATTCCAGAAGATCTGAGACTATCTGATTCTACATGCTTGGCCTGTTTAAATTCAACTCTTTATTCCTCCCCCGTTTCCTTTTTAATTTTCCCCCTCAATCCACCTCCTTGGGTTTTGATAATTTTTAGCTAATTAAGCCCTTTGAAAAGCCCAAGAACAAACCATCAAGAGGAGGAAGAAAGTAAGTGAAATTCAGATTCAGTGCTCCATCTCCCAGAATGAATCACAACAAACCCCCACAGCAAAGACCACTGCAACAAACAAGCAAACCAAAGACGGAAGAGAAGGCAGCCATGTCGATGGCTCGTCAGTATCAAGCCACAATGACATTGATGTAGGAAATCGCTCGATACTACAAATGAGCTACGATATGTTGACATAAGTCAAGTATAGATTACATAAACCCTAACCAACCAAATGATAATTTACCAGGCACAAATCTAACAAGCAAAGATTAACCTCAGAGGAATGTATTAAAACGCAAGATGTGGGAAAAAACAACAACAAATGAACACATATGCAAGTAGAGGAACAGTAAAATGCAATGAAGGTCAATAACATGGCATGAAAAAAAATCTATAGCACTACCTTTTTCATCAAAAGACGGCAAGGACAAATTAGCAAACAGCAAATTTGATCTGGGTAGTACATGTAACTACGGTCATAACATGGTCTGGACTCCCCTGGAGTCTCTAAAATGGTGCGTTTTGTTCTTTTGAGATAATAGCCTTAATTTGTTTTAGAGTTGTATATTATATAGATCAGTGCAGTCAGAAAGGAAGGCAATTAAAAAAATACAATAACAATTAATTGTAGCAAAGACAAGAATGACTGTTCTAATTACATATTTCATCCAGGTCAACTCTTAGGAACATCATTCATTCAAAAAAGAACTGTGTTGACACCACCATCATACATCATTAGCTTCTCTACCCTTTAGCAAAAAATAAAGATCATTACATTGAAATATAGAGACAAGGACAACCTAGACATAATCCACAGCAAGGTGACATTGTCCCTACCATTACTGTCCCCTGAGCAGTTCTTCATCACAGTGAAGAATCCAGACAGCAGCTGAACACATCTTTAGTGAACACCACACAATCTATAAACGACACATTCACTTACAACAGTAACACCTCACATTCAGAAGAATGATTTACAGTACCTAAAAGAATATACGGAAGAAACAAACCCAGTAAAAACACTGAAAAACAGCATTTGCATGCACTTTAGGGCACCACACTAACAATCATTTATGAAAATTTCTGACAAAAACGTACTCTGTTTGAACACATTATTGATGTGAAACAGATTTCCACAAAAGGGAGTGCTGTTAAATATGGACCAAGCAAAATTTATTGAAATATTGACAAAACAGTCTGGGTAAATAATGAATGAAGGGACAAAATATAAATAAAATTCTTGGTGGGTATTGAACAGAGGAAACAGAAGCTACACTAGTCAACTGAATGATAAGAACAAATAAAGAAATACTGTTCTGCATCCTTGACAGCCTCAGGAAACATAATCATACTTAAAATTAGATGAACTGTCTTTCAATGTTCATATTAAATGGTTATGGATAGAACTTCAAGGTAACTGGCACTGGCAAACAGACATAAAATATTTGGTTTAAAAAATAGCCACTTTGTTGTCAAAGGGGAGTAGAAAATCAGTTTTTATCAGATAGATCACTTTCTAGTTCGTAATTATGTCACTTGAGTGATGCATCAACAGAAAATATAAAATACCCCCAACACACACAAGCAGAATTTATAATCAAATGTCATATGTTTCACGAAGCTGTATATCATACCTGAAAAAATAAGTGGCGTTCCTCAAATAATCAAACATCAGTTTTGTCCATCCACAGACATGATGCGAGCGTGTCTCTCTATCTCTCTCTTGTGGACACATGTAAAAGTGGCATTGCATTAAATATTCATCTCAAATGTTGTGTAATTTAATAAGCAGTGGACAGGTATAAAAACATACCTTACAGAAAGACTCAAATCTAATCCAAGGTCTCCTTTTCTTGTCCAAACCCATCGATGACATGCATACAGGCAGGACCATCAGACTGTCTCAACCTGACTCTTCTAGCAGCAATGAGACCTTGCTAGGTTAATGTGCATTTTATAATTTGTCATTTGAAGCGCCATACCAATACGTCAAGTCTATTTCTCACAAACAGTATTCATTGGTACCCTTTTTATTTGATTTAAGACTTTGTATTTTTATTAAGAAGGCTATACCAGACGCATAATCACTATACATTGATTTAACATTACCTTTACAATTAAATCTTTCACTGAAATTACAGAATAAATATATGCACATTTTTTAACTTTGTCAAATCTTTGTGAGAGAGAGAAAACATTAAAAGTGCTTCCTAAAAAGCTGTTAGTGATAGTATCCAGAAGCATTTTTCTTAAGAAAGTGCGTCGAACTCCATAAAATCTTGAAGTGTCATTATATATTCACAAATATTGATCCTCGGGTGCGTCCTTGAGATAGAACTCTGTCTTTTGCTGTATAGAAAATTAAATAGACCACTCAACGGGTAATACGTTGCTGTATCTCTATAGCAGGTGAAGTTTTTGATCAATAACCTCCATCTGCAGTCGAATGCATGCAGCAAACTGCAAATATTCTACAAACTGTGCCAGGCGCTCCGGAGGTTCAACAACAAATCTGTTCCATACAAAAATAATGGGTGGTAACATTGCTGGCTACTCTGAAAAAAAGGCACTTCATTGAAAAATCTGAGTATGGCCTTTCCTCCAAAAGCGACTTGGGGGAAATGTGTGTGTGAGTGTGTACGTGTACGTGTGTGAAATATATAATCTTGCCATGCTTCTTTTTTGATACGTATTCTTTTTGGGCGTGGAGGGTGAGGGGTTGTGAAAGTGAGTTTACACTTTTTTCAATTCAATTAGAATCTGTATGATTTCTCTAAGACTTCGAGGTAATCCGGCTTTGTTTGGAGTTTCGCCCTTAACTCGAGGTATTCACTTTGTGTTTGCTCAGGGAATCCTTTCCCCGTAGTGAAAAGTAATGTTTCTTTTAATCTGGCGTCTTGCTGTAAATCGGGGTATTGCATTCCGGGGGGATGTGCATGTGCAACGTGCATGTCCTTTAATTTGGGAACGGTGCCGTACAGGCAGTCTACAAAACCAACCGTAGGGGTCGGCCTCTGGCTGTCAATCACGGTAGGGCAAAGCACTCCGTTCTCGTGAAAGCTTGCCATGTCACCGGACTGATTGATGGTGACAATGGTGTTGAGCTGGGAATTGGACACAGCCATCGTCCATTCCTTCTCTTTCTCCAGAAGAGTTCGATAATTACTGTTATTTTCCTTGGTTTCTGCAAACTGCTCGCCCTCAATCTCTCCTTCTCGTGGTTTGTAAATGGGATTGTTACACATTTGAGTAACGGGATGGGGGATGTAGTCGTAGACGTGACCGGGTGGCTTCTCAGGCGAGGCAGTCTGTCTTTCTTCAAAGATCTTGCACTGCATTTGAATGCCCGTAAGATCCACCTCCTGTCGCTTCCTGAAGGGAAGTTTCTTTCGCCTCCGTAGGACAAATGCGAAGAGACCGGCGGCCACAAAAACAGAGGAGATGAAGAGAATCAGCAGGCTGAGAATCAGCACAGAGAGCGGGACAGCTCCCGTTGCCGGCGCTTGTCCTAATTCAGAGCCGCTGGTGGCCGTCATGTCATTTGGTAGAACTGGAGATGAAGCGGTGAATTTCAACTCGGGGCAGATGACCTCAGCCTCTAGGGTGCGCAGATCCTTGCCAAGGGCGAAGTCTGGGGTCTTGCAGGTCACTTCCCCAACGACAATGACGGAGCTGAGCTTCTCTATCCATTGTTTGAGTGGAATGATGTCACAAGAGCAGTCCCAGGGATTCTGGTGAAGGTCGATTTGAACGATGGAGTGAAGATGCTCCAGTACTCCGTTCACGGGAAGGTACAAAAAGTAGTTGTTGCGCAGGTTGAGTCTAGCCAGTGAAGTGCCGGCAAAAGCATCCACAGGCAAGGTGCGTAGCAGGTTGTCATTGAGAAAAACCAACTGCAGGTTTGGCATGAGGCTGAAGGCAGCCGGTTGGATCTCTCGAATGACATTGTACTCGAAGTACAGGTAACTAAGTGCCTGCAGACCACGAAACATGCCTGGAGTCAGCCTTTCTATGTCGTTGCCATTCAAATATAAACTTTTTAAATTAGGTAGGTTCATAAAGGCGCCTTCTTGAACATATGATATCCGATTGTTACCCAAGTGCAATAGATCCAAACTAGAGAAGTTCCAAAAGTCAGACCTGTAAATTTTCTGAATCAAATTCCCACTTAAATAGAGTTTCTTGGCGTTGAGTGGTCGTGGCAGCAGCTCAGAAATGTTGTGGAAGCCTTTTTCTTTACAATTGACAGTGAGGCCCAAGTCATTGATGTGTAAATTGCACATGCACCCTGTCGGGCAAATGATTGGTATAGGGGGTCTGGTCTGGTAGGCAGCGACTGGAGGCTGATTCAGCCCTGGGTAAATGCTACGAGGAGTGGGTGGTGTTTTTGTGGGTCTGGACCGTTTAGTCGGCTTTACGTTTCTCTCTCTGTACTCTACTGAGGAGGCTGTGTTATGAAAAGATGACAACATAGACGAAGGCTTGGTGGGCCACACATTTTCGTTATTAAATGGCAATCTGGGAATGCCATGTTTGGCCTCCAGCTCGGCTTCGGAGAGTAAAGGACAAAGTTCACTTCTCTTGATCTCACGAAGGTCCTTACCATGTAAATGAAAAGGGTATTCACACGTAATGTCGCCTACCAAAGCTGTATAGGGTATGCGCTCCAGCCAGGTTTTGAGCTGCACAATGTCACACACACAGTTCCATGGATTTTCCTCTAGCTGAATCTCCATCAAGCTGCGACCGATGTATTCCAATGTCCCTTTATAGGGTAGAATTTTTAAGCGGTTGCCACGTAAGTCAAGGTGCGTGAGCGATACGGACCTGAATAATAAATTGGGTAGCACAGGTATCAAATTGTCATTCAAAATAAGTACTCTGAGTTTGTGCAGGTTCCGAAACGCCCCGCTCTCTATTCTCTTGATGACGTTGTAATCCGCCTGAAGATACTCAAGGCTCTCCAGCCCCATAAAAGTGTCATTCCTGAACACCTCCAGTTTGTTTTCATGCAAAAATAGCTTTTTCAAGATGCTCAGGCCATTGAACGCACCCACATGTATGTCCTGCAGTGCATTATTCCCCAGATTAAGTGACACAGCATTGTTGAGATGCAAAAAGCTGTTAAAATACAGCTTGCGCATGGAGTTCCTCTGCAGATTGAGTTTAAAGGGTCTCGTCCACGTCTGGGAGATCTGGCTGACATTTGTAAATCCTTTGCTGTCGCAGTGGACGTGGAAAATACCCTCCCTGACTTCACAGTAGCAAGGGTCAAAGCAAGGCTCATCTATTTCTTCCGACTCGTCCAACAGAGGGATCGGCGTAGTCCATCCTAAAGCTATTGTGCTTAGCAGGGTAAACCACAGCATCCTTCCGCCGAGTCCTGATGAAGTTAAGGCTGAGAGCCACTTCACAGCACTGCAATAAAACAGAAAAAAAGAGAGCGTGTGAGATGAGAAGGCTCAGACAGCGAGTGACAGTTGCAATGCTTTGAGCGTTTCGCACAGTAAAAAAAACACCTCCTTCCACATCATGGCATGTTTACGATAGAGATCATGCATTATCATGGGTTGGACTGGACATCTCTCACTCGATGATAGCTTACACTACACCCAAAAACAGGACTCAAGGGCATAATCACCACTAGTGTTTTAAAGTACTACATAAAAGAAAGCACATCTAAACAGTTTAATGTACTTCAACATTTAAAACTGTTTCGAGTCTCACTACGTCTGTCACACACATACAAACAGGAAACATTTGACAAATATTACTTTTGTTACTTCTGAATTATCAGGCTTTGCCATGTTCATGCAAAGCTCAAGCGCATTAGATCAATAAAAACATAAAATGAAAATAAATACATAGATTAAATCAACCACTGCATCCACTTAAAATTTCAAAAAAACAATGGCAGGTGCATCCTAAGACTGTCGCCAAAACGCCAATTAGACCTTTAATGCGTAACGGAGGTTATTTGCTTTCCACAGTCTGAACGCACTTAATTAGCGCAGATGTTATCAGAAGATCAGTGGAGAAACTCAGAGCCAAATGCTGCTGAGTGTGCCACACTCTGCGGATCTCCTGGCTTTCGAAAGGGGAAAAAAACCCAAAAGCTCTCGAAAGATCCTTGTTTTCTGTCCAGAAGAGACTGCAATTTTCCATGAATAGCGCACTTTGTATTTTCCTCCCACCCTTCTCTGGTGTCCTGGCTTTAGCAATCAATTCTAATGTCCTTCCATTCCCAAGCGATAATGTAGCGGATACCTACTCAGTTTTAGCAGTGTCCAACTTTACATCTCCAGGGTTTGGAGACGGGTGGTCCCAGGTTGCCTCAGATGGTTGGCTAAAAAAAGAAAAAGACAAAAGAAAAAAAACATGCATTGGAATGAAACAGTTGAAGATCTCCATGTTTTATGCACACATAAAGAAATTCTAATGTATAACCAAATTTAGATTTTTTTAATTAGGTTTTTTTTTTTTTTTTTTATGTTTTACTAATATTCGTTTGCTAAAGTACCATTTGAAGCTGAGTGATTTGTAAAGCAGTCTGCGCAGTTACATCAAAAACAAATCAATGCATCATTTTATTAAACACAGAGATTATGCTGTGGATCACCCAGGTCATTCTCCCATCTCCAAAAGTCTGTGAACATCTCAAACGCTCAAAATTCACCTTTTTTTAACGGAGCATCCGAAAACGGCGACTTTAAAGATTTCCTGTGCTTTTCCCTTATCTCTCTCGCTCTCTTTCGGTCTCTCGCTCTCTCTCCAAGACCAAGAAGAGAGAAGATGAAGACGTGATTTGAATGAAATCTCCTTTTTTGTTTTGTTTTGTGATGCCGGTTCGTTCAGTTCTGGAGCTCAGTTCCGTTAGAAGCGGCTCGGTTCGGTCTGTCCCACTGCTGCGCTGCTCGCGTCTCTCATCGTGTCGGAGAAAAGCTTCGGATCGTCACGGAAATGAGCTTTAAGAAAAGCGAACAGGGAGGGAGAGGGCAGAGATTGGAGAGACGGCGTTGGCGGAGAGGGTTGGGATGGAGGAGGCACGAGCTGTTGAGCGCGCTGAGTGCCGCACCGGGAGCGCGCGCGCATCAGTGTGTTCTCTCTCTCGCACTCTCTCTCTCTTTTTCTTCGTCAGCGATGTAACGTTATGTTTAAGGGCGATCTCATCACCGATTCGTGTTTTGAGATAAAAGCCACAGCTTATTTAACACCGAGCTTCATCGGTGAACTCTTCTGAGGCTTTTTTCAGTTCCGTTTCTTTCCTTGGAAAATGTTACTTCATTCGTTGGAATAAGTATCCTGGGTTCCTATGCGTAACAGAGCAAAATGACAAAAGAAAACTAAGCAATAGATCTTTTTTTCTCTGTATACATTTAGTTTGACTTCATCTGCAGTGAAGGCAGCTGAGGTAAATTCTTCCGTAGCGTCCTCTTGTGTGAAGCTCCGCGCGCTTCCTGCGCCCTGTCTTCCCGCGCTCTGCCTGCAGCGGGCAATCTAGCTCTGCGCGTGGGCAGTGGCGATGACAGGATACCTTTATTCTGCAAATTTACATGGAAATGAAGGAGAGGTTATGGGGTAACACTCTATAATATGATTTAATAATAACATAAAAAAAAACATTATTACTTTAAATAATGCTAATTATATAATTAAATAGATATGTAGTCAAACTTTGGTTTATAGGGAAACATGAGGTTATTGTTGCACTTTTACTGTGAATATTTGTGTTACTGTGGATTTATTTCTGAAATTCAATTTCTATAGATACATATACAGTAGTCTTGGCAACCAAACGGTAGAACATTTCCTCCATTATTGCCCTGAAAAATAAATAAATAAATAAAAAAAACAGTGTTCATTAAACACACATTGAAATTTAGATTTGAAACAAGAAGGGGGGGGGGGGGGGGAGAGAATGAATAAAACTGTAAAAACGTAAAAAGTATAACATTTAAAAACGTGATAACTTGCCCAATAAAATGTGACAACTTACCCCAAATTACATTTATGGAAAAGTTTGACCTTTGAAAACAAAGAAAACAGGCATTTGTGTAATTTGACTTTTTGACTTTATAGTTACTGATATAGAGCTGTTGTGACAACTTCCCTGTGCAACTAGCCCAGGTCTCCATTATATTTTCCATTTATGAATGTACTTGAACTACTGATCTGTAAATGTTTAACATTTAATCTAACAGCTAATGTTTTAAATTACTTAATGAAAGTTATTATAAAGTGTTAGGAGTGGCTATCTTTAAACAAATTTACGCAGAATTTCTTAATGAGATATTTCTGTAATTTTCATGAGTCAAGCTTAATTGGATTGTTCAAGGATGATAAAAAAATATGTTGAGGGTGATGATGATGATGATGACGACTACAACTATAATTATCATGACTATCATTTTTGGTTATTACAGATTAAATCTGTGATGCTAATTAAAACTGCTTTATGACGCAGACATAACTCTATGAGATCGTTTTTCAGTTTCATTCCCCTGTAGTGTTCTCACTCACATCTGTCCTTCTGAATAGATAATTTCCCCCAAATGGGTGTCCCCAAATCCTTTAAACAGACAAAATGATACACCAGAACACATATGACACATGACTTATATAATGAAATTGAACTAAGCTGAGTATAATGTTCAACACACATTCACTGTGTTTTACTGAAATTGGTGGACTCCAGGTTTCCATCTTCTATCACTAATATTTGTGTTCCTGTATAATCAGGATTATAACTTGAAATCAGCTTGTGTAACCCGCTCCATTATATAAAATATTGATTATAATATTTGTAATGATAAGAAATGGATTGTAAAAACAGAAGCATCCAATTTTCAGGTTTTATCATTGCTGTTAACTCATAGCACGGCTACCAGTGAACATTTTTATATTGCAGAATCATTGTGTAATTTCATGTGTTGCCCTTAGATGTTTCACATGAAGTACTTGAGGTTGTGATGTGCATTTCACTGTTCTTGGGTTTTTCCACCCCCTTTCCAAGGCCTCAATTACTCAAAGGTAATAAGCTGCAGCCACCTAAGTGGTCTGTACTGCTCAGTCACTCCAGAGACACAAGGGCTGGCATCCACCCGCGTCACTTCCTTTCTTATATAATGTCATATATATACCGATCAGGCATAACATTATGACCACTGACAGGTGAAGTGAATAACACTGATTATTTCTTCATCATGGCACCTGTTAGTGGGTGGGATATATTAGGCAGCAAGTGAACATTTTGTTCTCAAAGTTGATGTGTTAGAAGCAGGAAAAATGGGCAAGCGTAAGGATTTGAGCGAGTTTGACAAGGGCCAAATTGTGATGGCTAGACGACTGGGTCAGAGCATCTCCAAAACTGCAGCTCTTGTGGGGTGTTCCCGGTCTGCAGTGGTCAGTATCTATCAAAAGTGGTCCAAGGAAGGAACAGTGGTGAACCGGCGACAGGGTCCTGGGTGGCCAAGGCTCATTGATGCACGTGGGGAGCGATGGCTGGCCGGTGTGGTCCGAACCAACAGACGAGCTACTGTAGCTCAAATTGCTCAAGAAGTTAATGCTGGTTCTGAGGTTGCTGGGCTGACCCCTGTTCACCGCTGAAAGCGCCAACAGTGGGCACGTGAGCATCAGAACTGGACCACGGAGCAATGGAAGAAGGTGGCCTGGTCTGATGAATCACGTTTTCTTTTACATCACGTGGATAGCTGGGTGCGTGTGCGTCGCTTACCTGGGGAACACATGGCACCAGGATGCACTATGGGAAGAAGGCAAGCCGGCGGAGGCAGTGTGATGCTTTGGGCAAAGTTCTGCTGGGAAACATTGAGTCCTGCCATCCATGTGAATGTTAATTTGAAACGTACCACCTACCTAAGCATTGTTGCACACCATGTTCATCCTTTCATGGATTCCAGACGGTATTCTCTGGTGGCTGTGGCATCTTTCAGCAGGATAATGCGCCCTGCCACAAAACAAAAATGGTTTGGAATGGTTTGAGGAGCACAACAACAAGTTTGAGGTGTTGACTTGGCCTCCAAATTCCCCAGATCTCAGTCCAATCGAGCATCTGTGGGATGTGCTGAACAAACAAGTCCAATCCATGGAGGCTCCACCTCGCAACTTACAGGACTTAAAGGATCTGCTGCTAACATGTTGGTGCCAGATACCACAGCACACCTACAGGGGTCTAGTAGAGTCCATGCCTCGACGGGTCAGGGCTGTTTTGGTAGCAAAAGAGGGACCAACACAATAGGAAGGTGGTCATAATGTTATGCCTTGATCGGTGTGTGTGTATATATAGGGCTGCTTAAAAAAAAAAAAATTAGAGTCTAGTGAAAATGGGATTTATAATTTAACACCATGCCAGCTATACCACGGCTATATTCATGTCAAGAAAAAAGTGAAAAATATAAAAAGAAAAGAAATACATAAAAATATTTTAAAATATAATATTTAATATTTTTATAAGAGGTTTTTAAAGTTTATCTTTGATAATTCTAAAACTAAATCTAGTCTCACTTTATTTAAAAATCTTTTTTATTTTCATACGAATCAACAGAAAAGTAAAAGTCATTAAAGAGTTCAACACATAACAGTCCATCAAAATATGCTTCAAAATGGGATTTAAATTTAAATTTTTAAATTTGGAAATAAATAAAGTTCTAGAAAAATTTAAAACATGATGTAAAATGAATAAGATTCCACTGAAGCATTCTTGAAGATGCTTTTTGGAACATTTTTAAATCGTTGCAGTGCAAGATATCAGGATTTGTTCATGTCAGCTCCACCACCCTTCTAAGTCATTTGGAAATCCATGCACATATTCAGTTCAACAATTCACTCATGCTGTTATGCTGATAATATAATTTTGAATAAGAAAAATTTAAATAATAAAAATAAAAGGATTTACTAGAGGTCTCAAGATGTTTGGACTCCACTGTATTTATACAGTGCTCAGCATAAATGAGTACACCCCCTTTGAAAAGTAACATTTTAAACAATATCTCAATGAACACAAAAACAATTTCCAAAATGTTGACAAGACTAAGTTTAATATAACATCTGTTTAACTTATAACATGAAAGTAAGGTTAATAATATAACTTAGATTACACATTTTTCAGTTTTACTCAAATTAGGGTGATGCAAAAATGAGTACACCCCACAACAAAAACTACTACATCTAGTACTTTGTATGGCCTCCATGATTTTTAATGACAGCACCAAGTCTTCTAGGCATGGAATGAACAAGCTGGCGACATTTTGCAACATCTATCTTTTTCCATTCTTCAAGAATGACCTCTTTTAGAGACTGGATGCTGGATGGAGAGTGATGCTCAAACTGTCTCTTCAGAATTCCCCATAGGTGTTCGATTGGGTTCAGATCAGGAGCCACTGAATCACTTTCAACCTGTTCTTCTTCAGAAATCCAACAGTGGCCTTAGATGTGTGTTTAGGATCACTGTCATGTTGGAAAAGTGCACGACGACCAAGGGCACGGAGTGATGGTAGCATCTTCTCTTTCAGTATAGAGCAGTACATCTGCGAATTCATGATGCCATCAATGAAATGCAGCTCCTGACACCAGCAGCACTCATGCAGCCCCACAGAAGGACACTGCCACCACCATGTTTCACTGTAGGCACCATGCATTTTTCTTTGTATTCCTCACTTTGCGACGCCATACAGTTTTGAAGCCATCAGTTCCAAAAACATTTATCTACTCTCCAGAGTATAGAGTCCCAGTAGTCTTCATCTTTGTCAGCATGGGCCCTGGCAAACTCTAGGCGGGATTTTTTGTGCCTGGGCTTTAGGAGAGGCTTCTTTCGTGGACGGCACCCATTGCATGCCATTCCTCTGCAGTGTACGCCGTATTGTGTCACGGGAAATAGTCACCCCAGTTTGGCTTTCTACTTCTTTAGATAACTGCAGTGAACTTGCATGCAGATTCTCTTCAACCCTTCTCATCAGAAGACGCTCCTGTCGAGGTGTTAACTTCCGTGGACGACCCGGACGTCTCTGTGAGATGGTTGCAGTTCCATCTTTTTTTAATTTTTGTACCACTTTTGCTACAGTATTCTGACTGATAAGTACAGCTTTGCTGATCTTCTTGTAGCCTTCACCTTTCTGGTGTAAAGAAATTATTTTCTTTCTCAGGTCTTGTGACATTTCTCTTCCATGTGGTGCCATTGCTGACAGCATGAAATGGGAAGGGGTTTTAACACCCTTTTATAGTCAACTGTCTGCTGGACACCTGTGTAATGAATAATTAGACTCACCTGTGGTTGAATTCTTGTTAAATTAGACATTTGTAGTCTAAAATTTAGCTTTGCTCCAGAGACTTTCAGTGGGGTGTACTCATCACCCTAATTTGAGTAAAACTGAAAATTTTGTTCTCTAAGTTATATTATTAACCTTACTTTCATGTTATAAGTTAAACAGATGTTATATAAAACTTAGTCTTGTCAACATTTTGGAAATTGTTTTTGTGTTCATTGAGATATTGTTTAAAATGTTACTTTTCAAAGGGGGTGTACTTATTTACGCTGAGCACTGTATACATCTAGAGTTTTATCATGTGTTTGAAATAAACAGAAGATAATTGGTTTTTCCTAATACACCTACTGTTTGGCTCAGAGAAAAAAAAAAAGAGAGAAAAAAAAAAACTCCACTCACCACTATTATTTTATAACTTGAGAATTTAGAAATTCTTATTACACATTACACTTTATTTTAAGGTGTCAGTATTACACTGTAATTATACATTTAAGTACTGAGTAATAATAATTAACTACATGTATTTACTATAGGGTTGGGTTTAGGATGAGGGTTTGGTTTAGTGTTAATTGCATGTAATTATGCATAATTTATAGTTATTACTACAGTAACTACATGTAACTTGTAACAATAACACTGTAAAATAAAGTGTTACCCAATTTGTCTGTGTTTGTCAGACTTTGGACCTGCATTTAAATGCAACACAAGCACAAATGTTTCCCAATGACCCTGTGGTTACGGGGTCCTTTTGGATGCATAGTTGTTATAGTTGCTCACCTTTCAGAACTCACTGACGCATGCAACATAAAGCCCCACCTAGAGGCCTCTTCTGGCTGGTTATTATTGGTCGTGACGGCACAAGGCGGATTAACGTCTGCAAGAGAAAGAAGAGGAGAGAGAGAATGAAGGGGTGAGTGAAGAGAAGGTTTAAGAACAGCATTCTGGTTGGTGTGCAGCAGTGTGTAAAACTGCCAGTCAATCATCTTGTGTGAAAGCCATCTTTCATTTCTGCCTCTGCCAGTCACTCTTAAATCCCATTTTTTGTTCTGCTGTTTTTCTCTTATAAATCCCAGTGTACTAAAGCCAGTTTTTAACATGTGTTGTTATTTTTCTCTAGCTTAATTTGCATTATTTTTCCATCATTATGCAATTCTCTAATCATAATTTGCCATTTCTAATCACTTCTGATGTCACGTCTTGTTTTTAATTAATTCCAAAACATGCATGTTGTAGTGTGGGCAAATGCAAATTCTCACATCCAGTTGTGACAGCTTTGCTCTGAGCAAATCTTTTGTCGCCAACCTTAAAATAGAGTGGTCAACAATAGAGTGCATGCATTTTCTCCATAGGGATTTATTAAAAATAAATAAATAAATAAATAAATAAATAAGAGCTCTTCTAAATGGTTAATTATGAATCAAACTAATTAAGCTTTTTATAAAGTAATGATTTACAGAGCTCATGTTTTGTGAAGTAAATTGCTGACTTATTGCATGTAATATTTGGGTTCCAGAAGTAAAAATTCAGTTCCTTTTCTCCATAGGGAAATAGATTTTTAATGATAACTTATAAACCTTTAAAGACAGACCTGTTGTGAGCTATGAGGTTAATCAATGGTACATGATTTTGTTAAACCCATCGGTTTGCATTATTTTTTACTTTTTTTTTTTTTTTTTAAGAATCATGTTTAAAGGGTTAGTTCACCCAAAAATGAAAATTCTGTCATTAATTACTCACCCTCATGTCGTTCCACACCTGTAAGACCTTCGTTCATCTTCGGAACACAAATTAAGATATTTTTGATAAAATCTGATGGCTCAGTGAGGCCTCCATTGCCAGCAAGATAATTAACACTTTCAGATGCCTAGAAAGCTACTAAAAACTATCCACAGCTACTTAAAAAATTTTAAAACAGTTCATGTGACTACAGTGGTTCAACCTTAATGTTATGAAGTGACGAGAATACTTTTTGTGCGCCAAAAAAACAAAACAACAACCTTATTCAACAATATCTAGTGATGGGCGATTTCAAAACACTGCTTCATGAAGCTTCGAAGCTTTACCAATCTTTTGTTTTGAATCAGTGGTTTGAAGAGTGTATCAAACAGCCAAAGTCACGTGATTTCAGTAAACGAGGCTTCGTTATGTCTTAAGTGCTTCAAAATTTCAATGGTTCACCACTGGGGGGCGTGACTTTGGCAGTTTGATACATGCTCCGAACCACTGATTCGACACAAAAGATTGGTAAAGCCTCGAAGCTTCATGAAGCTGTGTTTTGAAATCGCCCATCACTAGATATGGTTGAATAAAGTCGTTATTTTGTTTTTTTGGCGCACAAAAAGTATTCTCGTCGCTTCATAACATTAAGGTTGAACCACTGTAGTCACATGAACTGTTTTAAATATGTCTTTAGTAGCTTTCTGGGCATCTGAAAGTGTTAATTATCTTGCTGGCAATGGAGGCCTCACTGAGCCATCATATTATATCAGAAATATCTTAATTTGTGTTCCAAAGATGAACGAAGGTCTTACAGGTGTGGAACAACATGAGGGTGAGTAATTAATGACTGGTAAAACTATACACTATCCATGATGCTGTGAAGAAGATCGCAACAAAAAAGCTGAAGAAAAAGTGGGTGGGCACTGTTGCAATCTACAGTCATTATTATAAATATAAAATACAATATAGGCTATTTGAAGGTTTTTTTGAAAATCAAGATATTTACATATAATAATGGTATCCACGTCATTCACAATGCATCAGAGGGGCGGAAGGAATGTCTTATTGCCATTATGTCATTATACCATTAAATAATAAATGTTCAAGGTGGCCTTAAACAACATTTCTCTTGTGTGCTTCTGTCATGGTTCATCAAGCCACTCTGTAATCTCTTGGTCAAAAATATGGCAATGTCAATCACATACAAACTCGTCTTCCATCACTAAAGTAGTTGACATGTCCAGCCTTAAATGCAGCAGCCATTACTCACAGTGACAGTAAAGTGACTTGACATTGGAAAGGTTATTTAAAGTATCACACTTTGATGAAAGTGGCATGCTTATTCCTCTACATATGTTGGATCTCTACAAGACTTGAGTCAGTTTGTGTCAGAATATTTTTTATTTCAAAGAAATGTTGACACATTAGTTCATTTTTATAACTTTTCACCCAGCTAAGTGCAGTCATGGTCAACAGATTTAATAGATCTCCTGATCTGAGGCAGGTGTCATGTTATGCTTCAGCTCCCTTTGATGTATCAGGTCACGGATGCACATGAATCTTTGGACAAGCAGCACCCAAAAATAACACCAGGAGCATGAGGCAGTTGGTGGAGCCATGTTTCACAGTGGCAGAAAGCCCGGGCACAGTCTGTGCCACCACTGTGAGCATGCCATGCTTGTGCCAAAGAGACATGAAAGACCACCAGGATTACTAGAACACAGGGTAAATCCCCCCGTCCACAATAAAACCCCAATAAAACTCATTTCCACCACAGCAATAAGTGCATTCCACTCAGATACGCAACTATGAAAATGCACCCAGTATAGAGTGATCAATTTCACTTTTGCTTATATGTTCGGTTAGAGGTTTGTTCAAATCCCTAACCCTAAGTATTAACCTTCAGCACAAAACACTCTAGCAAATGCATAGCAATGAGCTAAAAACACTCAAAACACTTTAACAACAGCATAGCAATGCCCTGGCAACCAGTGTCATCACACTAGCATCAAGCGCCACTCACAATTTCTTCTTAAAATGTAAAAATGCACACCACTGTTCCAAAGTTTGTGGTCAGTTAGATAATTTAATTTTCAGCATCATTACTCCAGTCTTCAGTGTCACATGATCCTTCAGAAATCATTCTAACATGCTGATTTGCTGCTCAAGAAACATTTCTTATTATTATCAATGTTGAAAATGTCTGCAGTGCTTAACTTCTTTTCAGGATTCAGAAATTATTTGAAATAGAAATTCTTGGTAACAAATATCTTTTACTGTTACTTTTGATGAAAACAATGCATCATTGCTGAAAAAAGGATCATACACTGTAAAAAGTAATACGCTCTCTATCTACTCAATAAAATTGTGGCAATAGATTACAAGCAATATTATTAATTAAATTCAACATATAAGAATTGAGTTAGAATGAATCAAATTAATTCCTTAAAAGTTAACCATTTTAAATGTGTAAAATTAGTAAACACCATAACAAAAACCACAAACTGACATAAAAAGCAAAGAGTCAAACTTCCCAACTAAAGGAAACACTGATCACCACAATGGTGACCAAACATTTTCAATAAAATCAACATCAACATCTAAATCTGTTAATTCATGTGTTTCTCTTTCCTTTAGTGATTCTGCTTGTTATCATCAGGTGTCGTCAATGTTGGCAATAAAAAATAAAGAGTTTTTAATTCATCTTTGACATCTGTCTGTTATTCAGATATTTTTGTTTAAATTTTACTTAAATTTTACTCGTTTTAAATGGTTGACATTTAAGGAATTAATTTGATTAATTCTACCTCAATTCTGTTTGTTGAATTTAATTAATAATATTGTCCCCTTGGAATTATAAGGTTCTATCTGCGTTCTGAGCAGTTTTGAGATATTGAGCTTCAAAGTTTTTGCATTCCATATAGCAAAAATTATATGGGGAACAAGTTTCTTTCAAACATGAAAATGGCAGGGACCCTAAGTGTATTCTAAATGTACAATATCAAAATCCTCTCAAATTTGTAAATGGGGATTTTTGGAATGGGTCAAACGCAGATAGAACCTTCTAATTCTAAAAAAAAAAAAAAAAAAAAAAAAACTTTTCGCTTGGAATTATAAGGTTCTATCTGCCAAAAAATTAATTGAAGCAATAATTTTCAAGAAACACAAACAGTTTACTTATAATTTGTTTTAAAACACAAAATTAGTGTTGTAACAATGTGTTGACATGCATGAGAAAGTTAAAATTAATGGTTTTTATGACATTTATTTCAGATTTTAAATGAATATTTTTTTCTTGTTCAAGTTAAGCATAAAAGGCAGTGCTAAATATTTTGTCCAGTGCAGATGTTAAATTTAGGTAGGAATATGATGGGAAATGTAACACATTATTGCAGGAACCAAGTTTCCTTTTGTTTAGACAGAAAGCAGCTTATGTAATACATCTGAGCAGGACTTTATTCCACAGAAAGAGGGACATGTGGCTTTCTCTCTAGACATCATTATGGCTGAAATAACATGCTAACATTTATTGTTGTAATTAAGACCCCATCAATTAAATTGTTGAGTATTTGACCTTTAAGCCTTAATATTGTAAAATTTAAGACATTTTAAGACTAAAAAACTGCAAGAAAACAGACAATGCTTTAGCAAAGGTGTTTAACAAAGTTTAATAAACATTGAAAAAATGTTTCACTGACTATATATAATTAAAAATATTTCATATTTAAAATATTTAAATTACTTCAACTATGCAACAACTCAGTTTTTACCAACAATGTAAAATTTAACTTAACTTTATTTTAACTTTAATCCAGTGTGCCCTAGCGTATAGCTTTATAGCTACATAGTACATACAGCTCAGTACAAGTACACAGGATGGATCAAGGTTAAAACATAACCTAATACATATATAACTTTCCCTCGTATGACAATGACATGACTGGAGTAAAGCAAATAGACTACAAAAACCGGACCTATCCTCTTAATAGCGCTGCTGGCTAGCATGGCGTCTAACTGAAAATAACTCCTCAGCAATCAGATACAACAAAACACACAAAAAGACTAATTCCATGGAATTTGGGCTGCTGTCATTGACAAGATCATAAATAAAATAGTCCATCATGAGGTTTCTAATAAACATCGTGTTGTGTGAAATTATTTAGTCTTCTCTTCACTGATTTAGTGTTTTTCTGCGATCTCTTCCACTATCCAGCTACATGACAAAGAAAGCTGATCCTGATTGGTCCTCATGTGTGCATTCGAAGTGCTGATTGGCTCACGCAGATAGAACCTTATAGAACCAAGTTAGAGTTCAACTTTGTAGATAGAACCTTTTTGTTTTCTAAAAAAAAGTACCAAAATGTACACAACTTAAAAAAGAAACATCACATAATGTAAATAAGTTGTCACAAAATATGAATATGTGAATAACTCAATTTTGACAAAAATGTCAGATAGAACCTTATAATTCCAAGGGGACGAAATTGCTTGTAATCTGTTGACAAAATTTTATGGAGTAGATATAGCATATTACTTTTAACAGTGTAAACATACTGACCTCAAACTTTTAAATGGCAGCATAGTTTTTCTATATGACTTAAATTAATTTTGACTCATGAATAAAACTTCCAGTTGTCTAATTTCAAAAGAGACCAGATCAGTTATGTCTGTAGTACAAAGGAATAATGAACTGTAAACATTTTATTTGGAGTGTGCCATTTTAATGCTATCATGTTCAAAAAAAAAAAAAAAAAAAAGAGGACTGAAGAACTCCTTAGTGTGAATTTCATCTGGGCTTTACCTTGCTTCGGATCCATCTGCGCAAAAGCTTGCTTAAATTGTTTATCAACCACGTATCACTCTATCTTTCTCTGTCATTATATTCTTCAGTTTTGATTGGTGCCTGGAATTACTACCTTGTTCATTATTGCCTCGCTTTGAAAGTGAGATTTTACAGTACTTTGCCAGAAGCTGGAAAAACACACTGCTTGCTTGGCTGGCACTATAGTGTTCCAGATCTTTTGCTGAGGTTTCTCCAAGGCTGACCCAGAACATCAAAAGCACTCTAAAATATCAAGCATGACAGGGCTTTTTTAAAAATTCTCTTTGATTCAATGTTTTAGCATGGAGTCTGCTTTCTTCCCAGTCTCTGGGTCAAACAAACCTGCTCTTCTTCAATGGGGTCACAAGACCTCATCCAGAGGATTTTCCAGAAGCTAGCAATATGGCGAACCTACCTCAAAAGATAGCTTGATGGGAACAATAAGGCATCATGGGAATTAAAGGCAGGATTTCTCAGGTAATTGCATGATTTTCACATGCAGCTGTCTAGATAAACACAAAATACATAATGCTATTTTAGGAAATTACTATTAAAATGTCAAAATAAACTAAAAAAATTTTTTTTCCTCTTACAAAATTAGTTTTTAGTCTGCAAATAATATTTAGCAATGGGGCAGATGTCAATCTCCCAAATGGGGGGAAGTAAATCAGCTTTGTCTTGGTCTTATTTTTTCCACAGGAGTAGTTTGCTATGGCCTAAAACTGTCCCATTTTGCAAGCATAATATCTCAGAGGTATACTAATTTACTCAGAATATGAAGAGAGAGAAAAAGGGGGAGAGAATGAAGGGTAAAATCCTGCAGAGGAAGTACTAATAGGCTGAAATTTAGCATAGTAAGCTAAAATGTTAACAGCCTCATCACCCTCAATGCCCACACCTGTATAAACACCATTTCTTTTTTGACATTGTGAGACTACAAGAGAAGTAGGACACAATTAATCAGACACAAATGGGTAAAAAGATGGCAAGAATGCATTTATATCACATTATGACCAATAGCTGCTAGCTAGTGCAGCCATTTCAACAGAAAACAATTCGATTTTTACCTTTTCTGAAGAAAATATGAGTGCTACTCGAAGTTGGCCAAAGTCAAGAGTCCACTCCCAAGTATTCATGATGTTCTGATGTCTAGACATGGCTCAGGTGCATCCTTCAAGGCTTCAGGGATATTTTTTACATCAGTGTAATGGTGTGCCAGTGTACATTCCTAAATTTGAATAGAAATGAAATAGCACATGATTTGAGGTCTTAGTCATAAGTGTAGCACAAACAGCTTGGGGTCAGAAGTTTGTTCAAGGTATGAGCAATAGCAAACAGCACTCAAAACAAGACCTTGTGCTTGCTTTTCCAAACACAGAAATAGGACTGGCCTACTTTATAGCTCCTCTGTTTGGCTTGCACATCACAACGTTCCCTGTCTTTGGGCCACAGCTGAGTAATTAGGCCATGGTAGCGTTGACGCAGCGAGTGGTGACCCCGTAAAATGATCAACACGTTCTGTATTGCCCTGAGAAGGACAAACAGGAAGTCAGAGAATGAGAAGAGGAAGAAAACAAGGACAATGAAGATAGGAAAGGATGGAAATATCTCAAACTACAGTTCAAAAGTTTGAAGTCCAGTTTCCTGAAAAATAAGCAGCACAACTTTTCAACATTGATAATAAGAAATGTTTCTTGTGCATCAAATCAGCATATTAGAATTATTTATACTGTTACGATATACAGTTGCAGAAAAAAATGTGAACCACTTGCAAAATAAGAGATCATATAAAATGCATGTTATTTTTTGTTTAGTACTGTCCTGAGTAAGATATTTTACATAAAAGATGTTTACATATAGTCCACAAGACAAAAAAATAGCTGAATTTATTAAAATGACCCGTTCAAAAGTATGTGAACCATTGGTTCTTAATTCTGTGTGTCGTTACCTGGATGATCTACGACTGTTTTTTTTTTTATTATTATTATTTTGTGATGGTTGTTCATGAGTCCCTTGTTTGTTCTGAGCAATTAAAATGAGCTCTGTTCTTCAGAAAAATCCTCCAGGTCCTGCAGATTCTTCAGTTTTCAAGCATTTTTTGCATATTTGAACCCTTTCCAGCAGTGATTGTATGATTTTGAGATCCATCTTTTCACACTGAGGACAATTGAGAGACTCAAACACAACTATTAAAAATGGTTCAAACATTCACTGATGCTCCAGAAGGAAACACAATGCATTAAGAGCTGGGGGGTGAAAACTTTTGAACAGGATGAAGATGTCCCAATTTTTCTTATTTTGTTTAAATATCTTTTTTTTTTTTTTTTTTTTTTTCATTTACTGCCCTTCGGAAGCAACAGAAGATACTTGCATGTTTCCCGGAAGAAAAATTAAGTACAATTTACCTTGATATTCGAATTCAAAAGTTTTCATCCCCAGATCTTAATGCATCGTGTTTAACTAAATATATATATATATATATTTATATATGTGTATATATATATATATATATATATATTTATATATGTGTATATATATATATATATATATATATATATAATAAAGGTGGTGAATGAGTGTACAACAGCATGAAAGTCACAGCTCCAGCCCCAGAATTGTTTCAAAACATTAATCCAAACAACCACATTATATTTCAAAAAAGAAAATAATCTTTATTTACAAAATCAAGCAAAAGAGGGTATCAGATTCAGAAGGGGGTATTGCCAAAACAACAAACATAACCAATCTCATTAACCAAGCTACCTAAACTAAAAAAAAAACAAAAAAACAAAAAAAAAAACAAAAAAAAAAACATCGAAATAAGCTAACTCCCTATCACTGTAAACCTAAACGCTCAAAATAATTAATTGGTTTGAGTAGGGCAAACTCAAATTAAACAAATTAGTTCAATCAAATTAACTTTTATTTAGAGTATTTAGAACTTTCTTTTTCTTTTGAGTTCACGAAAGACAAACTTAAATTTACCTGAAACTGGGCTGGGATTTCTATTTCCCAGCATGCTTTGCCATGACATTCGGAAGGGAGAATAAATGCAAAAATGAATTGTTAATGCTCAAAATACTCAGAAATTTAAAGTTAGGAGTAATTAAAATGTATGAGTACACAATTGAAATCTGCCAGTTCTGCTTACTTAAACTTTGAATTTTTTAACTTAAAAAAATTGATGTAACTGATTACCTCAATTTTTTAAAATTTTGCCAACGTATTTGGGTTTACAGTGTACCAAACATAAATTGGAGAAAAATAAATCAATTTCAAAATAAAATGGCACCCACCTCCCTACTAATCCCAAAATGAAGAAATAAATGAATCATTAAACTAGTAGACTTTAGTGTTGCCAATTGCTTTCTGCTGAAAGTAGGTAAAACTGGTCACTAAATGTCGCTAGATGACGTCATACTGGCGAGTACTGAGTCACTTATCACAAAACATTTTAACTGTCTAACGAATGAGTTCAGGACAGGGCATCAGCAATGATGTTGTCAGTTCCTGTCTTGTGCCAGATATCAAGATGATATTCCTGCACAATTAAAGACCAACGCATTAAACGTTGATTAGTGTTAGCATACGAGTTAAGAATACCAATGGATTATGGTCTGTATAAACCAAAATGGGGCTATCACAAAGACTTCGAAATGTTGAAGGGCTAGTAACAAAGCTAGAGCTTCCTTCTCGATTACACTATAATTTTGCTGACACTTAGCACATTTCTTTGAGAAAAAAGATACAGGATGCTCAATTCCTGCTCCATCATCCTGCATCAGGCCGCAGTGTGTGGTGACCCCATAAAATGTCTGTATAAAATCAACATTGCCCTGAGAAGGGCAAACAGGACGTCAGAGAATGAGACGATTAAGAGTAAACAAGGACAATGAAGATAGGAAAGGATGGAAATTACCTCATAAACTACAGTTCAAAAGTTTGGGGTCAGTAAGATTTTCTACAGAAATATATATATATATATATATATACAGTGCTCAGCGTAAATGAGTACACCACCTTCGAAAAGTAACATTTTAAACAATATCTCAATGAACACAAAAACAATTTCCAAAATGTTGACAAGACTAAGTTAAGTTTTGTTAAAATAACATCTGTTTAACTTATAACAAGAAAGTAAGGTTAATAATATAACTTAGATTACACATTTTTCAGTTTTACTCAAATTAGGGTGATGCAAAAATGAGTACACCCCACAACAAAAACTACTACATCTAGTACTTTGTATGGCCCCCATGATTTTTAATGACAGCACCAAGTCTTCTAGGTATGGAATGAACAAGTTGGGACATTTTGAAACATCTATCTTTTTCCATTCTTCAAGAATGACCTCTTTTAGAGACTGGATGCTGGATGGAGAGTGATGCTCAAACTGTCTCTTCAGAATTCCCCATAGGTGTTCGATTGGGTTCAGATCAGGAGCCACTGAATCACTTTCACCCTGTTCTTCTTCAGAAATCCAACAGTGGCCTTAGATGTGTGTTTAGGATCACTGTCATGTTGGAAAAGTGCACGACGACCAAGGGCACGGAGTGATGGTAGCATCTTCTCTTTCAGTATGGAGCAGTACATCTGCGAATTCATGATGCCATCAATGAAATGCAGCTCCCCGACACCAGCAGCACTCATGCAGCCCCACAGAAGGACACTGCCACCACCATGTTTCACTGTAGGCACCATGCATTTTTCTTTGTATTCCTCACCTTTGTGACCCCATGCAGTTTTGAAGCCATCAGTTCCAAAAACATTTATCTTGGTCTCATCGCTCCAGAGTATAGAGTCCCAGTAGTCTTCATCTTTGTCAGCATGGGCCCTGGCAAACTCTAGGCGGGCTTTTTTGTGCCTGGGCTTTAGGAGAGGCTTCTTTCGTGGACGGCACCCATGCATGCCATTCCTCTGCAGTGTACGCCGTATTGTGTCATGGGAAATAGTCACCCCAGTTTGGCTTTCTATTTCTTTAGATAACTGCAGTGAACTTGCATGCCGATTTTCTTCAACCCTTCTCATCAGAAGACGCTCCTGTCGAGGTGTTAACTTCCGTGGACGACCTGGACGTCTCTGTGAGATGGTTGCAGTTCCATCTTTTTTTTAAATTTTTGTACCACTTTTGCTACAGACTGATAAGTAAAGCTTTGCTGATCTTCCTTTAGCCTTCACCTTTCTATTGCAAAGAAATTATTTTCTTTCTTAGGTCTTGTGACATTTCTCTTCCATGTGGTGCCATTGCTGACAGCATGAAATGGGAAGGGGTTTTAACACCCTTTAATAGTCAACTGTCTGCTGGACACCTGTGTAATGAATAATTAGACTCACCTGTGGTTGAATTCTTGTTAAATTAGACATTTGTAGTCTAAAATTTAGCTTTGCTCCAGAGACTTTCAGTGGGGTGTACTCATTTTTGCATCACCCTAATTTGAGTAAAACTGAAAATTTTGTTCTCTAAGTTATATTATTAACCTTACTTTCATGTTATAAGTTAAACAGATGTTATATAAAACTTAGTCTTGTCAACATTTTGGAAATTGTTTTTGTGTTCATTAAGATATTGTTTAAAATGTTACTTTTCAAAGTATATATAAATATATATAGTGTGTGTGTGTGTGTGTGTGTGTGTGTGTGTGTGTGTGTGTGTGTGTGTGTGTGTGTGTTCATCAAAAATAAGCAGTACAATTTTTCACAACGCATCAAATAAGCATATTAGAATGATTTCTGATAGATCATGTGACAATGAAGACTGGATCAATGGCTACTGAAAATTCAGCTTTTCAGGGAAAAAAAATGTTTTAATTAGAAAACAGTTATTTTAAATTGTAACAATACTTCACAATAACACTAAAAAATAATACTACTGAAGAAAAAAAAAATGCAGCCTTGGTGAGTATAAGGGACTTTTGAACAGTAGTGTACACTATAAAAATGACTCAGCTCTGGTAAACTACAAGCTTGCATTTGCATATTGCTGTTGAATTTGAGAAAGAAACCTGCATGGTCAAAAGAATTTTAATAATTGCCCTATCTCAATTTTTCATTTCAACATTTCCGTTTTAATTTGAAATAGGTTTGACACACTTTGGGGGGGCCAGAGACATTTTGACCTGTCCCCCCACCAGAGGTCAACTAAAGACTCTGTGAACATGTTAATTATTGCAATTATCTTCATCAACTCACCTGGCCAAACATCAAGACGGAAAATTGGCCACACTGCCCCCGCCAACCACAGATCAAATATGAGACAGTGACGGTGAAGAATTATCGCTTTTGGGGGGGGGGGAGACTTAGTGGTAATTACTGTAATTCACAATAATTATTGCTCCAATTAAAATGTAATATGAAGTGAAGAGTTAATGATGTGCCAAATATCAGAGGTGAAACACTGAAATGAAGGTCTCAAATTAGCATATTCAAACATTTCTTAAACCTAAATGTAGTACGTAAAGCTGAGCTGAATAACATATACCAACCTTTCTTTTGTGAACTAATCAAGCAAACTGAACTACTTTCTTTTTCTTTGTCATGTGGACAATAACTGAAGCAGAACGCAGATTGAGATTGAGAGAATTGAGCGTTTTCTCTCTCTCTCTCTCTCTCTCTCTCTCTCTCTCTCTCTCTTTTTTCCGGAACACTGCCACAAATGAGAGGAAATTTTCTTTAAATTACTATTGTACTATTGCGGGAATTGCAACCTTATGGGAAGACTACAAAACGCTTGGTGTTAGTACAAATGAGTTTGAAATGATGGCAATTATGGTAATGACGACAGTAACACAGATGACAGAGAATATGATTGTTTATTGAAGTACCACAATTTGTCTGCAAATCAAGCCATTTTCCTGTCGGATGAGGCCATCTGCTTTCTATTAGGATGAACATAACATCCAAGTACAGTACTAGTTAAATGTTTAAAGTTTAAAAATAGATTAAAAGTGCAATCAAAACAATTGCATTAAATGCTGATTAATGAATTCATAAAATAGTGACTGAAAAAATAATCAAAATAAGACAATTCAAAGATATTAAATTATAATTGGGTAACACTTTATTTTAGTGTCATTGTTACATATGTTACATGCATTTACTGTAGTAATAACTAGAAATTATGCATAATTACATGCAATTACCCCTAAACCAAACCCTCATCCTAACCCTAACCCTATAGTAAGTACATGTAGTTAATTACTCAGTACTTAAATGTATAATTACACTGTAATACTGACACCTTAAAATAAAGTGTAACCTTTAATTGTTGTTCTATATACAAATGCATCAGATGGACACCTTGCCAAGTGCCACATTTTTAGGATACCATGTCGAAGTTAAAAGTAGTTAAAGACCCCTGCGACTCATCTATTCTGTTACGTTCCAGATCAAATCATTGAGTGCAAGAGTGTGAGTGGCTTTTTAAAAAGAAAGGGTGTGTTTTGATCGCATGTGCTCAGTCTGTCAACTCGACACCTGTATGCACGCCTTCCATTTTGTGTGTCATCACAGAATAGGATTTGTTGACATCAAGCGCAGTGAAGATGGAGAATTGAAGGGCCTCTATTTTTATCATTGTGCTTCCCGCCCCAAAAATACTACCTTGTCATTCTGCTTCCAGCTCTTAATACCTGGCGTGTTCAGTATGCTTTTTTTAAGCGTGCAAGCAACTGACTGACTCAATAAGGTGTTTCGGGCATGGAGCAGTAAATGGGTTTGAAACACTTAAAGTGGATTCTGATCTTATAAGATAGGCATTTTTAGGCACTTTTGTGTGAAAATGTATTCTATGGTTTTACAAACAAATCCTCCGGATATTCAGCTCAGCTCAACACATTTTCACACTAATACACAGCCGCAGAGAAGGTCTATTGAGGTACCACCCGCCTGATCCCTTAAAGCAGTGGTTTTCAAACTGTGAAGTGTGTGGGAGACTTTCCAAGTTTTAAAATCTCATTTACTTTCTCACATTTAAATCTACTGCACTGACAATACACACAGGAACCGATGAGCTTTGTGCACAATGCACAAGATTTTAATGACAGAGGGGTAGGTTACCAGTGGCTTAAAGTTACCATTAAATCAAAATAGACTATTCTTGTTTTTATGGAATATTACAGTATTTATTATAAATGATTTATCTGTACACATCATTTTTTTTAATTCATGTGCCTCATAATCTTTAATCAAAATAACTTGCTCTCCCTCTAGCAGCGACATCTATTCTCGTCTCTGATGGTTTACTGGCACGAGGGCGGGACAACCTGTCACAATAGGGAAGAAAAGACTATCGCAACTTCTGTTTCATGCCGACTTTAAATTCCAGTCTTTCCCTCATACAAATCTATCAAATGACTCCAGAAAATAGCATGAGTTGACTCCTTTTATGAAACTTTTATGTGCTTTCTGGAGCTTGACAGTTACAATCTTCTCATCCATCTCCTTTTGTATTCCATGGAAGATTTTTTTTTTTTTTTTAAAGGTTTGGGAAGTTTTCAATGTGCTGTTATTGTTTTGTTTTTCTCAATAAAGCTGTTTTGGGGGTTCAACAGAAAGAGACAAACCAAAAGGACACAATTTTTTCTTGTGACAAAGGGAGCCGTGACAGAAACAAATATGAGAACCACTGCTTTAAAGGTATAGTTCACCAAAAAAATTACATTTATGTCATTATTTACTCGCCTTCATGTTGTTCCAAGACTTTCACCTGTGGAACACAAAAGGAGATGTTCAGCAGAATGTTCACGCTAAGTTATAGTCTAAATATTTTTTCTTCCATATGCCTTTTGTCTCATTACAAGAAAGATTTAAGAGATCATTTATTATTATTTCATACCATTTGGTTTTGGAGATGTCTGAAGACTTAAAGCTGAAGTGTGAAACTTTTTTGATGTACAGTACTGCAAATGTCATGCAGTTCAGAACCAAATAATATAGGGGGTGGAGTAGGTGGAATCAAATTTGGGTCCGGACCAAGCGATCCAAACAAGTGAGAAAATAGCCTTAAACATGATGTGAGTCATTTTCTTAATGTTAAAATACTTTCTTGTATCCTAGCTTAATATACAGAGACAAATACTTATTTGATTCCACCAAAAAGTGCAACACAATAACCACTGGCTAAAGAATATAATTTTGTCACCAATACACAAATCATAGAATCAACTCAGTTGAAAAAAAACAAACAAACAAACAATTTGAAATCAATCATTAATCAACAATTAAGCATTCAACCGATAAACTGGCAATAAAAAAAAAAAAAAAAAAACATCTTCAGAAATTTCACACATCCAGATCATAACAACACTTATCATAAAACAGATATTATTTTTTAAATACAGCCTCTATTTGACTTCGTATTTCTAAAATCAATAAAACACACAATTTTCTTAGATTTAGACACAGAAAAAGGCGTTTGAAGAAGTAAACTGGACTCTTCTGTTTGCGACATCTGTTTGGCTTTGGGGAGTCATTTACACAGCGGATCAATGCTTTTTAGCACTCGCCTAGGGCTACTGTCGTTACTAATGGAATTATATCAAAACAATTTACGTTTTACCAAGAAACAAGACAAGACTTCACTATCTCCATTACTCTTTGCCCTGTTTATAACCATTATCAGCTGCAGTACAGCCATGGGCAGACTTAACCAATAAGCGAAATAAGAGGCCGCTTATGTGATATTGGTGAAAAATATTTGAGAGAGTCTCTGGAAAGCGTCAAAGGTTTTTATTTACAACGTGTTTTGCATTGTTGAGCAGTGTAGCCAATCACAAATATATCTGTTGATTTCCTGAACTCAGTGGCCAATCAGAGGTGTTTACAATCCACTCAACAGCTTGAAACGCCGGAGTTTTTGTTAAGTGATGAGTTCTGCACACCTGTGAATCCTCTCATTGTAAAAAAGTGTAGACACAATGTAAATAAGAGATTCATTGTGAAGTGTAGACAGCTTTATTGATTATAACGGAACTTTGTGAGATTGCAATGAACTGAAGTGAGTGACAGCACTCTTTATAGGCTATATAATTCATTCAGAATTTAAAATAAAAACCTTGTTTTTCATGCTGCTAAGAGGACGAGCGGCCACATACACGGTGCAAAGTGTCAGGAATAACATGCATAATAATAATAATAATAATAATAATAATAATAATAATAATGTAAACAAAATCCATTTCAAGACCTTTTCTCAGAAAATAAAGAAAGAAACATAACTTCCAGCATATCAGAGCCTTAAGGAACACTAAAAGTTAGAGACTTTATCGACACTGTGGTTTTAATCAATAATTCACCAATAAAAATAAATAAATGGAAAGAGGAAGACATTATTTTCAAATGAGAAAGTGCAAATTAATAAAATATATGGGTCAATGATGTGACGGGTCATTTTTTTGTCCAAAGGCCTTAATAATAATAAAAAACAAAGATATGACATCCAATGTAAGGTAGTACAACTAGATCTCTTTTATTGAATCCAAAAGGTTTTAATTATATTTTGCTACATATAAAGGTATTTTAAAGATTTTGAAGTGTCAAAAGGTCATTTCAAGCCATTTCATTTGTGATTAAAATATCTTAAAATGTAATAAATGTATATATTTTTTATTCTGGCATGATTTTATAACATCATATCAACATAGTGCAAAATGGTATTAAAATTATGTGTAGAAGTCATTGCTTTGTTATGAGAAAGAATGTCCGGAAAAATACATTTATGTCATCCGGAGTAACCAATCTAAAGGGACCATTTTGGATCAAGTCATGCGGTCAGTATCATGTGACAGGGTGTGACATCATTCAGACACCTGCAAAGGACCACATGGTCATGAAGCAAAGTAACTAACTATTTGAAAAATTCATGTTCGCATACGCATGTCCTGAAACATCAGGTCATTTGGTACAACCGTTATAAAACGTTGAAATATTTTAAAAACTTGTACTAAATATAAAATGTTTGATTGTACTTTTGCTAGCTAGCTAGCAAGCTAACCAACTAGCTTGCTAGATACCAGCCAGTTAGCATTGTTTGAAAATATTGTCATTCGGTATTGCCAAAAGTGTCATTCAGTAAAACCGAAATTTTGGTTAAACCGAATGACTTTTTTTGGTGACAAATTTTGTCCATCTAGTGAAAAATGACAAAAGCAGTGTTAATTGATTATAAAAACCACATAATCTCATTGTTAACATTTAATAAAACTTTAAAATTAATTATATCTCCATTATGTTTTTTACACTTTAAAAAACCTTATTTGTCAATGACCCATACAGTTGCAAGAAAAAGTATGTGAACCAGAATCTGTGAAAATGTGCAAAATTTTAACAAAATAAGAGAGATCATACAAAATGCATGTTATCTTTTATTTAGTACTGTCCTGAGTAAGATATTTTACATAAAAGATGTTTACATATAATCCATAAGACAAAAAAATAGCTGAATTTATTAAAATGACCCAGTTCAAAAGTTTGTGAACCATTGATTCTTAATACTGTGTGTCATTACCTGGATGATCTACGACTGTTTTTTTGTTGTGTGATGGTTGTTCATGAGTCCCTTGTTTATTCTGAGCAGTTAAACTGAGCTCTGTTCTTCAGAAAAAATCTCCAGGTCCCAAAAATTCTTCAGTTTTCCACCATCTTTTGCATATTTGAACCCTTTACAACAGTGACTGAATGATTTTGAGATCCATCTTTTCACATGGAGGACAACTGAGGGACTCAAATACAACTATTAAAAAAAATCAAACATTCACTGATGTTTCAGAAGGAAACACGATGCATTAAGATTCGGGGGGTGAAAACTTTTGAACAGGATGAAGAGGTCCAAAGTTTTCTTATTTCGCTTGAATATCATTTTTTTTCATTTAGTACTGCCCTTCGGAAGCAACAGAAGATACTTGCATGTTTCCCGGAAGACAAATTAAACACAATTTACCTTGATCTTCAAATTCCAAATGTTTTCACCCCCCATCTATTAATGCATCATGTTTTTTCTGGAGCATCAGTGAATGTTTGAACCTTTTTTAAAAGTTGTGTTTGAGTCCCTCAGTTGTCCTCAGTGTGAAAATACGGATCTCAAAATCATTCAGTCACTGCTGTAAAGGGTTCAAATATGCAAAAGATGGTTGGGACTCATGAACAACCATCACAAAACAAAAAAACAGTCGTGGATCATCCAGGTAACCACACACAGAATTAAGAATCAGTGGTTCAAATACTTATGAATGGGGTTATTTTAATAAATTCAGCTATTTTTTTTTTGTCTTGTGGATTATATGTAAACATCTTTTATGTAAAATATCTTACTCAGGACAGTACTAAATAAAAAATAACATGCATTTTGTATTATCTCCCTTATTTTGTTAAAATTATTAACATTTTCACAGATTTTGCAAGTGGTTCACATACTTTTTCTTGCAACTGTATACCAAAATCTTTCTATAAAATCGTATATATCACTTCCCTTTAAAAAAAAAATGAAAAAATTGGAAATAAATAAATATTTGAATATACAAATAGAAATACAATTTAAAAAAAAAAAAGTAAATAAAATACAAATGTTTTGCTTCTACTTGCTTTGGGAAGGCAAACTAACCTAATTAACATTTTGCTTATTTATAAAATACTCTAAAATAGATTTTGCTACATTACTGGGACCGTGCTGTTGATGTTTGTTCCTAATCCTTATCAGGTATTGTTTTCCTTTCATCAGGCACTTAATGATTCAAGTCATCTCTTGGAATATCTGAAGGCCAAGCAAGGCCAGATTTTTCCCTATGATCAAAGATCATTACAACAAAACAGAGAAGGAAAACTGAAAGCTTGGTCCATAATTCATGGAGGTACAGACTTTAAAGACCTTGATTCTACTTTGTACTTGCCCTTATGAAAATTTACTAAAGTTCTTCATAGTAAATAATATGGCTTTTGAAATATTAAGAAAATAACCACAGATAAGAACATGGATGCCTCCTCATTACTGTGGTAACTGTGGTGTCATTGTAAATAGTTTTTTCCTAATAAACAAACTATGGTATGTGTTACAAAAAACTACATTCTAATACATTTAGAAACTGGGCTATAATTACAACTGCTACAATTTAAATAAAAATAAAGCAGATATCCCAGAATGGATTATTTAATATGAACATTATACCAAAATACCACAGCTACTAGATATTCTTTTTTTCTAGATGTTGTTTTTTAATGCAGGAAAAAGCCTCCCATGCATCTCTTTTGCTACCAATACATCTCTATTAGGAAGAAACTCTCACCAATTATATTAAAAACAATATAATTATGATTTATGTTTGAATAGTTGAACCAAAAGATCAAAACTATCTAAATATAATAACTCACAATGCTGGAACTTATATCATAAAAATGAATAAATACAATATAAATTACATGCTGGAATCAGCTCTACACAAATATCATAAATCACCTAAATCACCCAAACTGATTCTAAACCTGGCTGAACCACTATTTGCCTCCAAACAAAATCAAGCCTATTTAGTTCATTTTCACAGCATGTACCACTTTTGCGAATCCAAACTCAAATGGGTTTTATGGTCGCATGGTCATTGCAAAAGCACAGCACAGTTCACTACGCAGCCTACTGAGAAGAGATGTGCTATTACTTCTGATTTTGATGGCAGATAAAATGGGCAAAAAATACCACAGATTTACATTAAATTGGGATCTGAGCCCAATGTAAAGACCAGAATATCACAGAAACTTGAGGGTTGAGGTGACCTTTTGACTTGATCTAAATTAAACCTAATTCTAGTAGCCTGTTATTTTGTAATGTTCTGCATATTTTTATTTATTTATTTTTATTTATTTATTTATTTATTTTGTCTTATTTACCAAATCAACCGATAGCTTCTTCCTCCTTTGCTATGGATTTTATATTTTTCTGACATTCAAAACAACAAATGTACTAACAAACTTAGTTATTTTCTTAAAGATATTTACTTATTTGAACTGGAAAGGTGTGAGCAAATAATGACTGAAAGAAAATTTTAAAGGGGTCATGAATTGAGAAATCAACTTTTCCTTGTGCTTTTGATATATTAAGAGGTCATCGTACTATAAGAATATCCTGTAAGTTTCAGAACTGAAAACTTCCTTGTTAGTCCAATAAAAGCTTTTATGGATACCAGGCCCATCAAACAACTGATCCTGGAATGTGCCTATCATAGATAGGTGAAACGCCGCCTCCGCAGAAGAAATCAATGCCTACTTTATCATTGCAATGTTAGCCCCGCCCACTGGCGTGTTAGTGAGATGAGGAGGAGAGAAGAGCAATACAACAGGACAAAAATAACATTATCTTTCAAAGGATCCTTATGCTAGGAATATGGCTATTTATTTTCAACAATGTGAATGTCTCAGTTGAGCTTTATTTATTAGTATTTGGTATTTCACTGTGGATACTTTGGTAAATCAATCGCATTTCGGCGCAGGATTGGCAAACAGATTTTTACGATATGGTCTCGACAGTAATGCAACAACATGTAAGTAACTGTGTTCATTTTAATGCCTGATCTGATATGTAATGATTCATGTACAGTCAGATATTCTTTGTCTATGTGTCAGTAAATCAAACCAGTAACTAAATGGTCAACTTCACATTGTTTCTCTTAGTAGGAAAATAATCTGTTTTTAAACGGTGATTAAATTATATTAAGAAAGCGATCCCTTTGCAATCGCTGGAGCTGTCAATCAAACAGCACGCACTGGAGCTGTCAATCAAACAGTGCGAGTTTATCAGTTCTGGACTTGCGCCAAAACTCCTATTTTATTCAACAAATCTCTTAGTTATATCACGTTTGCACTGTTAATTATGATAAAAGCATTCGTTAGTGTGCAGAAATTGAGTTGCAATGACGAGATCACTGCTTTCACACGCTCAACAACATGTCTGTGATCGGCTACAATCTTCATCACTGCAACCTTTCATGCCACTATCTAGATATAATGCCATAGATCTAAATATAATGCAGCACTTTTCACGATTAGTTAACCTTGAGAACTGTAATAGTAAAAACGTGCTAAAAGAGAGAGTAATACTTGGCAATTTCAAATGGAAAGATGTTAGCCAATCACAGCAGTGGGCGTTTACACTGAAGTCTCACAGCAGACACGCCCCTTAAAACAGAGCATTCAAATAAGAGGGCTAAAATCAGGGTAGCAAAAATGCCTTTTATTTCTACAATATAACAATTTTTGATGTAAAAAGCATACAAACATTATAAGTGCACCCCAGGAAACATTATAAAACAATAAAACAACGCAGTTCATGACCCCTTTAAGGCCTTCAACTTTCAAAGGTCAAACTGTCACTGAATAAATGATTGAGTATAACCAACCCATCAATGTCACGCATAAAGTAAAGTGCTTTTCCCTCCATCTCCTAGCTCCGCCCCTCTATATATACTTGATTGACAGGTTATCATCCAACTGTCATCCATTACATATGATGCCCTTGCCAGGAGGGGATTAGGTACAAAGCACAGGGGAATTCATGCCAATGGATGCTTAGCCATCTGTGATTGACATGAATGAACCTTTGGTCGTGTTTTTCCCTGCTGAGCAAAAGCTTAAACTAGCAGGAGTGAGGTTTTATATGTGACTGATGTCACTATACCAGGAGCTTCAATGCCAATAAACCTCACAAATTTTGAAGGAAATCTAATTATTAACTTACCACTAAAGACCTTATTCCAAATAATACCTTTCTGCACTTTTTTTGCATGGACTTCTGGGTAATAGTCCACTGTTCTGAAACCTAAAAAGACATGGTCTCATGAGATTTATGGACGCAGACAAGCAAAGGCCACAAGACCGCAAGTCCACTTCATGAGCACCATTTGAGAAGACACTGCAGTTAGACACTGGTTTGTTTTCTTCTGATATGGTGTTTGAGTTTAGCCTGAAGAAGAAGAAGAAAAAAGTGAAGATGGTTAGAGAATAAACAGGTGTACTGTGAGAGAATCAAGGAGATGGAGGAAGATAGAGTAGCTGAGGGACACAGAGGGATTGATGGAGCATTGCTATAAAGTGTGTGTGTGTGTGTGTGTGTGTGTGTGTGTGCGTTCGCTCTCTTCATTGGCACAAAGTGTTGAGAGGTACAGCAGGCTCATTGGATTAGACTGATTCCTTCCTGATTTCCCTGCAGGGCTCCATCCAACAGGAAAAGGCACAGCACCAAAAGCTCAGCACCCCAATAAGACAATAAACCATCTCCCTGTGTCCCTGCAAACCTGCACAGTGAAGGGAGGTGAGTGAGAACTGGAAGTTTGGGAGGACAACATTGAGGTCAAGACATAAAGACAGAGTAAACCATAAAAAAAGAAATGAAAATTTAAAAACTCAAATGTAACCATTTTAAAGGTTTTTGAAGCTTGAAACAGTTTTTTTTTTTTTTTTGGAAAGCATAATATCATGGTATCAACTGTTGTTGATTTTACCACCTCAGATGGTTTAAAAAAAAAAAAAGAAGAAGAAGAAAAAGAAAAAAGAAAAAAAAGAAGGTGTTTTTAATCATCAAGCTGTACTGGACACTCTTTTATGTGATTATTGAAACACATCTAGATAAACAGTTTTGGAGGTTTCAGACTTTCCCCACTCAAGCAGGCAAGATACTTGCATGACTAAAAAAGGACTGTTCGATGGTGTTGGTCGACGAGTGAACCGACTTGCCATGTAGGGTAGTTTATCTAAACAATTTGGCAGAACAAGCACCCCAAGAACACCCTCTCATCCCCATCTGAGCACATTGTGATATAAAAAGCTTGAATGAAATGCAGAACAGCAAAAAGAAAGAACGATAATTGCTAGAAATCCCAGTGACCCCAGGCAAACACAGCAGAGGCACCAGAAGTGGGCGGGATCCACCGAGGGGGATGAGATCATTGGCTGTGGGCAGGATGAGGGCAACAGCGGGTCACAGCGCTGATCTGTGATTGGCTGAGGCAGCTGATCTGGGTGGATGAGTAAAGGGGTGTGATGCTCTGAGCACAGAGATGGAAATGCCTATGTGTGGGCAGCTCTGGGCCAAAGAGTGCTGTGTGGAAAGCTTTTGATGTTTCTCTCTGAGCTTTTCACCCTTCCTCTCTTATTCATTAAGGGCCAAGCTGGAAGAGTTTATAATTATATGCTTGTATGAAAATAAAGCACATATTTCTATCAGTGCAAAATAGCACCTCGTCACCAGAACGGTTTGCTCCCACCAGCTTCTTCCTGTGAACATAAATGTCAAACTTTCTGAGCATTGGAAGGTTTTGAGTATCTTCCAGCTGCCTTAATACACCTTTAACCACTCTTGCCCTGTGCTTTACAAAAACCTTAATCTTATCTCACATAAAAAAAAAAAAAAAAGTCTAGTTCACAGGGGGTATTGGCTCTCAAACAGTGTTAAAAGAAATATTCCTCCAAAATGGATCATTATGAGATAATTTACTCACCCTCATATGGTTCAAAATCCATATGACTTTTCTTCAGCGAAACACAAATAGGGTCCTGCCCAGCCACAGACTGTTTACGTCATGCCTGCCTAGCCAGTCTGTTCACATCATGCCTGTCCAACCACAGACTGTTCATGTCATGACTGCAACGCCAAGGCCTATTCACGTCACGGCTGCCCATCCAGCGCCTCGTCCCAAGAGGGCTGCATTCCAGAGGCTCGTCCCAAGATGGCTGCCACGCCTGAATAAAGCACATGTTTTTATCTGTACAAAATAGCACCTCATCACCAGAATGGTTTGCTCCCACCAGCTTCTTCCTGTGAACATAAATGTCAAACTTTCTGAGCATTGGAAGGTTTCGAGTATCTTCCAGCTGCCTTAATACATTTTTAACCACTCTTGCCCTGTGCTTTACAAAAACCTTAATCTTATCTCACATAAAAAAAAGTCTAGTTCACAGGGGGTATTGGATCTCAAACAGTGTTAAAAGAAATATTCCTCCAAAATGGATCATTATGAGATAATTTACTCACCCTCATATGGTTCAAAATCCATATGACTTTCTTCAGCGAAACACAAATAGAGTTGTTTTGAAGAAAGTTGCTGCTGGTAAAGGTCTAAGAAGAAAAAAAAAACATCACAAAGAAGTAAATATGTCTCCTGCATTATATATAGTTGTCATTAGAATGTTTTTGTAATAAGTCTCTTATGCTCAAGGCTGCATTTATTTGATCAAAAAATACTGGAAGAACAGCAATATTGTGACACATCATTGCAATTTCAAATAACTGTTTTCTATTCTAATATATTTAAAAGTTAATGTTATTTCTGTGATGCAAAGCTGAATTTTCAACATCATTACTCCAGTCTTCAGTGTCACACAATATGATATATATCATTATAACATAATTTGTAACATTATAAATGTCTTTATCAATTTAATGCATCCTTGCTGAATACAAGTAATAATTTCTTTCAGCGATCAGTCACAGGACAATGACTTTTAGCACTAAATCTGATTAGGATATGGGATATGAGAACATTTTTTTTAATAGAGCAAATCCTTCAGATTGTTTGGATATTATTTAGGCAATGAGTACTTAGAGGTGTTATTAGCCACAGCATACAGTGGTTGGAACGCTGCATTGATCAATCAGAATCCTGGTACAGACTATTGTTTTTTTATTAAAAAAAAAAAAAAAACCTTACATACCTTCTCAGAAGCCAAAGAATTATGAAGCTGCTCTGCTTTATGAGCCTCTGTAAGTCCAAACGCTGCTCCGCTTTGAGTGACAAGCTTAACAAATGAGCTGAGGGATCTAAAATTCACAAGTCAGGCCTCTTTCAACAGCAGATCCTTGAACAAATTGAGGCTTTTCTGAGTATCTCTGCCCTTGAGGGTCAAACAGGCCATATGTTGAAAGTCTTGGAGGTGGTCGAGGTTATTTCATGAGCTTCCAGATGACCCTGGCTCAGCGGAGTGTGTCATAACCAGCCTGGATAATTTCCCAATACAGGAGTGTCAGATCAGAGCTCGCTTCAGCAAACACACCCGGGGCCGAGCACCTGGAACTGTGCAGCTATTTAGCATACAGTCAATTAATGTTGACACACACACATACACACACACTTAAAAAGAACAGCATTTATTTGAAACAGAAAATAATCTTTTTGTAATATTATAAAATTATTTTACTGTCACTTTTGGTCCATTTAATGTGTCCTCGTTGAAGAAAAGCATTAAAAAAAATAGTGACCCAAAGTTTTGAATGGTAGTGTACACACACACACACACACACACACTTACTTTACCTTTCTAAGAGAGCTGACCTGGTTTAATTGACAAGTTTTGGAAGTGTTTATTCAGTCCAGTTAGTTCTATCACAAACCTCAATGAGCTGCCTTGCTGTCTGCTCCCTACATAGGGAGCATCATAACAGAGATGGTATATCAAAAGTGAGAGATTTGTAGTGCTCTACATAAGTAGCACCTCTACTTTGCATGCTACTCTGCATGTAATACTCCACTGACAATTGATATCAATAGAGTTTTAAGTTAGCATATTGCTAAGCTAATGGCTTGACACTCTAAAAGCGTAACATTTACATAGCAAACGCAAATACTGGATTAAATAGTACATTTCTAATTACACTGAACTACTTTTAATACTCACGAATACTACTTTATGAATACTTTGCAGTAATGCATGAAATATTTATAATTTCTCTTCCAATGCACAATGAGACTGCCTTCAAATGGTACATGGAGATTCCAGACACTCTTTGAAGACAAGCAACAGGTCCCTGTCTCAAGTAATGAGACATAAAACACTGTCCCAGACTCTGGCTCCTAAACCAGCCCCTCAACACTCTGTTCGCTGATTACAGTACGCATACAAGCATAATCCGACATGGATTATATGGATAAGAACATTTTTAAGCTGTGTTTGAGCTGTTTATGTGATGGCATGACTCTGCATGGCTGCACGTGAGCCAGTCCATTTTCAACATGAGTGAAGGCCCGTTGACATCGAGAGATAACTATATTTAATGTCCACACCAGTAGACTATATTTTAGAGCTTCAGTGTTTAAATCCGAACGGCGGCTCAGTATTGGCTGCACGACGCATGCATGTGATGCTGACACAGGAGCCGGCCAATACTGAGCCCGCGTTCAGATGTAAACACTGAAGCTCTGCAATGAAAATAGCGTAGCAGTATGACAGGGTACAGACAAATTTGTTGAATAAAGTCGTTATTTTTGTTTTGTTTTTGCACACAAAAAGTATTCTTGTTGCTTCATAATATTTAGGTTGAACCACTGTAGTCACATCAACGGTTTTAACAATGTCCTTAGTACCTTTCTGGACCTCAAAAGGTACAATGTCGTTGCTGCCTATGTGTGGATCAGATACTCTCGGATTTCATCAAAAATATCTTAATTTGTGTTCCGAAGACAAACAAAGGTCTTACAGGTTTGGGACGACATGAGGGTGAGTAATTAATGACAGAAATTTCATTTTTGGGTGAACTAACCCTTTAAAGAGGACCTATTATGCCCCATTTTATAAGATGTAAAATAAGTCTCTGTTGTCCCCAGAGTGTGTATGTGAAGTTTTAGCTCAAAATAATAATAATTTTTTATAGCATGTTAAAATTGCCACTTCTTGTGGTTGAGCAAAAGAGCGCCGTTTCAGTGTGTGCCCTTTAAATGCAAATAAGCTGCTGCACTGGCCTAAGAGGGCGGAGCTTCACGAGCTGATTCTCCGGTGACAGGATTCAGTCAGGACGCACTATAATGTCAGAAACTGTGAATATATGCTACATAGAGATAGAACAGGTATAGTTTAGTTTAATTACGGTTATAACTTATATTGTCTTCTTGTTTTTATCCACTATATTACTACAAGCCTGTTGTACCGTCCGAATGATGGCCAAAACTTTACAGATGAGTTTAATGTTTATTGTACTTCACACAAAATAAGAAAAGTCCGTTTTCACTCTAGAAAATCACTGTAAGTGCTTAATAAAACACAGTGCAAGTGTGCATTAAAATATTATCCATAAACTCTCTCTCTTTCCCTAGTATTATCATCAACATACACAGCGAAGTACACAGAAACACTTGTTACAACTAACAGTAAACAAATATATATATAAAGACCTTATGCCTTTTCGGGTGGTGCCTAATAAACTGGTACACTTTATATCCGTAAATCAACTCCGATGAACTGTAATAAAGTGCCCTCACCTTTATTACTGCCCTATCCAGTATCACTCTGGAGGCTGTAAGCTGGATCACAAACAATTTGTACTTATATATCCTCGAGTAGCACATTTTTAGCACAACCTCGGTTTTGTATTGTCCATTTATATTGACATTCATCCACAAAGCAGTCCGGTGTGAAATGATTCGCGCAGACGTAAATGAATTTCGGTAGAGTTGAGGGAGCATTTTCTTGGAAAACAAAATTAATCCACCTCGTCTTCAGCGGCTCAGATTTAGGGAGTAAATGGAGAGAGCCATGTGGATTAATCCATCCAGCTACAGAACACCTAAAACGCTTGGGAGACATTCTCGTCAGTGCAGCAATGGAGGACTGTACAACTTGCTGTGAACTCGCTCAGGGCGGTTCTATGTTAAAACGGCAGTGTCTGTCAACATTCGTGGGCGGGGCCTGTGGCTAATGTGACGTCACACTGCCAGGCGATCTGGAAACGGCTTGTTCTGAGACACTGCTTATGATTTATGGGGATTAAAAAAAAAGAGTGGTTGGATTTTTATCATTATAGGGTGCTTGTGTACACACACTGCCAACACACATTTATGTCCAAACACCATGCAAAAGTGAATTTTGCATAATAGGTCCCCTTTAAGATATTATAATTGACCATTGACATCATGATTTTCTGCAAAGGTGCTTTAAAACAATGTGTATAGTGAAAATCACTATACAAATAAATTTGACTTAAAATGCACATCATACATGTATATTCTAGCACTGCATATTAGTGCTTATTAGAGTATTGAGTCTTTAGCTTAGCAACGTACAGAGGCAACCAACTGTACTGAAACTGTAGTGCTAGGAGACACAATATAGGAATAAGAGATTGTTTGTATAAAAATGAATTGGAGAAAAAGAATGGAAGTGCCACCTAAGAGTTAAATGAGTTAAAGAATTTACATTTCTGATGCCATTGTTGTCAGATTTTGCTGAAACGTAATCTTGGCATGCTAACAGACACCTTTCTCCAGGCATTTTGGACAGCCTTACCAGTTACCAATATAGCTACCAGTAATTGAATTAATGTGCTCCAATACAGACTTTGGAAGTCAAATCATTTGCAAATTACTTAACTTAGGTACTACAGCTGAAGACCATTTCAAATGAGTCACTTATGAGATTGCATTTCAGTTTGCATGCTACTTAAGAAGTTATGTACTCGTGTAGAATGCGAGGCAGTTTACCTACTGTAGAGTTGGGATCAGAGAATTTACTGTATCTGCAATATGGGACATTCCAGCTCTGATTCTTCCAATGGTTTCCTTACAAGATACATACAGACAAACACACATACTTACACCCCAACTCTGCTTCATCTCACTGTCTGACTATATGCATACACATCATTAGTTACATAATGCATCATAACATTCCCAGCCATATGATTATGGCAGCACGATGGCTTTTTCCAGCACTATGTGCCATAACAGGTATTAGACAGAGAATAAAGAATGCTAACATTCCCAAACCTCCTCTCACTGCACAGCAGGGCCATTCCAACAGTTGAAGAGGCGTACTGTAAAAATTAAAATTACAAGGCTTCAGTTCATATGTCAGTTGGGCCCTTCAGAGGGAGCTTGATTGCGATACAGAACTCGGCAATGCTCGAAGTCCAAGCACAGATTGTGAAGCAGATTGGTTGCTAATGTAATGTAGGCAGGAATCCTTCAGGTTCATGAAAACAGTTCAGAGCAAACCGAATGACCAAATGTACTTCTTGTATTTTTGTTTGTTGTGTCGCTTCATGCTGTTTGGGGATCAGCTTTGTGATGAAATCAGAGATGAATTCTGAAAAAATCCTTGAAATATCAAGACAAAGGCCTGGATATACAATGATAATGATGTGAAGCTACATAATCTACAATTTAAAATTTTAAAATTAAAAAGTAATTTTAATTTGGTGCTTTTTAAAAGTAAAGTTTTAATATGAAATGTCATTATTCTATTTTTTTTTTTTTTTTTTTTTTTTTAATTACAAACTTGTAGTTATGACCTTCTCACATTAGGATTTAAGAATCTAAATCTAAACAGCAGATCATTTTTTTGTTTTTGTTTTTTATTTTATTTTTCTTTATTATGTATTTCTTTATTTATTTTCCTTGTCATTTTAATTGTTATATATTTTTCTTTTTTCCCCCCATTTTCCCCTTGTTATTTATTTATTTATTTATTTATTTATTTTTTTTTTGGTAATCACCTGCTACCTATTGATTAAGAGCAGCTGGTAGCAATTTTTAATTGTGTCTATAGAAGAGTGTTGTTGCTGTTTGTTCCATGAGAACTGAAGAAAGCATGAGCTGAAACATCTGTTCTTTGGTCTGTTATTAAAGGATTAGTTCACTTTCAAATGAAAATTACCCCAAGCTTTATTCTCACCCTCAAGCCATCCTAGGTGTATATGACTTTCTTCTTTCTGATGAACACAATCTGATATATATTAATAAATATCCTGATGCATCCAAGCTTTATAATGGCAGTGAGCAGGATCAACGAGTATGAGCTGAAGAAAGTGCTTCCATCCACATCCATCCATCATAAACATATTCCACACAGCTCCTAGGGTTAAAGGGGGTCATATAATGCCACTTTTATGGCATTAAAGGAACACTCCACTTTTTTTGAAAATAGGCTAGTTTTCCAACTCCCCTAGAGTTAAACAGTTGAGTTTTACCATTTTTGAATCCATTCAGCCGATCTCCAGGTCTGGTGGTACCACTTTTAGCATAGCTTAGCATAGTTCATTGAATCTGATTAGACCGTTAGCATCTCGCTCAAAAATGACCAAAGAGTTTTGATATTTTTCCTATTTAAAACTTGACTCTTCTGTAGTTACATCGTGTACTAAGACCGATGGAAAATTAAAAGTTGCGATTTTCTAGGCCGATATGGCTAGGAACTATACTCTCATTTCGGCATAATAATCAAGGAACTTTGATGCCGTACCATGGGTGCAGCAGGCGCAATGATATTATGCAGCGCCTGTGTCCCCCCTGCTTGCACAGGGAGCGTGCCTTGCAACCATGGAGACATTTGTGAGAGACGCTGCGTAATATCATTTGCGCCTGCTGCACCCATGGTACGGCAGCAAAGTTCCTTGATTATTACGCCGGAATGAGAGTATAGTTCCTAGCCATATCGGCCTAGAAAATCACAACTTTTAATTTTCCGTCGTCTTAGTACATGATGTAACTACAGAAGAGTCAAGTTTTAAATAGGAAAAATATCAAAACTCTTTGGTCATTTTTGAGCGAGATGCTAATGGTCTAATCAGATTCAATGAACTATGCTAAGCTATGCTAAAAGTGGTACCGCCAGACCCGGAGATCGGCTGAATGGATTCCAAAACGGTAAAACTCAACTGTTTAACTCTAGGGGAGTTGGAAAATGAGCCTATTTTCAAAAAAAGTGGAGTGTTCCTTTAAGATGTAAAATAAGTCTCTGGTGTCCCCCAAGTTTGTATGTGAAGTTTTATCTCAAAATACCCCACAGATCATTTTTATAGCATGTTAAATTTGTCACTTTTGAGGGTGAGCAAAAATGCTCCGTCCCTTTAAATGCAAATGAGCTGCTCCTCCTACAAAGAGGGCGGAGTTTCAAGCTTGTGTTAGCAGCTCCGATTACCTCAGGCAGACTCACTGAAAATGTCAGGAACTGTTCAGCCATTTATTTTCAAACTGGAGTCAGACAATGATGGAGAGACTCAAGAAGAAGTGACAACATGTAGAGTGCAACAGGACGTTTCTGGTTAGTTGATGAATTTATGTAGCTGATGTGGAGTTAACTATCTTAAAGTTATTGATTCCATAATCTGTCATGATAATCTATAAATCGCTCATGTGGGAACTGTTGTCAGATGCCTACAGAGCCAGAGAATATATGCTGCATGAAGATAGAACAGGTATAGTTTAGTTTAATTACAGTTATAATTTGTCATGTTGTCATCTTGCATTTGTGTTACGTACTGTATTGCAATAACATGGCCTCACCCCTTTGTTGCGTTGTAGCGATATTAGCTCAAAGGGGAAATATTAATAAGTATTCATAACTCACTATGATTATTAATTATGATTAATTATGAATATTTGAATCAGTTAATCAGATTAACTTGAAGTAGCTACATTAAGTTCATCCTGTGAACACTCAGTATTGATTATTGATTAATTCTGAGAGAAAGGTATTTTTCATGGCCACAGAAAAATAATTCTTTCTTAGGTTTTACAATGCTTTGTAATAAGCATTTACAGAGCTGGTAATCAGATCTGATCATTTAAGAGGCAATCTATTGCAGACAGAGCATCAGAACCAAATATGTATTGTGCACAAGTTTTATTAACTAAATCACGAACACATAGCTAACTAACAAACACAAACATACATACACGCAAGTCACACATAAACGGGTAAAATGATAAATGATAGAGTGAAACCGGAAGTGGGAAACAGTAGGAGCTATGAAGAAACCAAAAACCAGGGAAAGAATCATCATCATCATAAAAACTCCCTAGTAACAAAACAATTTTAACTAACTAGCAGCAATTTAATATATCGTACGATACTTGCATTAGGCCTCTGCCTTTTTGAAGAGCGTCTGGATACAGTTGCAAGAAAAAGTATGTGAACCACTTGTAGAATCTGTGAAAATGTGAATAATTTTAACAAAATAAGAGAGATCATACAAAATGCATGTTATTTTTTATTTAGTACTGTCCTGAGTAAGATATTTTACATAAAATATGTTTACATATAATCCACAAGACAAAAAAATAGCTGAATTTATTAAAATAACCCAGTTCAAAAGTTTGTGAACCATTGATTCTTAATACTGTGTGTGGTTACCTGGATGATCTACGACTGTTTTTTTTGTTTTGTGATGGTTGTTCAAAAGTCCCTTGTTTGTTCTGAGCAATTAAACTGAGCTCTGTTCTTCAGAAAAATCCTCCAGGTCCTGCAGATTCTTCAGTTTTCAAGCATTATTTGCATATTTGAACCCTTTTACAGCAGTGACTGAATGATTTTGAGATCCGTCTTTCCACACTGAGGACAATTGAGAGACTCAAACACAGCTATTTAAAAAGGTTCAAACATTCACTGATGCTCCAGAAGGAAACACGATGCATTAAGAGCCGGGGGGTGAAAACTTTTTGAATTCGAAGATCAAGGTAAATTGTACTTATTTGTCTTCCGGGAAACATGCAAGTATCAGTCGTAGATCATCCAGGTAATGACACACAGTATTAAGAATCAATGGTTCACAAACTTTTGAATTTAATAAATTCAGCTATTTTTTTGTCTTATGGATTATATGTAAACATCTTTTATGCAAAATATCTTACTCAGGACAGTACTAAATAAAAAATAACATGCATTTTGTATGATCTCCCTTATTTTGTCAAAATTTTTCAGATTTTCACAGATTCTGCAAGTGGTTCACATACTTTTTCTTGCAACTGTATATTGCTGCTATAGGAAGTCCTGAGAATTCAGTCCGATGGTACTAAAGTTGCAATCGATGTCTTCTGCGTTGAATGAAGAAGCGATAACAAACTTGCATGGTTAGTTTGAATCTTGTGGTAGGAAAGAGTTCTTTGACTCTTCTAGAGGAGCACATGGCTGGGGTTGCAGGCCCATAGGCCTTGCCCTGAAGAGGCCTGCAGCACGAGGGTCTCTTTTGGACGGACTGTAGAAGCAAGAGAGACTGTGATCTTGTGATTTTAAAGAGTCAAGATGTGACACCCTTTTGAGGTGTCTGAGCCAATAAGGAGTTGTCCCTTTAGAGGGAAGTTTTACGAGTCTTTGTTCTGTAGCAAGATATTAGCATAAGACATTGGATTGGATGTATGAGAGAAGAACCTTCTAGATTCTTATAATACTAATGTGTCACAGAGTGAGAAACATGTAACATTAATTAACAAATAGGAAACGGAAGTTGGAGTCCGTAGATACCAAACATGCTACCCATGTGATTTTAGTTAACTATAAATTTTCAACTCCGAAGCATTAATACCAAAATAGTTCAAAAGAGAGAATACATAGAGTAAACCCTATAAAAGGAAAGTCATGAGAAAATTGGATACATGTTTATACATTTCTCAAGTGGTTATATATAGAATATATAGGATTAAGAGGGTTTATTTGTCCTTCTCAGAAAGAATGAAGTCAGAGTCACTAGTCTCTGCAAAATTCTTTCTGATCTTAAAAAGTTCTTATCAGTTTTCCTGTGTAACAGGACACCTAGTTCTGCCTGTGTGTTAGCTACGTTTGGGATGCTAGTTGCAGTTTTAGGGGGATGGGTTCACAGAACTTTGAGAGAGTGAGTTTCTGGATAATTCATTAAATATAATGAATAATTGTATGTCTGATTGGTTCAGATGCTACAGCGTGTTCTCGGGGGCAGGGTTTATGTAAATTTTAGGGTTAGTGATGTCACCAACCTGGGAAGAAGCTCGTTGTAGTCCCTACCAGCCGTTTGTTGTAGTCCTTAAACAGAGAATTCTTTAAACGGAAATATCTCCCTTTGCTTTGAACTTTGAGCGTCCTAACTTGTCAGACGTTGTTTATGCTCAAACAGCAACATCACACACAAACTAAAGTTAAAAAAGTGAAATTGCAATGAACTACCCCTTTAATAAAGACCTTCTGAAACGAAGTGATGCGTTTGTGTAAAAAAATAAATAAATCCATATTTAACAAGTTATGAAGTAAAATATCTAGCTTCCGTATTCAACTTACGAAGAAAGTGTAAAACTCTCGCAGTTCAAAAAGCTTACACTATGTCCTACGCCTTCCCTATTCAACTTACGGAAAAAGCTTAACTGACATGATGCCAGTTCCGTTTTTTTCGTAAGTTGAATACGGAAGGCGGTCTGGCGGAAGCTAGATATTTGACTTCATAACTTGTTAAATGTAGATTTTTTTTTTTTTCACAAACGCATCGCTTCGCTTCAGAAGGCCTTTATTAACCCCCCCGGAGCTGTGTGGAATACGTTTATGATGAATGGATGTGGATGGAGACACTTTCTTCAGCTCATACTCATTGATCCCGCTCACTGCCATTATAAAACATGGATGCGTCAGGAGGATATTTATTAATATATCTCCGATTGTGTTCATCAGAAAGAAGAAAGTCATATACACCTAGGATAGCTTGAGGGTAAGTAAAACTTGGGGTAATTTTCATTTGAAAGTGAACTAATCCTTTAAGACACTTTTCTGCACTTTTTTTCACTTTGCAGATGTTAAATTAAAGTAATTTTTGTGATAGACCCTTGCTTTGGTCTAATTGTATGTTTTTCAGTATGCGGACAATTTTGGATATTTGGTTGATCAAACTTTTTTTGATGTACGCATACGAGAACAGACTGGTTATCTTTTCTTTTTGAGCACATAAAATATCATTTTTCATTCTAAACAGCAGAAAAAAAACAAAAAACAAACAAACAAAAAAAACAAAAACAAATGTGAAAGTATTGTAGAAAAATATTTAAAAATATTGTAGAACTTACCAATTTTTTGTCATGGCTCCTCTGATGAGTCAAACAATGTCACTTCCTCTTTATTATGCCATTTTTAAACAACAGTTCACTACTGTTTGCAAGGTAAATAAGGAATAAAAAGTTTAATATATTAAATAATATATAATAATGATCAAGAACATTTATTTATTTATATACTAAGCTATAGAAGTAAAAACAAATACAAATAAAGACCTCAAAATCACTCTGGCCATGAACCACTGACTTAGACATGTTATACAGAAAATAGAGGTTATATTAGTACTTTTTTATGTTACTTTTTAATAAAGCCACTTTCATTGAGGTGCTGCTGTAGACATTTTAAACAGTCTTACACACACACACACACAAAAAAAAAAAAAAAAAGCTGCATGCATTATCGATCTCTTGCTGTGAATATGAGCAATAAGCGAGTGGGAGACTGTATCTCCTTGGAAACCCAAACTATCATCCTCACGAGCGGCCTTCTGAACGTCCTTTGGGGCTCCCGAAAAGGTCCACCGGGAGGATTAGCAACTCTAGCAAGTGGCCTTTTTTGGGCAGAACTCACAACCATACGCTGGATGTTAGCAGGAGGAACAGGTGGTGATGTTTAGAGAAGGGCAAAGGAGAGATATTACACAGATTAGGAGTTTATTTCTGTCTCTTGTGCTTCTCTTTCAATTTCTCTGTTGTTGCATGACTAGTTTGCAAAGGACACACAGTGCATGCACATAAATCCCTGTATTTGTCAGCAACAGAATAGCATAGAGCTCATGAGTTGCGTCAATTCAATTCTTTCTCTCAAGATAACCGCCCTTTTCTATTGCAGACATGCTTCGGAGCTTTGGGAAAGCATAAAAAAGGTCAGTGTCCATGAACCACACCACTGAAAGAACCAGAAAAGATTTAAGGCAAAATTACTGCATGAAACAAGGAAAGGCGAGGACAAGTTTTAATTTAACTTAAATGGGTTCAATATAAATTCAAATTGACAGCAATTGTTGTGTAATATTGATTACCACAGAAAATCATTTAAATTCTGAATGAAAATCAAATGAAAATTCTTTCATTATTTACTCACTCTATGACTTTCTTTTTTCCACGAAACACAAAAGGAACAAATCTGAAGACTGATCCATGTTCTTTTCCATTCAAGTACAATGAACGGAAACATTCAGGCTTTAAAAGGGACACAAAAAAAGCACCATAATGCTATCATAAACGCAGTTCATATGACTCATGTATGTATAAGCAAATGCAGCGTTTCTCAAATAAAGGATTGTGTCCTTAAAATGGATTAAAAAATGCTAAATGCAAATATGCAATTAACCATATAATCATGTTAGGACAAAAACAATAAAAATATACAGTATACTTATATACTGAAACGCCTCGATTGTAGTCATGAGTTTTCTTTCGGGAAAGTATATTCCTTGTATATTGTCACAATATTCCTATTTCCCGCCCAAGGCATACAAAAGAAAAGAAGAAAAAAACAAAACAAGGAAAAGGCCTGTTTGAGTTGTGTTAGTACTGTGTTGAAATTCGTGGTTATGGTAAGGCATGGCATTTCCAAAACGAACTCAAAGCAGTTGACCAATCACAACACACTGGTCCAGACGACCAATCAGAGCACATCGCTTCATAGAGACAGGAACTTAAAAAAGGGCATAATAGGTCCCCTTCAAATCCTGAAAGTACTGATTGCACCAAACCATGAAGAAAAAAGCTGTATTGCACATAGCTAACTCTATATAAGAGTCTCTCTTTGTTAGTTTTTATCTTGCAAAATGTTTTCAAGGTTGACAACTTAATGGATGTCTTGAGAGGACATGCCAGAATGACAACATACAAGCCAAACATTTATTATATAGCCTACTAAGAGGTGAGCGTCTCTTTTACAATACAAATAACAAGAATGATTGCCATCAGCAGAGAATGGAGGGTCTCTGGGAGGTTAAAGCATTGTAAAACTGGGAAAAAAAAAAAAAAAAAATTAACAGTACAAAACACTGTTAAGATTTTAAATTATGTTAAAAGCCATTCTTGTTTATGAGAGATGCTTCTTACCTGTATACTAATGCCAATATATATTTCACCTTCTTACAGCAGAGACCTCCATTACAGACAGATCTGCTAATGCAGTGGTTCAAAACAGGTCAGTTCTTAATAGGGTCGCAGAGAGCAGGAGGAATCGGAAGCTAAATGCAAATAATAAAATGCAACTAACCATATAATGGTGCAGAGTTAAGATAGAAAGAATAGGTTTATTAACTTTTGAAAGGGAGGAGAAAATGCCTCTTATGTTGTGAATGTCAAAGGTTGTGTATTCAATGAAACTATACGGTATTTTGCAGCAAATGTACTGCATTATAAATGTCATGGCTCACTATATGACGACAAAGTGAGCAAAAACGAGTGTATTCAGACACAATTTTGCACACTTTTTTGCACCGAACTGGATTTCAAACCACATGGGAATAAAATTCTTGTGGTGTTTTTTTTTTTAAGATTACAAACATATAGACGCATTTCATTTTTTTGCATTTTCACATGACAAATTTGATTCTTGCTTTGTCTGAACAAAGACTTCAAAGGAACATGGAATATGTCTTAAAAAGAGAAAATGATCACAGAGTAATAGCGAAGGTCCATATGAAGGAGGCAAAAGTGAGTTACATGTATTAAAAATTTAAATAATCATACATATGTATAATGAATGACCCAAATAGCCTTTAATCTAACTGTTCCCAGTTTTGTGAATAATCAGTCGTTCCCAGGGTTATATAAAATAACATATATATATATATATATATATATATATACACACACACACAATCACACTTCCATTCTTTACACGTACACACGTTTTCATTTAACTTGAAGACTACAAAGAAAAAGGGTCACTTCTGAGGAATTTCAATCTTCCCAGGAGACAATGGGATACGTGCTCTCTCCCCTCCATCCATTACTCATTAATGATGTCATAATTCTGTTTAAGATGACAGGAATGGAGACTTGAAGACAGAAAGTTAAATTCAGGCTGCTTTAATGTCGGATAATAAATCAATACTATTCTTGAGTGCATTTTTAATATTAACTTTTTAACAAGAGGAAAACTTCAGAATTCACCATTTGGGATTTTGAAATGTCAATAAACAGAGAAGAAAGTACAGAACAATCTACATTTAGATTTAATGCTGAAGAAAATAACACCTTGTATTTTATCTTTGGATGTTATTAAACAAATGCAGCTGAGACTGACAGGGATATAATGGGGTGAAAGGATCGGAACATGTTGCAAGTCAGTCCGAACCCGTGTGAACTGCATAAGCACCATAACAACCAACAAGAACACCATAAACTCAAAATGTTAATAGCTCAAATGCATCTTTCTCCATTGACAATTATTCAAAATCAGTTGTGTATTCTGCTAAATCTGACCTTTTTGCAAGAAGCATCGATTTTTCTAATATTTAATTATAATACAGTGGATGTTTTGCCAGTGATTTTTTAGAGGACTCCTTTTTCCCTTTCTGCTGCCTTTGAAAATCCAAATAGTCAATAGTCAAAAGCCTTGAGTAATTAGCTGAGCAATTCTCATCAAGATGTGTAATAAAGTAAATAAATGTGGCAAAACCCCTACTGGATGGATGGATGGATGGATGGATAATTATTTGGGGTTCAAGCGCGTAGTGCTGAAACCCTATTGTAATTGTTAAATTTTCCAAGGATCAGCATGCTCCCCTAAAAGTGATCAGGCAGACCAAACCATAAGTCGTAGAGACTTGAAACTCATACCGCCTACCGGCCCGCATACCGCCCCCCGATCGGCCTGACGGGGGCGCTACAGCGGTCAAAAGTACAGATGTCTCATAGCTCCTAAACTGTTAGGCCTAGGCTCAAGTGTCTTATATCGTTGGAATCCTTGGCTCAAGGCGGACAATATGCCCTGGCGAAATTTCCGGGTATTTTGAATTTTTTGAAAAACCTACTTTTGCAAACTAGTCCTAGGTTTTTGACCCAATCGGAACTAAACCAGTGCAGTGAGATTCTCTGGAGTCTGATGGTCAATAGTTAGATTCACAGTCCCTAAGGGCCGCCAAAACGTTCGAGGTGGGTGGAGCCACTTTTACTAAAACGGCTATAACTCGTGAACGGAATGAGATATTTTCACCAAACTCAGCACATGTAAGAGCTCATTCTGTGGTCGCGTGAAAAAGGACGCGGCGATTGGCACTTGGTGGTTCTATAACAGGAAAAAAAAACAAAAAAAACATGAAAACGGCAATAACTACTTCACCGTTAGTCCGAGCGACTTAAAAATGTGCATCATCTTCGTCCGAGGGACCACTATTGTCTATGTCGAGATTGACGCATCTCGAAAACATGTCCGCCGTCGGCCACTTTGAGCAGCTATCAGACAAGGTTAACGAAGGCCGATCGGAACGAAACTCGCTGGGCCTGTTTGACTCAAGGCCCTAGAGGCCTGTGAGAAATTCTAAGGGTGCCTTCATGTTTTTCACGTGCGTAAAGCATCGTGTATCGCGCAATTTTTCACATACGGCCACGACATTCATACCACATGGTAGAACTCCTCAATCTGAGCAACTTTGCCTCTAGGACCGCAGCTGTCCATCGAATTGTTCGTTAAATATTGGAGATTATTTAAAAAATACTAGAACTAGTCTTAGGTTTTTGGCTCAACCTCAAGAACTCTTAAAAAGCTTTAAAAACCATATATTTTCAATGGTAAATTGCCTGTATTGGCTGTAAATTGTCTTTTCCTAATTTAAGTGGTTATAAATAAAATGTAAAAAGTGCTTAAAGCTTTAAAATGCTTGAAACCCGATAATTGCTGCTTGCAGCTATATTTATTATTAGTATTATATTATCTGTCTGCTAACACGGAGACCAACCTCCACATTGTTAAAAAAAAAAAAAAAAAAAAAATACAGAGAGACCAACCAAACTCTGGCTCTTGTTTTGTTTGCGATCACAGTGGCCAGGCCCCAGAGTCTGGTGGCTGGCTGGGCAAATCTTCACTCAGTGAGGGATGAACTTGCCTGGAAGCTTGTTCTGCACTGCAAACTCCAGAAAGTGCCCAGCTCATGCATGGAGCTCCAGCAGGGATGAAGAGGTGAAGGATTTATGGCCCGCATCCTCCAGCTCACGCAGGCCACCGCTTACTGTCCCGGCCCCTGACCAGCTAACCCCAGCTCCGTTCTGGTTCCTGCCCCTTCCGCCGCTGGGTGCGTTTAATTAGGTGTTAGGGGAACGTGGACAGGACAGCCCCCCCTGGATCCAAATCCAACAATGATCGTAGGATACTCATGGTCTGTGGATGTTTATAAACAGCCTGAGAAAAGGGAAAAGAGAAAAGAAGCACACTCATTTCTTAAGAAATCAATACAGAGCATTCAAGAACCTCAGCTGAGCACAGTTGTTTTTCTGTACTATTTTTTTTTTTTAAGTTGTTTGCCCTCTTGTTTGTGATGTTACAACAAAAAGCTCTATGAAATTGCACTGTATTAAAGTCTCTCCTATTGTGAACCTGTTGAATAAAACTCCATTGTCATGGGACAACATGGGCAGATGCTTTGATGGCTTCTAAATTGCTATGAAAAGCAATTAAGAATATACACCAATAATTTAATAACATAGGCCTACACCAATTGATATGAACCAAAGTAAAACAGCTAGTATTCCAAAAAAATAAATAAATAAATAAAGGCAAAAAGAAAATGTTCATGTTTCAAACATCTTTGACTTTTTTTGTTTTCTTCAGAGGAATGAAAGAATGGACAACTTTATGCTATCTTAATGGCGCTATTTTTGGAGTTGATATTCTGATTAACCTTTTGTATTCATCAGAAGACTAAAGGTCATACAAGGTTTGGAGGAACATGAAGGTGAGCAAATAATAAATTACATAAATATATATTTTTAGTGAACTATTCCTTTAAAATTTAGCACTTCATATATCTGTTGTACAGATATCAGATTTTGTCTTGTCTGTGGTTCTTCTTGGCTTTGTTTTAGCAAGTGATTTCTAAGGGGCCGTACAATACCGTTTTCAACTAAAAACGCAAAACTTTTTACGCGTGTGGCCGGTCATTTACACGATGATGGCGTTTTGGGGGCCTGAAAATGCAAACTTTTGAAGTTATCGTCTCTGTGTAAACTACAAAATCGCGAATTTGTGAAAACAGGGATGTCATGCGCATGCGTATTACGTTGTCAGTCTATTGGCGCATAGTTTTTCTTAACAAAGTGACCTCGCCAACAACTGGCCTGGCATGCATAATACAACATTTTTAGTTGCTTTCGCGGATCTGTATGAACAGGGATCGTTTTGACAATGGTGTCGTCTGTACACGAAAAATGCAAAGGAAAAACCTTTCCATTTTTAGTACATCGTTGTTGTGTAAACGTACCCTAAAACAAAAAAGAAGTTTCATAACAGTGTGATACATGCAATGTCTTTTACATTACCCTGGTAAGTAAATCACTTAATGACCAAACACTAAACCCAGTGGATAATCAGTTATTATGACAATAGGTTATTCTATACACAAATTGATTAATTATTTAACTTATGGGAGAAAATAAAGAATTTTTGCTTCATTGCAGTGAATTTAGCTTTTTAAGTGGCTTATATAACCACTAAGGACATCATTTACGTAAACACAATTCATCATTTACCACAAAGGGCGTGAATAAAAGTCTAAAAGAAATATTAGGGGTTATTGAGGGAGCTCAAACAACATATTACATATAACCATTGAAATTTCAGTGCAAGAGAGAAAACAAAATGCTTTGGTTTCCAATAAAAACATGCATAACAGGTCATATTTTAAAATCCCTTTGTGTACTATAGTTCTGCTGATTGCAACAGCTATTTGAACCTTTGCTAATAAATTCCATACATTTTCCACAGGCCATTAAAGTTTAAATGCTGTTGCACCATGCACGTTTACCATTAACTTTGTTACAGAGTGCATATATGAACATTAAATAAAGTGAGCTTATTAATCAAACTACACTAAACTTGATTCTCTGATTGTTGCATGTGTTTGATCAATGTGCCTTCACAACAGCTCATATAAAGTTGCATAACAGTTCCACCAAAAAATTGAAAATTATTATGATTATCATTTAGCAGTGCGGATTTGCAGAAGTCCTATCTTAATGTAGTACAATACATATTCAAAATAGTATGTGAAACAGTATGCAGTATGCAATAATACATATTACAACTACATCTTTTCAAACTACATCAATGCAAAAGCACCATGTGTTGCGAGTGGTTTCCAAGACATTGCTACAAGATTGCTTAGATGCATTAGAGAAATTTACTAGTATGTTCTGAGTGTTTTAGCATGTTTCTATGATGTTGCTAGGGTGTTGTGTTCTCTGTAAATCAAAAGAGTCCACCCAAGTCTTAATGATATACTGGTCATTAAATATAGCTCAAGTCCCTCCAACAATGTAACACTTGTGGAATTTTTAGAATATTTTATCATCCGCCAAGTAAAAACTGTAAATCCAATCACTTAAAAGCAGTAATAGCACACCTCTGCTCAAAAAGCTGCACAATTTGAGTCATTCTTGTCTGTAGAACAAACAATGTGAGACGATTTACTGCAAGTTTATACTTAGGGTTTGGGGATTTCAGTAGGGGCTTTCGTAGTTCCTAGAACTATTGGCTGAAGTACCCGGATTTTGCCGTGTTCGCACTGCAGGAACTAGGAACGATTTTAGTTCTAGGAACTCCTTTTGGGGAAACTAAAGGGGCTTTCGCACCGAATAGTTCTAGGAACTTAGTTCTAGGAACTAGCCACTGGGATAGTTCCCCGAGAACTAATTACTCCCCCAGGCCATGTTCCTGGTTGCATTCGCACTGGGAATAGGAACTGTGAAGCGGCCGACAGCGGCGTCTTCAAGCGTGGCATTTACAAATGCTAAAAATCGGTGGATGGAAGACGCTGTAATCGGAGCTGGGTTTGTTGTGTGTTGTGGGTTTCATGATAACGGAGATGGAATGTAAACGCATAATTTGTGTGACTGAAAGAGCAAAAAGTGGGGCTAAGAGACGAAATATCCTATGACAACTTTCAGTATTACATATCATCGGGCCGGAGAAAAGAACACAACCCTGCAGACAGCAGGTAAATGCCGTTATCGCGGTTTTCCATGTTCGTGAAGTAAATATGTTTACACAACTTTTTAAAAATGCCGGGTGCTGGTGTTTGACATGCATTTGACCAATCAACGTACACTTGCGTCACTGATAGTTCCTATAGTGCTGGTTTAGACCCTACTCTGAAGTAGGAGCTAATTTAGTTCCCCCAAAAGGAGTTCCTAGAACTAAACTCGTTCCTAGTTCCTGCGGTGCAAACACGGCAAAATCTGGGTACTTCAGCCAATAGTTCTAGGAACAATGAAAAGGTTCCTCCGGTGCGAAAGCCCCTTAAATTAGCTCCTACTTCAAAGTAGGGTCTAAACCAGCACTATAGGAACTATCAGTGATGTAAGTGTACGTTGATTGGTCAAATGCATGTCAAACACCAGCACCCAGCATTTTTAAAAAGTTGTGTAAACATATTTACCTCACGAACATGGAAAACAGCGATAACGGCATTTACCAGTTGTCTGCAGGGTTGTGTTCTTTTCTCCGCCTCGATGATATGCAATATTGAAAGTTGTCATAGGAGAATTTGTCTCTTAGCCCCACTTTTATGCATTTACATTCCATCTCCGTTATCACGAAACCCATGACACACAACAAACACAGCTCCGATCATTGCATCCTCCATCCACCGTTTTTTAGCGTTTGTAAATTCCATGCTTAAATACGCCACTGTCGGCCGCTTCAGAGGTCCTTTTGCCGGTGCGAATGCAACCAAGGATATGGCCCAGGGGAGAAATTAGTTCTAGGGGAACTATCCCAGTGGCTAGTTCCTATAACGGAGTTCCTAGAACTATTCGGTGTGAAAGCCCCTAATGAGTAAACATCACTAATGGACACTACATTTTTAACCAGAAATGAAAGGTCAAGTCAACTGCATTGTGTTGTGGGATACAGTAATCCACAAAGTATGCTCTGTTTCATATTGCACATTTTAGTATATGTTTCCTGCATACATGAAATCTGCATACTGCACAAGGAATACACATTGCATACTATTTTCTTTCAACAAATGAAGACCATTTAAACATAACCAATGTCACCTCTCTTGTCCTTCAGACCAGTCTCTCTCTCTCTCTCTCGCTGCTGAGATAAAAAAAAAAGTGCAGGTCCTGGACTTTCAGGTTGGCTTCCCGCAGTCTGTGTTTGTTTTTGTTTTTTTCCACAAAGACTTGGCACAGATCAGACCTTGTTACATCTATATGAGATTGGATGTCTGTGGACTTGTATTTGATTTGGCCAAATTTCTGTTCGCTTTTGTCCGTGCAATTACAATAAAGGCGGACTGAAGCTCTCGAGCTCTCAAAAGTACAATAAAAGTGTTATACAATTAGTTTATCAGCCATAGCTGCTATATTCCAAGTCTTCTGAAGCTTTATGTGAAGAACAGATTAACATTTAAGTCATTTTTTTTTTTTCTCTTATAATCTTTAAATCCAGTGAGATGTTAACTGCCAAGACTGGATCACTGAGTTGAAGTGGATCATTCAGATTTATGAAAGGGGTCATGAATTGAGAAATCAAATTTACCTTGATCTTTTGACATATAAGAGGTCACTGTACTATAAAAGTATCCTTAAAAGTTTCAGAACTCAAAACTTCCTTGTTTGTCCAAAAACAGCTGTGGATTTTGTCTTAGATGATGCAAAAGTGCGATGAAAGACCGCCTCTGTAGAAGAAATTCAACGCCTACAACTACATCATTGCCTCTTTAGCTCCGCCCACCAATTCATGAAGTAGTAAATATGAAAGAGATGCATGATAGAGATGCCACTGAGAATTACAAGATGTTTTGCAGTGCCAAGTTGTGGAAAAACACAGTCTTTGCATTGCCTTCCTTGTGATCCTAAGCGTGGATTAACATTATTTTTTACAAAGTTCCAGATCACCTCAGTAAGACACTGTTCATTTGTTCACTTCATTTTACTGTGTATTTGTTTTTAATTTTATCAGAGACTGAAAATAAAAGATGATGCACTGCCGACAGTAATGTCGCAACAAGTGTGAGTAACGATGTTTTTTTTTACCATGTGTAACTATTGCTTTGTTTGTTACAGATCATCCTATATGTACTCACTTTACTTTCACATTACTGAAAATCACGAACGATGAATATCAGACCATATACAGTGAAACCAAAAATTATATATTTTTACTAGTGGGTGCAGGAAACTATAGTTCATTTATGTAAGTGAGGATAGCAAAATAAAGTAAACTGTGATATATTATACCCAAAAATTCTTCATACAGTGGACTACCAGTAAAACTGATAAAAAATTTGGAACCAAAAATTATTCAGACACTTTGACCATGTTTTGCGTAAGTGTTATCTGACATAATTAAGATCATTTTTTCTGACACAGTTTAACTCTGAGATCTTGTCATATTTTATTACCATTTTTTATAAACTATAGTGAATAAACTGTATTAATGAATGAAATGTTCAAGGTGTCTGAATAAATTTTGGTTTGACTGTATATAATCTGCTATATTATATATATATATATATATATATATATATACAGTGGTGGTCAGAATTATTGGCACCCTTGGTAAATATGATCAAAGATGACTATAAAAATAAATCTGCATTGTTTATCCTTTTGATCTTTAATTCATAAAATTAGCAAAAATCTAACCTTTCATTGAAGGAAAAGAATTGAAAGTGGGGGGAAAATCACATTATAAAATAAATGTTTTTCTCCAAAACACGTTGGCCACAATTATTGGCACCCCTAGAATTTTTTATGAGTAAAATATCTCTGAAGTATATTCCCATTCATATTTACAATTTTTTTTAGCACACCAGGGTGATCATGAACATGAAATTGTCCAGCCATGACTTCCTGTTCCACAGCAGTATAAACATGAGGAAACAAAAGGCCAAATTCCCTTAATCATTCATCACAATGAGAAAAAACAAAGAATATAGTTCTGATGTGCAGCAAAAGATTGTTGAGCTTCACAAAATAGAAAATGGCTGTAAGAAAATAGCTAAAGCATTGAAAATCCCCATTTCCACTATCAGGGCAATAATTAAGAAGTTCCAATCAACTAAAGATGTTACAAATCTGCCTGGAAGAGGACGTGTGTCTAAATCGCTCTAATGCGCGGTGAGGAGGAAAGTTTGAGTGGCCAAAGACTCTCCAAGGATCACAGCTGGAGAATTGCAGGGATTAGTTGAGTCTTGAGTCTCAGAAAGCCTAAAAAAAATTATCAAACAGCACCTACATCCCCACAAGTTGTTCGGGAGGGTTACAAGAAAAATCCTCTGCTCTCATCTAGAAACAATGTCCAGCATAATCAGTTTTCAGACAAGACTGGAACTTCAAACAGGACTGGCTTCTATGGTCAGATGAAACTAAAAGAAGAGCTTTTTGGCAGCAAACTCACCAGATGGGTTTGGTGCACACATGGATAAAAAGTACCCCATGACCACGGTTAAATATACTGCTGGATCTTTAATGTTGTGGGCCTATTTTTCTGTTGGAGGTCCTGGACATCTTGTTCAGATACATGGTATCATGGATTCTATCAAATACCAACAGATAAAAAATCAAAACCTGACCGCTTCTGCTAGAAATCCAATAATGGGCCATGGTTGGATCTTCCATCAGGACAATGATCCAAAACAAACATCAAAACCAACACAAAAATGTGTCCCTGAGCACAAAATTAAGCTTCTGCCATGGCCATCCCAGTCCCCTGACCTGAACCCTAAAGAAAATGAGTAGAATGAACTGGAGAGAAGAAGCACCAACATGGAGCTGGGAATCCGAAGGATCTGTAGAGATTCTGTATGAAGGAATGGTCTCTGATCTCTTGTCAGGTGTTCTCCAAACTCATCAGGCATTATAGGTGAAGACTCAGAGCTATTATATTGGCAAAAGGAGGTTGCAAAAAGTATTGAATAAAAGGGTACCAATAATTGTGGCCAATGTCTTTTGGAGAACAACATTTATTTCATAATGTGATTTTCCCCGCACTTTCAATTCTTTTCCTTCAATGAAAGGTTATATTTTTGCTAATTTTATGAATTAAAGATCAAAAGGATAAACAATACAGATTTATTTTTATAGATCATATTTACCAAGGGTGCCAATAATTCTGACCACCACTGTATATTAAAAGCAGAGGCTGTTATTTCTTTTGATATAATGCATGTTCAGATATTCATACAGCAAAATATTCTGGGGGCCATGAAAGTTTTTTGAAAATGATCAAAAATGTTGGCGCTGACTGGCAACATTTGAGAAAAATGCTGGTGGGGAAAAAAGCTGACAAAAAAAAAAAATGACTAGAGTAGCCTTGATATTGAGTCGTAGGGTTGTCTTCTGATGCATGATCAGACTCTGGCTCAAAATGTGGCAAGCATTGGAAGTTTTCAAATCCATTCCACATGTGTAATGGTGGTGTCCATTTACTTCCAAGTCTTGAATGCGGCATGCCCATCAAAATTTCAAAGAGAGGGTCAAAAACAGGACAGAAAATACTTATTACTATTATTATTACTTTTAAATTATGATGTTTCTGATGTAAAAATCTAACTAAAATTATAAGTGGACCTGAAAGAACATTATAAAATGTTTTAAAGAATGCAGTTCATGACCCTTTTTTTCAGACTGTTTTTTTCAACCACTTTACTCTATTCTTTCATTAATTGAACATGGCTGTTTCTTCATGAACATGCCAAGGAAAGCTTAACTTAATGTCAATCAATCAATCAATCAATCAATCAATCAAAAATGCATGACTTCAGAGGACTTTGAACATAAGTCATATGGACTAATTTTATGATATATTTCTGGTGCTTTTGCATGCTTTTTTGAAGCTTGAAAGCTCCATTCATTGCAATTGTATGGATTAGCAATCAATACATTCTGCAAAATCTACTTTTTTCACAGAAGAAAGTCATGTGTTTGGAATAGCATGAGGGTGAGTAAATGTTAATGTTTTTGATGTTAAAAATAAACTGCAAAATAAAATGAAATGTGCCCTTTCCCTTTATTTTACCCTGTCCTTTCCTGTGTCCTTTGGCTCTTCCAGGCACATTGTTGCCAATTTCCTTTTGGTCAAAGTGTATGTAAAACCGAATGACGTAATGTCTGACCTTACCACATAAAGAATACGTACACCATGAAGAACAGCATGCATGATGAAAACTCGCGCTCGGATGAGAGATTCTGCCCACAGGCTCAGGATTTCCAGCGTTGACACAAACTGTTGTCATGTTACGAGCAGCGCTGAACAGAGAAAAAGTAATTAATGTACGGATCGAGTCACAACATCTCATTTTCTCTGTGCCGTTGGTTGATTCTTATGTGTCATAGTTTACATTGTGACAAGTGATGTTAAGTGCTAATGACTGCTACAAACAAATGGTCAGGATGTGAAGTGAAGCACAACACAATTTAAGAATCTTAAATTAGCCAAGTAACAGTAGCACAAATTAAACAGAGCATATGAAGCCTCCTGCTTCCCAGATTTTTTATCTCAATATGAGCAGTGATCTCAATGAATGAATGAAGTGTTAAAACATATACCTTGAATGCAAAGCAAGTCGCTTTGAATAACAGCATCTGCCAATGGCATAAATGTAAAATGTAGATGGAAATTCTATGTGGCACATTTGCAGTTTAACCCCGTGTGCGACTCATGCACATTGTACTTATGCATGCATTGCTATATGTGTGTTAATGTGTGTGGGTGTTTATTTACAGGTGTCTGCATGAGTGCATGTCGTCTTGCCTGTCATTATTTTTCTCCTGTCACCCAGTTAGACAGAACTGCTGACAGCAGACACTCCAGCAGGGCTGTGTGAGTCACGCTCGCCGAGATTCTGTGAGCGCTGGAAGAAAAGGACTGAGGTAAAAATGAGTTTTAAAGGAGGTGATATAGTAACAATCTATTAATTGGGTGTGTAAGAGAAGCCAGGATTTCTGTCAGTGACTGTGACCGTTGAAATAATAAAATGCCGTCTGACAGAGAGACTGAAAGAAATGCATTATATAAATAGTAATAAGCATTAAATATTCACATGCTTATCTCTAAAGCTCATTTTAATGTGACATTATGATGCTTTGGAAGCCTGTCTGAAGCTAAAAAGGTGCGCTCATAATATAAATGCTGTATTTTTAAGTCACTGACTGACAGGAAGCGAGGAAGGTACCTTTGGTTTCTGACACAGTGCTACTCTGATAGAAACCTCATTCTGTCATTTGCATACAGTCTTGTCGCAGCCAATCGAAGTAGGCTGATGGCCATAGGAATATGCCGTGCCATATTGTTAAGTGTGTAATTAGGGAATTTCAGTGCCTAAGCGGACAATTAAAGAACTTTTAGAAGTACAGGTTGCTGAACACACTGTCATTTTTAAATGCAGCCGTTCTGCATATGGGACAAATTATTCAGGATCTTCTACACCTGGAGCTCAGTGTCTAAAGTGCTGATTTGACAAAAGTCGTCGTTGTTTTCTGGCCCACTTTTTGGCTTCAATTCCCAATCCACCAACAATGGCTTAACTGAGAAATGAGCTAATGAAAAGAGTGATTACAAAGAGTGATTTACAGTTCTTAAAAAAGGAAACACATTCATCTCATAGTGCAATATGCACAAACTAATCTTGAAGAGCAAAACTTACTGGCATAAAGTCCAATTTGAGGCTTATTCTGGCCAAGAACCACCTACCTAGACAGGAATAGAGCATCTAACTGACTTTTAAAGTGAATAACCAACCCATTTGTACGTGTGCACTTAAAGTCGGCATGAAACAGAAGTTGTGATGGTCTTTTCTTCCCTATTGTGATGTGTATCCAAGTGAAATAGTTTCTCGAACAAGCAAAAATTTAGGGCGGGACTTGATTTTGTGCATTGGAAATTGTGTGTGTGTATATATATATATATATATATATATATATATATACACACACACTATATTGCCAAAAGTTTTGGGACGCCTGCCTTTATGTGCACATGAACTTTAATGACATCCCATTCTTAATCCGTAAGGTTTAATATGGAGTTGGCCCACCCTTTGCAGCTATAACAGCCTCAACTCTTCTGGGAAGGCTTTCCACAAGGTTTAGGAGTGTGTTTATGGGAATTTTTGACCATTCATTTGGAAGCGCATTTGTGAGGTCAGGCAGTGATGTTGGCGAGAAGGCCTGGCTCGGAGTCTCAGCTCTAATTCATCCCAAAGGTGTTCTATCAGGTTCAGGTCAGGACTCTGTGCAGGCCAGTCAAGTTCCTCCACACCAAACTCACTCATCCATGTCTTTATGGACCTTGCTTTGTGCACTGGTGCACAGTCATGTTGGAACAGGAAGGGGCCATCCCCAAACTGTTCCCACAAAGTTGGGAGCATGAAATTGTCCAAAATGTTTTGGTATGCTGAAGCATTAAGAGTTCCTTTCACTGGAACTAAGGGGCCAAGCCCAACCCCTGAAAAACAACCCCACACCATAATCCGCCCTCCACCAAACTTTACACTTGGCACAATGCAGTCAGGCAAGTACCGTTCTCCTGGCAGCCGCCAAACCCAGACTCGTCCATCGGATTGCCAGACAGAGAAGCGTGATTCGTCACTCCAGAGAACATCTCCACTGCTCTAGAGTCCAGTGGCGGCGTGCTTTACACCACTGCATCCGACGCTTTGCATTGCACTTGGTGATGTAAGGCTTGGATGCAGCTGCTCGGCCATGGAAACCCATTCCATGAAGCTCTCTACGCTGTTCTTGAGCTAATCTGAAGGCCACACCAAGTTTGGAGGTTTGCAGCTATTAACTCTGCAGAAAGTTGGCGACTTCTACGCACTGTGCTCCTCAGCATGCGTTGACCCCACTCTGTGATTTTACGTGGCCTACCACTTTGTGGCTGAGTTGCTGTTGTTCCCAATTGCTTCCACTTTGTTATGATACCACTAACAGTTGACCGTGGAATATTTAGTAGTGAGGAAATTTCATGAATGGACTTATTGCACAGGTGGCAACCTATCACGGTACCACGCTTGAATTCACTGAGCTCCTGAGAGCGACCCATTCTTTCACAAATTTTTGTAGAAGCAGTGTGCATGCCTAGGTGCTTGATTTTATACACCTGTGGCCATGGAAGTGATTGGAACACCTGAATTCAATGATATGACAATGTAAAGTACATTTCAGAAAATTGTTGTGTAACCAGATTTTGATATCAGTAATACAGACATTTATTGTAGTGTAGAAGAAGGCAGAGCAATGTAAGCAAATAAGTAAATTTGAAGGTCATCAGCATAACAGTGGTTTGAGTCCATGACGGCAGATAATATGACCAAGGTTTATATGCTGAATAGCAGTGGACCAAGGATGGAACCCTGAGGAGCACCTTGAGTTAGAGAAGAAATTGAAGATTTGAAGTTGTGAATAGAAATGAATAATTGTTAGTGAGATATGAGAGCAGTGCCAGAGATGCCAATAGATAATCAATATGATGGGAAATAGTGTCAAAATCTGAGCTAGCATTATAAGGATGGTAAGACAGCCAGAGTTGGTAGATAATAAAAGGTCATTGGTAATTTTTAATAGTGATCTTTCAGTGTTATGTCCTGCACGAAAACCAGATTGGCAGGGATCAAAGAGATCATTTTTAGACAGATGTAACTAGCTGTGCAGCGACAACTTTTTGCAATGAACGCAAGGTTAGATATAGGTCTGAAATTAATCATAATGGAAGAGTCAAGCACAGTCTTGTCTAAAGTAGTTGATACCACAACAATAAAGCGGTGTGCAAAGCAGTGTCTGCAAGGGACCAGCTGTACTGAAAACATCAATAAAATTTGCAAGTAGACTTTGTCAGCAAAATTCTGTTCATCCTAAAAAAAAAATAAAAATAAAAAAAATAACTCAAAAAAAACAAAGCAGGATATACAGTTTTTCTAGCAGATTTAGAGTACTTACTAAAAAGTGCCTCAAACAAAAGTAACACGGTTTACAGAAAAATATTAAGCAGCACAACTGTTTTCAGAGATATTTTTTTTTTTTTTTTTAAATCACCAAATCAGCATATTAGAATGATTTCTGAAGGATCATGTGACACTGAAGACTGGAGTAATGATGCTGAAAATTCAGCTTTGCCATCAAAGGAATAAATTACATTTTAAAAATATTCAAATAGAAAACAGTTCTTTTACATTGTAATAATATTTCACAATATTATTGTTTTTACAGTATTTTTATTTAAATAAAGGCAGCCTAGGTGAGCATAAGGATTTTTTTTATATACTTCAAAGCTATACTCATTTTCATGCTAAATAATAATAATAATAATAACAACAATAACAGTAATAAAATTATTAGTATTTAAGAAAATGTAGGATCAATATTTTTTCCAGTATCATTATTATTACCAGAAGAATCAATATTTCAAGATCTATCTGTCCATCCTGACTATGTGCACTCTGTGCTAGAAAACACTTATGTAAACACAGACATGCTTGTATGTGTCTATGAACTCATGTTAAACACAATAAAACTTAGTTGTTCTCATAAACACTCTCTAAATCCCATCCTGAGGGGATGTGATCTTATCTCACCTGCTTATGCATGATTTGTTTCTCTGACAGCTGAACTCTCCAGCATTGGGGCGACTCTGTGGCATGTCCAATGCGATGGATAATGTTGAGCTTGATGCATGGAAGGATAAAGCAGTGATGCATGATCTCACCAGCAGATAAGGCCTTGTTTACATCAGCAAAGAAACAAAAGCATTCATGAACATGCATACAAGCATCAGTATCCTCAACCGTACCCCTCACACATATCGCATCGAATCAGCATGGGTCAAAGCACTCATGGTTCAAACAAATGTGCATTCTTTAACCAAGATATCCTTTAGAAATGTAGATGAATTCACGAAGAATGGATGCAAAGCCCCAAACTCTCTAGTTTAGGCCAAAGAATTTATGACATGAAAATATATTCACATATATTCTAAATTCATATCAGTTGAGAAGCCAATGGATGTGCATGACTTAATATGCAAACACATTGGAATCCAATAGCTGTTCAAAAACATCGAAAATCACCTAGTAAACGAAATCTGTAAACAGTCCTCTTCATAATAGATAACCTTCATAAAATGCTCATTAGATTTAACAACAGAAAAAAAATGCTTTAACATAGATTCTAAATGTTCATAAACTCAACTCTTCCTTATTTCCTAATGAATGGAAGACATCTAGGTGGACTGCAAAGTCAAACTTTGTCCTGATGTTGGATGTCTTTGTGAGAGGGTGAAGTGGCACCTTGCCAGCATTTTCCAGAGGACATCCTGAGATCATATCTGTCATTTATCTTCAACAAGAGGAAGAGCCAGAAACATTGTCCCAGTCCCTAGAACAGAGGGCAGATAAAGTAAAGACACTGCATACACTGTTTGTCCCTGGCCTCGTGTAACGGATGTAGGCCGGTAAGAGCTGTGCACGTAAACCTCACTCCCCTGATCTCAAGAGGCGCTCTAGAGACTGCGGTCTTTAGCGACCGACTCCCATGCCGGCGGACCAGGGTTCGAGTCCAGCTTAGAGAGGGCGTTTCGAACAGGACGGGTTACATTGGTGCTGTGACCCAGATGGGAGTGAGGTTTAGGGGGTGAGTGTAATGGACGTAGGCCTGTAAGAACTGTGCGTGTAAACCTCACTTACCTGATCTCAAGAGGCGCTCTAGCAACTGACGCTAGAGACTGCGGTCTTTAGCCTCCTTGTTAGAGTGCCCGATTCCCATGCCGGCGGACCCGGGTTTGAGTCCCGCTTAGAGCGGGCGGTTCGAACAGGAGGGGTTACACTTGCATTGTGTAATGCACATAATACAATGATATCTTTATGCAAATCTGATTTTTTTTGTCCCATTTACATGCACTTTAGACTTTACAGAAAAGGTTATTGCAGTTTATTATTATTATTACTTTAAAGAAATTAGTCAGCAAAATGATTCACTTTTATTCAGCAAGGATGCATTAAATTGAATTAAATTTCAAATAAATGCTGTTCTTTTGAACTTTATTTCTGACAGTTTTCACAAAAATATTAAGCAGCAAAAACTGTTTTCAACATTGATGTTTCTTTAACAACAAATCAACACATAAGAATGATTTTTGAAGGATCATGTGACACTGAAGACTAGAGTAAATTCTGCTTGGCCATCATAAAAACAAATTACATTTTAAAATATATTAAAATAGAAAACAGTTATTTTAAATTGTAATAATATTTCACAATTTTACTGTATTTTTGATCAAATAAATGCAGCCTTGGTGAACAAAAGACTTCCTTCAAACACAGAAAAAAAAAAAAAAAATCTTTCCGACCAAAATTTTTTAATTGTAGTGTATGTATATGTACAGATATACAAGCGAGCAAAAGAAATTAATGTATATGAGTATCTATGAATATACTGTAAATAAAAATATTATATACAACACAGCACCTATTTATTATTTTTCTACTAGTGTAACCATCTAGTGTTTTTATAATGATAAAACAAACATAAAATTTACATTTAACACCATGTCTATACTGTAATCAAGCTTTGCTCCCATGCAAGCAATGTAGAAAGCCTAGACCTAACACATTTTCTAAATGCTTATTATGAACAGTGTCTTATTAACAAACAGGGCATGTAGGCACAGCAGTAAATTAATTATGAATATATATGATAACTGCACAATCATTAATGCAGTTTTACATATAAATGGAGCATTATCATGCTAAGTGTGATTGAGGTCTCCTGTGTGGAGCCTTAACGAGGGTGAATCCTAACAAATACACACAGAGCGAGGGATTCTGGGAATAGTAGGCGATGTGACGCAGCTGAGCTGACCCTGCACTGAATGAGTGGGAGATTGTGGGCTGACGCAGTGGAATTGCAGAATTGCTGTATAACGTTTCCACTCAAACACTCCCGCACGTTTATTTATAGTGCTGATCATGTGGAAAACGTGCATGAAAATACACAGAAATAGTCATGAGCAGTGATTCAGATCCCACCGGGGTTATACATCACACGTCGTCACACATATATATGTTTCAAACACGCTCGAAAAACATGAAAGATGGTTTATGAGTTAGACATGCCCACATTAGCCCGGAGAAGAGAAACATACATGAATAGAGACTGACAGTGCATGTGTGTGTTTTTGATTCAAGTGGCTGCTGCAAGGGAAAAAGCAGAATTAGACCAGATTAATAGTGCAGTAAGCAATTATTTTGGAATAGCATGCATAAAATAGTCCCTAACTTAAAGAGATTAGAGAAATAGGTGTATCTGTCTCAAATCTAGACTTACAGCACAAAAGACCAGTGTTGTAGTACTCGAGACTCAGACTCGGTCTCGAGACCATATTGTAACGGTCTTGGTCTCGTCATGGACTCGTGTGCATATTGACTCGGAATTGACTCGTACTCGAACATATTAGGAATCTTACTCATTCCCGAGACCACTCTAGTCCCATTCAAAATATGTCATGACTATTACTGTATGTTAATGTTTGGGGGCAAATAGCAATGATAATATTGTGGTCAGTAAAACAAAATGCATTTGAATTATAATTAACATGACAATGTGTACAATAGTAACGAATCGCTCAAAAGTCGGAAAATTCCTATTATTCTTACATATCCGTCAGTATGAGGCGTTGCCATAACGCGTTGCTATGGGTTGCGTGCGTGTGCGACTGACTGATTTTCCACAGTCTGTTAGAAACCTCTCTCGAGCCATATATGGTTCTTTCTCTGAGTGCCTATGGGTCGACGGAAGAAAAAAATAAACCAAACATTTTTTTAAACTTTTTTTTCCCCATCAATAATCAAAGCTAGCGTGTCGATTTAATTAAAAATCTATTTATTATATATTGTAAAATATTACATAATTCACCAATGCCGGTTTGTCATGTATAACACCCCAACCAATCGTGATCTGGCACAACAAGTTCAAATTTCATTGGACAACGTGAAGTGGAAATTACATGGACAGACGAGCGATTTCTGCGGTTTGTCTCATTTTATAAATTAAATTGCATTGCTGACAAAATGGATGTTAACTGACTACAAAGCCAAAAGTCGCATTAATGGTAAGTAGTGTTCAATTCATTTAGTGTTGATATACTGTTTACTATTTGATGAAACTATCATAGTTAATGAAGCCAAAGTGCCACCTACAGGCCTATTATGTAAAGTGTAGGCTGGCGAAATGGTGACGTGAAAGGACTTTATTATATTACCATTTTTGATAATTATTAGCTTATGTGGCATTATGAAATAAGTCTCTTATGCTCATCAAGCCTGTATTTATCTAATCAAAAACAGCAATATATATTTAAAAAAATATTATTAAAATTTTAAATAATGGTTTTCTATTTGAACATACTTTAAAATATAATTTATTTCTGATGCAAAGCTGAATTTTCAGCATCATTACTCCAGTCTTCAGTGTCACATGATCCTTCAGCAATCATTCTAATATGCTGATTAATTTTGTAAAGTGGAAACAGTTGTGCTGCTTAATATTTTTTATAACATGCTGTGATCCTTTTTTTCAGTCGATTGATTTAAAATCTTTGATTTAAAAATGTCAAAAAAATAACAGCATTTATTCAAAATAGAAATCTTTTCTAACAAATTACCTTTACACCACTTACTATGTGGCCTTTTTACCCTTAACTGATAATATTTTTTAAACCAATATCACTCTGTAAATAAAATACAGTGTACATGGTATATTTGATGAGTATGGTGCCAATTTTATTGTTTCCACCAAACATTTACATATTCTTTTAGGTCTTTAGATTTCTTTAGGTCTTGTCTCAGACCCAACCTTATGTGAACTTGAACTTGTCTTGGACTCGACCCTCTCTGGTCTCGGTCTTGACTCGGACTCGACCCTCTCTGGTATCGGTCTTGACTCGGACTCGAATAAGCTGGTCTCGACTACAACACTGCAAAAGACTCAGAATAACCGTTTTGAATCATCTTGCCCATTCTGACATGTCTTTGGAGGTCAGGTTTTGCAGAGAGGCTGTGTGGTTGAAGGAATGAGGGCAGATCTAATTCAGTGGCTAAAGTCTGGCACAAGTTTGAAAAATGGCTAACATCACTTACAGCATTTTTAAGCAACATTATGTAAAGCTCAGAATGAGGGTCACTGCAGCCCACAAACATCAAAATATCTCCAGAACAAGATGTTACAGGATTAGTTGACTTAAAAATGAAAATTCTGTCATCATTTACTCACCCTAATGCAGTGGTTCTTAAAGTGTGGGGCACTGACGAGCACTGCCGGGGGGGGGGGGGGGGGGATAAGCAGAAAAAAACAGCTGTTGCAACAGCGAATGTGCGTAAATAGCGCATGGTGCTCTGCCTTTATAAAGTGGGAATAAATTCCAATTACACTGAATCGTTCTTCAGATCGATTCTTCAGATTCTTGACTTGTCATCGTCTGAACAAGCCCAACATAGAAGTTGCTCCATAGAAAAGCACGAGCACCGCTCCAGAGGACGGAATCAAAAGCTGCTATTGTGAACGGCGCGCGCTCCGCTGCAGTGCACGTTCCATTGAGAAGATGTACAAGAAGCTGAGCTTGTGAGGCGCTGTCAAAAATATTGATGGCGCTGTTATATATTGTTTATCCAAAGCATCACTGAAATATTTACTTTTTTATTTATTTATTTTTTAAAGGTTTAAAGGGGGGCGCGACCAAAAAAGTTTGAGAACCACTGCCCTAATGTAATTCCAATCACATTTGACTTATTCTGTGAAACACAAAAAGTGCGTTTTTGTCATATAACCTGGGAAAATAACCAAGGAAACCCAAGCTACAAAAAAAACAAAAACAAACAACAGCAACAAAAAACGCTATATTCCAAGTCTTCAGATGGCGTTCTGTGAGGAAAAGACTGACATTTTAGTCATTTTTCACTTTAAGTCTGGACATGCGTGCTTACTCTCCTTCGCACATTCATGAAAATTCTTAAATTATTCTTTTGTTTTTTAATGCAACACTAAAAAAATCCCTGTGAAATTTACGGTACAAAAAAAAAAAAAAAAAAAATGGCAGCTGTGGTTGCCAGAACTTTACTGTAAAGTTCTTATCTCTGAAAGTTAGTTTGTAAAGTTTTTACACACTGTAAAAAAAAATTCTGTTAAATTTACGGTAAAAAGTAAATTTAACTGTATTTTACTGTAAAATTACATTAAATGTACTGTTAGATCTATTACAGTTATTCACCATATATAGTATGGAAACTTTCTGTAAACCAATTAACTGTTTTTCACCGTAGCATTTTTACAGTCTTTTACCCTTAATATAATGATCATTTTTTTACAGTGAAGGATATGCATTAAATTGTTCAAATGGGACACATAAACAAATCATTAAACAACAAATAAACAAACATAGAAACAAATAAATAAATAAACGCCGACCCCATACTTTTGAACGGCGGTGTATATCAGTACTTTAATGAATTGGCCAAATTCTGAAACTTACTTCTTTTTTTTTTTTTTATAGAACTATTGCATAAAAGCAGTTTCACACTTGCAATTGTGCTGTTGCAATGTTATGCAAAATGAGTCAGTAATTACGTAGAGTATGTTTGGGGTCCTGCTAAATGATTACTACTTATCCAAACAACGATTTTGAATTCAAATGCTGTTTACATGAACCATGAGGATGGTTAGGTCAAGTACAGAAGGATTTGAAAACAAAAGAAATCCAGAGAGAGAGAGAAATAGACAGTCTGTCACTTCTCCTCCCTAAAATATACCGACTGCCAATCATGCTCAACAGAGTGGATATTTATGCCCTGGTACTGTATGAAACATGACCCGGTGTGAGAAAGCACACACACACACACACAGCCCGCGGGTTGAAGAGCACAAATCCTCCAGCAGCGGGACTGACACACCAATCTCTCATCGCTCTATTTGCTGCCAAACGCTCGGTCCACTCATCTCTGCCTCGCCTCTGATCGTGCTCCAACCTTGAGCCGGTGTCACTCGAGACGCCTGTGCACTGTTTGTTATTTGTCTTGTGGTTTCTCTCGGGAGTAGTCGCCTTGTTGCCAGATCGGTTTCAGCACATGCATGTGATCTCTAAAAAAAATAAATGACACTACAGATATCGCCTGCAGCCAGTAATGAGATCATGGTGATGTCATCACCTGTGGGATTCAACAAAAAAGGCAATACCAAGAATGAAGATTACCAAGTTGATAAGTCCAAATGGATGCAGAATCTCCAAACTGTAAATTCATGATACATTAAATCGTATAAAAACAAATGCAACAAATAACACCAGGAGTGAAGCATACAATATGAAAACACAGGTTGCATGTATTATTAATGCATGGAGGGAAACAATCCTCTACCGTTGCAAGAGGAGATTCAGTGTGACATTGATACACCTGAACATATTGAGCATAGTCAGAGCACAAAAGAGAGAAAATATTAGAAACAGGAGAAATGTGAATCACTCTGAACACTCATAAGACTCTCACCTTTACAGAAATCCCTTGTTTTTCTCTCCCGTCTGCGTTGTTCAGGGATTAGTGTCATCATGCATGTCCGTTTGGATTCCCCTTTACACATATTGCTTCTCTGGATAGAATTCCTTATGCATGTCACACCTCTCTTCGTCAATTTGCACTGGTTGCCAATAACCACTCGCGTCAAATTCAAGGCACTGACGTTTGCCTACAGAACAAGCACTGGCTCTGTACCCTTATACCTAAACTCAGTACTTCAGATTTATGTGCCCTCCAAAAGCTTGTGCTTTGCAAGTGAACGGCACCTTGTGGTGCCACCCCAAAGATGCACAAAATCACTTTCACGGACCTTTACCTTGACTGTTTCCTGCTGGTGGAATGACTTGCCTGAGTCTTCAGCCATTTTCAAGAAACAGCTTTTTCGCCAACACACACACACACACACACACACACACACACACACACACACACGTATATCTGGTTTACGGGGACTCTCCATAGACGTAATGGTTTTTATACTGTACAAACTGTATATTCTATCCCCCTACACTACCCCTACCCCTAAACCTACCCATCACAGAAAACTCTCTGCATTTTTTGAATTTAAAAAAAAAAAAAAAAAAAAAAAAACACAGTTTAGTATGTTTTTTAAGCCATTTGGTTTACGAGGACACAGGAAATGTCCTCATAAACCATGTTTATGTTGTAATACCCATGTCATTATACACATTTGTGTCCTCATAAACCATGTATACAAGAACACACACACACACACACACACACACACAAACACAAAAAAACACCTTGCTACATGCACTGTGCTAGACTAACTGGGACTTTTTACAGCACTTAAATAATCAACAATCAACTGAGGAAAAAAGCATTAGGCCTACAATAAATCAACGCTGCCAATGGTGATTAAATCTAATGATTGCTTAGCTCGGATCACGTCAAACCATGCAAATGATTAGTACTGTTATACTTTGTTCTCAAATTGTTAATGTTAACAACATCAGCATTGTGTAACTAACGTTATGTATTTAGTGTGTATTAGCGTTCTGTAGCCACTCCGCAGTCCGAGACTTTTGCTTTTGATTACGGGTAAATCTCCAGTTGTCACTGATGATTGTCATTCGGACCTTTCTGGATTACAATCTGCCATCAAAATGATAAGTTTAATTATTCCAGCTGCTGTGAGAAAAGGCTATAAATGATCTGTCACATGCCATATAGTCTACTAGCTGGGACTCCTTCCTTTCTGTTTACAGATGTGACGTAACGACACAAAGACGAACTGCTGCATGCTCAAATTTCCCGTGGAAACCCACCAGTACCGATTTTATTACAAAACATTATTACAAGCTTACCGTTGTGAATCGGGCTAAGGTAAGGAGATAGTTTTGAACACTGGCTGGTTGTACTTGCTCAAAAATTGATTTTGGATAATTTTTAACCAAAAAAGGTTACGGACTGCAGCTTTAAAGTACTTAAAGTAAAAGAAAACAACCCAAACTGCATTAGATACAGGTTTGCTATTATTTCGGGTTGCAGCTTGATGTTCAATATAAAATATGGGTCTTGAAGCAAAACCAGCTGAGAACCACTAACCTGTATCTGATTCTCACAGCCTTTCAGAAAGTGATTGTTCCGGTTTCCAGACTAAAATCTAGTCTATATTCGCTGTAAACAGTTTTGGAGCCGCCAGAAAGTCTAATTTCAAGTGGTTGGTATCTGGGTTACAGGCTGACAGGAATGACAGGATTTCAGGATGGCTCAGAAGTGTTTAATTCCCCCAGAATCCCTCCGATATGTTGATTAATGACCACAGTCTCTGATTTCAACATTTGAAATGGATAAAAACTCACCAAAGTTTCTCTCGGGTCTCTCACACACAAAACCAATGTCATTTTCTGTCTTTTTCCTTCACTAAAATCCCCATTCCCGTTTTATTCTCCAAGTAAATGCTACCCGCTCCTGTGCTGTGCTCAACAGTTTCCCATCCCTCCTAGGAGGAGAAATAAATAAAAAAGCCCATAAGGAATCAGCCATGACAGCTCTAATCAGGGGAGAATAAATGGGGCTGCGTCTACATAACGCATCTTATAAACATCCATTTGGGCTGTGGTGCCGGCCGCCTTCAGGATGGGCCGATTGCAATGCCCCCTGGGAATTGCAGCCGATGGCAGTTTGTGATTAGGAGGGCCGCTCTCCACTCCATCCTTTTTAGGAGAGCTGTCCAGCCCCCTCAGCGGGACTCTTGCGGGTTCACTTCTAAGCCTGGTGCAGGCAAACTGCAGGCTGAGAAGCTCTTGCCTTGATTCCCCAATCAGCCTGTGCCTCTTACAGCCACTTTAGCAGCAGCGTCTGAGGGGGATATGTATTAAGGACGCCCTGGTTCAATTACAGTGTGTTGATGGCCATGGATGGATGTGAGAGGTGGGGTTGGGGGTCGTTTGAATGGAAGCTTGGGAGAAACTGGTGGAAACCAGACTAATGGTCGGGGGTGAAATGGACATGTTGTACATTCAAAATCCTCAAGTCAGATTCTTCAAATCCTTTTACCAGCTATATATTAAGGATGTTTTGGGTCAATTACAATGTTGTTGGCCAAGAATGGATGTGCGAGGTGGGGTCAGAGTCATGTGTAAGAAAACTTATGGGAAACTGGTAGAACCAAGGCTGGTGGTAAAGGGCTGGTCCACTACACTGTAAAAAATGACCGTGATTTTAACGGTAAAAGACTGTAAAAATGCTACAGTGAAAAACAGTTAATTGGTTTACAGAAAGTTTCCGTACTATATAAGGTGAATAACTGTAATAGATCTAAAGGTACATTTAATGTAATTTTACACTAAAATACTGTTAAATTTACGGAAGTATTTTTGGAAGTGAAAAATAACAAGTTATTGTATAATTTACAGTGAAAAAACGTAAATTGACATTCCCACAATTCCCTGTGTGACACTTCACATTTGCTTAGTTTTTCTTAGTTTTTTCTAATCAGTTATGTAAATTAGGGTTTTATGTTACATCTAATGTTGTTAAATTAATGTTTATTGCATTTTTAATATTTCATGTGTTACCATGATGGTGTTTAGTGTTTGCGTGAATGACACTGTGTGTAAAATAAACAGTTATGAACCGTAATTCTTACAATATAAACCTTTAAATTATACGGTTTTGAACTGTAAAATGGACAATAAACTAAGTGCTGTCCTATAAAACCTAAAACGTTGCTACCGTATTGTTTACAGTAAAGTTCTGGCAACCACAGCTGTCTTTTTTTTTACCGTAAATTTTACAGGGATTTTTTTTTTTACAGTGTATATTTATCATCCCAACAAATTCCTCCAATCAGATCGATCAATCGATCAATCAATATTGACGGTTAATCAATCTCAAAGAAGTGATTATTTTTGTTACTACTACTACCACCAATATTATTAGGGGGGTTGGGGAGAGACATGGTAAAAAAAAAGTACAGTCCGATCTCAAAAGACATGGTAATAATATTATACTTTTTCAATTCTTCTGGATTGTATAACACAGTAAATGAATAAACAGAGACAAAACCTGCGGTTAGCTTTTTTCAGTCACAATAAGGTCAAGCAAAGACTAAGCTAAGTGTATAAATATGAATCAAGACAAAGGTACAACAGAATAAACTGAAACATTCTGCTTGATTTACAGCATATGTGTGATAAGCTATTGTTGCAAACATCACAAAAAATCATCCCAGCATTTCTTTCCTTTAAAAGAGAACAAAGCGTCCTCAAGCCAGATATCCAAGGTCTTTTAAACAAATTATTCTGCTTTTGGTGGCATTTTAGGCCATCTAATTACTGCCTGCTTATCTTACCTGTACAATTATTGTGACCTGACAGAGCAATAATGATGAGGACAGATGGATGAGATGAAGTGTGACATTGCACAGCATCTTTTATCTGCTATTTTGCTTAAAATAAATTATTAAATCATGCAGAAATGTGATTAAAAACTACGGAGACTGTAAATCAACCAATCAATTTAAAAGAGAAAATCCTCATCTCAAAGTGATTACAAGTGATCCTATTATGGTTATTGATTAGAAATGTTCCTCATGTACAACACATTGACTATGATACTGTGAACTCTTTAGTTACTATCGACATATGCAAGAAACTGAAAAGTATTGATCATGCAGTAACATATTAAGGTGGGACTTAGTGAAATGAATGTAGGTGTTGAGTTTACAAGTGTTTGTATTTGAAGGAAAAGTTTTGAAGACATGGTCAGAAAAAAAAAAAAAACCACAATACATGAAATTATAGAATGAGAGAGGGAGAAGAATGAAAATAGGGCAGAGTGTGATGTTTTTCACAGTGGACTGTCAGAAAGATTGAGTAGGGGAAAAAAAGAAAGTTGATTATATTTCTTGTTGAGACTTGTAGCGTGACACAGCCCCACTCAGCAACTAAATGCGCCTCAGTTGAATATGTATGAGCCACAGTACAAGGCAGTAAATTGCATGTTCCTTTGATTGCTGACTTCTTTTAAATTATTAACAAGCAAGTCACAGGAAAAAGCAGCTGTGAAATAAATAAAGGAAAAAGTGAGTTTTAAGAATGTACAAACAGACCCAGTGTCTCTCCTCGTCTTGCAGACACAACTAACTGTCCATAACTCACTTTGTTTGATCTTTGAAAAATTTCCTGCAGTGGTAAAGTGGACAGACAAAGCAATACTTAAGTACTAGGTACTAGGGCTGGGTATTCACAAGCTTGCAATTCGATTCGATTTCGATTAAATTCGATTCGATTCAATATAGATTATTTTGGATATATAAGGAACAGTACGTGGCAAATTTTCTCAAGGAAAAAAAAAAATCTCTCAACTAATGCTGTAAAATATAGCCTACATGGGAATCAGTTCTACATTACTATAATACTGAAGGTTAAAATTAACTGATTTGTATACAAACACTTAAATTAGTGGAAGTTAAGGAAGTTTTTATAATAATAAAGTTAAAATACTAACTTTACAATTCTGTAATTATATTTCTACTCCAGTTCGTTTTTTTGAAATACATTATTTAAATGGTGGCTGTTATAAAAACTTGATGGATTTATTCAAACATGCATTAAATATTGAAGAACATTAAAAATTCTAATGAATGTGTAATATGGTGCATATGTAACAGAGGCCAGCTAGTAGTCACTGTGCGAGTAAAACTCACTCCTCTGATCTCAAGAGATGCTCTAGCAACTGACGCTAGAGTCTGCAGCCTTTAGCCTCCTTCTTAGAGCGTCCGACTCCCACGCTAGAGACCCAGGTTCGAGGCCCGCGCAGAGTGGGGCTACAGTGATCTGTCACGCCACATTAAACAGCGCCAAAATGGATATTTTTTGAATTTCGTAATAAAATGGACAGAATTTGAAATCTGAGACTAGAATCTAGAATCTGAATCTATCAAAAGTAACAAAGCTTACTGCCGTTTATTAAATGGGAGTGCTACAATGTTCTATTCATTCATCAACTGAAAACAAACTAATCGATTCGATTCTTGGGATTTAAGAATCGATATCAGTTCGTAAAAAGGAGAATCGATTAAAATCAAGAAATCGATATTTTTTACCCAGCCCTACTAGCTACACCACACAATCAAAAACAAAAAAACAACAAAAACAAACAAACAAAAAACAAAAAAAACAACATAAAAATAATAATAATAGCTTGTGAACATTATTGGAAATATTATGTAAATAATGCTTCTAACTACACAAGCACATGTTCCAAAACAAAAATCATAATTCAATGCAATTCTCAACCTTATCGCTAGCTGCATGAACAGTAACAAACCTGGATAAATGCCACATACATTTGAGTACGGAGGTTTGGTAGATCATGGGTTTTTAATTGGTGGGTCACAACCCCAAAATGAGTTGCAGGTCTAGAAGGAAGGGGAAAAAATGCTATTAGAATCATTGTGAAATGCAATTAATTCATGCAAAAAATAAAAATGTCCACTGCCATTATTTGGCTTGCTTTGAGGCCTATGCATTTTATGGTAATTTCTCCCAATTATTATGGAAATTTAATCCAGTTTGACGTTTCTCTTTAAGGACATTTTTGTTCCTTTAGGACCTATATTTTACACTGGACATTGAGCGGTGACTCAACACAGTACTAAAACTGTTTATAGTACTAAAGTAAATCCAGTTTTGGACCACTGGTGTAGAGGTCTATGTAAACAACAGTCATTTTTAGTTTGGTTAACATCCATCTGAAAACCATTTCCCATCACCAGCCAGGCCACTATGACCTTCAGAGTCCTATACAATTGCATTTAGTCCAACCCCAATCCAATTACAATAGATCCGCCTCTAGCCATGTAGCTTTTGTTTATTTATTAATCTATTTTAATGCATATTACATTGGATTAATATCATGAGACTGCAACTGCAGACCCTTCTCTATGGCATTGATCAGACTCACATCTCTGTAACGCAGCACAGAGACTGAGTTTCCATGTAAAGAATTCAATTCATGTGTGTATAGGTTCAGTTAATGAGGGTCTTTGGAGGTGCTATGAGTTACCGTAGTCACATATATCTATAATATGGCATTATTGCTGAGAAAAACAGACTTGATTGAAATACAGCCCCCAAACTTTTGAACAGTATATGTACAGTAATTGCAATTGCGCAAAGTGCATCATCACATGATTCCATGACTTCCATTTAATGATATGGCATGAAACTGGGACAGAGATCTCAGCAAAATTTAACATCAAAGGAAATCTCAGGTCCGAGCTTAAACCAGTATCCTGAGCCTTCTCTTGCTCGCTGCGCCGCAAACTCACCCCTTTCAAAAACGCTGATTAAATATTTTGATGCAAAAACGCATTTAAGCTGATTAGAGATTAGTGTCTCTCGGTAAAAGACGTCAGATGGGGGCGGAGGCGATAGCTGGTGATGAGTGACGGATGGGGTGTGTGTGTGAGAGAAAGACAGTGAATAAGACCGAAAGAGAGATGGGTTGATGCTGAGGCTGGTTTAGGAATACATAAGCCCTAGAGAAAGAGAAGGATTGGCAGAAAGGAAGCTGTATGTCAGTTTAAAAATGCACATGATGCATTTCCCACACCAACAACTGCTCTCATACAGCCTTGATCAAATGATTTTGCAGAGTAAACATTTCAAAATATACAAGTATTGGAACACTTTAGCCACATGAATCATTATAAAAAAAAAACATCAAATGACATTATTTTTATTTTTTTTACAGAAATATAGCATGAACTTACTTTCAAATGTGTGTGCGTGTGTGTGTGTGTTAGCTGCTGACAAATTAAGGTTAATTGTAAGTTGAAATATGAGCTGCACATTTGTTGTTGTTTTTTTTGTTTTTTGTTTTTTCCTGAAATTAAACCTTTTTTATAGCTTAAAGAATTATAAACACTACAGAGTGCAAATGATAAATATATTTTTGTACCATTCATTTTTCTCCACAGAGATTAAAAAAAAAAAAAGGTCAATCAAATCTGAGATGAATCACATTACACACTTTTATTTGAAGCAACAAAAACATATTGATCAGAGAAAAGACAACAAGTACATGAAGAATATGTATTGATTTTTTATTAATGAAACAGAAGATGACGTAATTAAAAAATGGTACAACATAAAGCTATTGTTATATTGTCATTGTTTATGAATATAAAATAGTAGTACGACAACAATATGATAAATTTTAAACGCAAAACGGTATTATTAGCATAATAAATACTTTTATTTCTCCCTTTCATCTTTTTTCCTTTAGGGTAATGGGTAGTGTAGTTCTTCATCTAGAACTTGGATATTATTAAAATTATTATTATTATTTATAAAAATAAAATAAATTATGCTGACCTATGCCTATAAAAAAAGCATATACAATTTCTCATGGTAGGTCTGTGTGAAAGATTGATACAGAATTAGAATCAGTTTCTGTATAGAGAAGATGAATGGGATTGTTACTTACATAGGGTGACCAAATTTCTCATTGTGGAATACGGGATGGGTGAGCAAGGGGTGGGCAATATGACCATTTTATTTGTAAATGAGAAATTTTATGTCACGATAATTATTGTTACATAAAAAAAAAGAAATTTACAAACAATACGACAAATTTATTAGAGATACAAATTAAACTTGTTTTTCAGATACAGCACGTTTATTTACCATGTAAACATTTATTTAACATTTTGTTGTTTAACATTAATGACAAACAAATATTTAATTAGGCTACTGTCCCTTTAAGACCGAATTCATGGATGTAATATACTGACACATATCTGGTTTTCACCCACCTGTTTATATCCACTTAAGCCATAACCGACTGTATTTACATGAGATACTCCACACGATGGACATTTTGGCAACTATGTGTGCATTTGACCATTCCGGTGCAATGAGAACTGATCGCGTGCTGAGAGAACTGGATCGCATGCGAGAGAGAGAGAGAGAGAGAGAGAGAGAGAGAGAGAGAGAGAGAGAGAGAGAGAGAGAGAGAGAGAGAGAGAGAGAGAGAGAGAGAGAGAGAGAGAGAGAGAGAGAGAGAGAGAGAGAGAGAGAGAGAGAGCGCGCGTCTGGTGTGTCATTCAGCTTGATTCCGCCTATCCCGCCTTCACTAACGGCAAATTAATCAATAACGAATTGTGATTGGATGGTAATTTTGTTCTACAACGAATTTGATTGGGCTGTTCTCGCGTGGCGTGACAGAACACCAACACCACTACCACCACTACCACCACTACCACTACTACTACTACTACTACTACTACTAGTTCTATCAGTCATAACGAAATTTGAAACAAAACATGAAGTCGGGATACTAAAAATAGAGCTGAAATACTGGACTGTCCTGGGAAAAACGGGACGTCTGGTCACCCTATACTTACAGCGCCTGACTGTACAGCAAACGTATTGTTGCGTCTACTGCAGTCAAATAGGGGAAAAGGGGCAAATGCATTTACCAGAACTGCACGAATTAACCAGGTTAACTTAATCCACAGTCATTGATGTCTCAGACATCAGCTCAAGTCACCTAGCAAAAAAATAAAAAAAATAAAAACCACACATATTTACAGGTGCTCGCTCATATGAAGGCATAGATTGAGGGAGTCCCTCCTGCTGCAGCAATTTCATTTTAAAACTGCTCTTTCCTCACATGAAAGAGAAAATCATAGGTTTCATTTCTTTAATTTTAATTCACTCCCCGAACCATTTTTAATCACTCCCTTGTGCGCACGATAATTAATGTATTCATTCAGTGACACCCCCTCATCCTGTCCTCTCCTCACCTTGCCTTTCAAATTTTTTTCCTGCAGTTCTGGTCACAGTGGCCTTGCATTGCAGGTGGAGCAAAAGAGTTCATCATCCGCCACAGTCGATTACCTGAGCATGGACCCCCGATAGTTTTCACGCTTCTGAACTTATCCAGTTACCCGAAAGAACTTCCTAAAAAAAATAATAGATGCCCTCAGACCTGTGGATGATTTCCATTACAGTAAACGAAATTAATCACAGCATGACAATCACAATCCTACGAGCCGGCCCTCCCCAACTCTCTCCTGTTTATTGTGTTCATCGCTTGCTTTATTGTATGTATGCAAGCTATTGGGTGCTAGGAAAAACATTTTCGAGCCTCCTGTGGGTGGATATGGTGATTTGACAGTTGAAGATGACCTCACCTTGACCTGATAAATAGCACAACAGAATAGTCAATATTTGCGTCAGCAGTCATAAGCAAGGAACGAATGACAGAGCGTAAATGAAATATGAGAAAAGCACAATGACATATACACTGCCACCTGTATACATCCTCCCACACTCTTCAAACTTGCACAAACTGCAGTTAGAATTTAAAGGGCATATTGCAGGTTAGAGCTTCAGTGATTCAATGTATAGAAAAATAATGTAGGAACAAGATTTTCTTTAAAATACACGTATAAATACGCTACTTAGGCTTCTGGAGTTGTTTTTTGTGAGAAAATTTTACTTCCGCATCTGAAAAATGCCAAATCGTAAGTGACGTAACGGGGGGGAGTGCGGTCAATATAAACAATAGGAAAACAATGGATCGCAATGACAGTTCGGACGCTGAGGAAATTGTAAATGTTTATTCATACTCGTATGACAGACCACAGCCATACAATTAGCCTGCTATGCGGTCAAGAGAGCAGGGACAGGCCAGGATTAGACAGAACAACGGTCAGAGGAGATAAATTGAGCTGTGGTGATAGGAGAACCAGTGGAGAACAGGGCAGGAGACCAGTGTTAGCTTGTAGATATATACACGTTAGCTAACGATATGTAACACTGTGCTCAGATCACAATACTGTACAAATTATTATCATGTATCAGGGAATAGCAAAGCTAGTATTGGTCATCTAGGAGTATTGATTACTAATAACAGAAACTAATAAATTTTGATCAGGCATAGCCTATGTCACACTCGTTAATATCCGTCCACACCAGGGGTGTCCAAACTTTTTTAAAAGAAGGCCAGATTAGATGTTGTGGACACATCTGGGGGGCCAGTTCCTTTTCTATTATGTATATATAACATGACAGATTTGACAAAGGCTTGAGCTGACAGTAGAGTAGCTTGAGATGGGACAGAGATTTATTATTTATTACACAAACAATATCTGTAAAACTTTTAACAACCTCGTTTTTAAAGGGTGATATTTAAATAATGTTACTGAGTTAGAACTCTACTCTCATTTAAATTAAAAATTACTCTAATTAGATCACCGTAGGTAAAACCACACATGGCACCTCAAAAAGTAAAAATATTGTTTCTTTATTTAGAATGGCTTCATGGTATTTAGTCTATAAACACATTTAATATAAATACAAATGCACAAAACTGCAAGTTTATGACAAAAAACAGTTTGTAATTTGGCCTTTATTACTCATTTAATACATGTCTACATTAAAAATTAAAATAAAATGAGATATTAACCTACATTTCTGACAAAATACCACGGTTACAGTTAGTGTTACCACAGTAAATCCATGATAAATGTTGAATTGTTGGTTGAAAAGTATTCTAACTGGATCGGCTCAATGTTTCTCCTGATTTGCACGTTAGTGTTGTTGATTAAGTCAGCGCCGTTTCAACTGGCTTTAAACTAAATTAAATCACAGAGAGATTTGCAGCTTGTACCTGAGACCTCTACGCCGAACTCGAACACTTCTCACTGGCTGTTTAGTGGTCGTGTGATCGAGACACTCAGCAAGTAAACACATTTGTGAGCTCGTGAGCCGAGCGCTGCGCAGTGCGCAAAAGTAGCGCTGTTTCGTTTCGCGTTGTTTCCCTGGCCTAAAATCTAGTACTGCCACCTTGTGTTGACATTGTGAAACTGCACGATTTGTAAATTATGCATGGCGGGCCACATATAATAAATTTTAATAGACAAGCTGCGGGCCGTTGAAATTCATCCGCGGGCCGTAGTTTGGACACCCCTGGTCCACACTAACGTTACGTGATATAGCGATTTCTCATCACGACTGATTTGGTAGTTAGCAAATGTAAAAAAAAAAAAAAAAAAAAGCAAACAAAAAACAAAACAAAACAAGACTTACGGTGCACAGTTCACGTTTTCATCGAGCTGCATCTCTTATGGATCCGTGACAATCATCAAGTCTCCCGCCGGCGGCCTAACAGACAATATAGTGTTATTGAATGTGTTTCATGTTATCCTTTATTCATTAATTCTGTGTTATGTTTATTCCGTGCCGATCACTGATAGTGTGAGGATGCATATGACGTCGTGAGTATGTAGTTGAGTGAACTTGAATGCTACATACATGGCATGAATGAAATTGGAGTATTTACAGTAGCAGCACATAATTCAAAAGTGTTTTGTGAGTGTGAGACTGTATGCATTTGTGTACATAATTTGTATTCATCAGTGTTGAAATTGATTCACGTAAAAACGGTGAAGAAGCATCGAGTGTGTAAGTTTATTCATTTAATATCATCATTTACAGTACGTATTACAATGTTGAACTCTATCATATCGCTGGGATGATAATCCTCCGGTCTATAATGAACGCGTTTTTCGAAGCAGATGCAGAAGTGAAGTCCCGTCTCTTCACCTGCACAAAACACACCCAGGCACGGAAGATAGCACCGTCCTTTTTCTTGTTAGTAAACCTCTGGACTCGATGTCCTGACAGGCTGGAGTTTGTGCAACATCCACAAACACAATAATTTGCCATGACGATGATAAATTAAAATACAAAAACTACCGAAAACACTGATTTCACGACCGCTGTTACTGAATACCAACCTACTCTGCACTGAGTCAACACAGAGCTCGGCGAACGACTCCCTCTCGTGACGTAAAATGACGCGACGTTGAAAAAAAAAGCGGTTTTTACAGAGATCGTCACTTTATCTACTAAATTTGTGCCCTTATGTCCTGCAAAACATTTTTAAATCCTGCAGTACCTTTTTATATGGTATTTTCGTTCAAGGTTATATATTCATCTCGAAAAAATTTTTTAACCTGCAATATGCACTTTAAGTATGTTTTATGCCCATTCTAATATCGCAAATGCTAAGAAATTGTATTCACATGATCGTACTGTAAAAAAAAAAAAAAAAAAAAAAAAAAAAGCTATATTTAAATTGTAAAGTGCTAATACTTAATGGTAGTATTTGATGTACTGCTTATAATTTATGCTAATTTTAAAAATAAATAATTAAATTATGGGAAATACAAAAACTCTAGAGTCAAGATACATTAAGAGGGAAAATGTGCTTAATTATCATAATGTCAGTAAATTTAAAAAAAAAACAAAAACAAAAAAAACCCTCTTTTTGGTCCTAAATTAGGCTTATTTTCATGAATTAATTGCTTAATTGCCTATTAGTCCAACTTTATAAAAAAAAAAAAAACCTTTCTGTGATTATTAAATGGAACCGAGCTAAACTGAACTAACAATTGTTAATTGCTAATCTTTTAACAAATGTATTGCTCATTGTTAGTTAATGCAAAACTAATGTAAATTAATGGAACCTTGCAGTAAAGTGTTACCCCAAAATAACTAAATTTTAGTCACTGTCATGATGTTGCCTGGGTTTTGGAGTGGTTGCTAAGACATTGCAACCCAACATGTTAACTTCTAACTCAACCAACGTTGTGAGTTTGGAACAAACAAAGGATTTTAGTCAGGGTATACACCTTATTACATTTGAAGTGAATGAAAACAAGGTTGAGGGAGGTTGAAGTACAGTTTGTCACTTGTAATTATCACTTAAGGAATTTGTGTATATATATATATATATATATATATATATATAAAAACATATATAATTTAGTATTTATATAATGCATGAAAGATTGACACCAAAGTACACACCAGATATTTTAAGTATAAAAGATATTTATAATTATAATTAATATAATTAAGGGCCAATGAATGGACAGAAGATGACACGTTTGGCTGCTGAATCATTTTAACATAAAAAAAAAAAAAAAAAGACAATTAAAGGTAGGGTAGGCAATTTTTGAGCAGCTAGCAATAGCGAGCCAACTTTGAAAGCATAAGACCCCACCCTCCCTTCAGAGCGCTCTCCAAAGCCACGCCTCCTGCAAAACGCATGAACACACACAGCCAGAGCAGAGTCTGCAAGACGCCACGAAATACGGCGTTAAATTACTTCCAATCTCAAAGCACATAACATTTCAATAATAATAAACGTAAACAACTTAAAGAGCACTGGCTTGTACCACCTGACTGCTGCAGATTAATTCAGGCATTGATAGTGCTGCCATTGAAATGCTGAAGACATGAACCGCTCTGAGTAGAACGTCACAGGTTGCCATCTCTTAATTACAGTAGTTATGGCGTGAACGCAGCATAAGCTCTTTGTTTTGGTACAGGAGGAACTATAAAATGTGGCTGCTGTTTGTTTGTGGTGCTTGGTGACTGACGTCTGTCTACAAATCTGCCAAGCATGAAATGCGCTGAGGTATGGAAATACGTGCATTGACAGGCAGGTAGAAGGAATGCAATGATTGGACAAACTTTTTTTTTTTTTTCCGTTCCTGCACCTTCCACAGAAGATATGTTTATAAAAATATATTTAGATCACTTTACTTAATGATTGCTATCAGGATGTTAAGAGACTTTCAACCAGCATAACAAAAAAATGTTTCTGGAAAAAAAAAAAAAAAAAAAAAAATCGCCTACCCTGCCTTTAAAGGATTAGTTCACTTTAAAATGAAAATTACCACAAGCTTTACTCACCCTCAAGCCATCCTAGGTGTATATGACTTTCTTCTTTCTGATGAAGACAATCAGAGTTATATTAATAAATATCCTGACGCATCCAAGCTTTATAATGGCAGTGAACGGGACCAACGAGAATGAAGCTCAAGAAAGTGCATCCACCCTTTATAAACGTACTCCACACAGCTCCGGGGGGTTAATACAGGCCTTCTGAAGCAAAGTGATGTGTTTGTGTAAGAAAAATATCCATATTTAACAAGTTATAAAGTAAAATATCTAGAGTCCACTAGACCGCCTTCTGTATTCAACTTAGGAAGAAAGTGTAACGCCTCTCGCAGTTCAAAACGCTTACCCTACGTTCTACGTCTGGCGGAAGCTAGATATTGTACTTTATTACTTGTTATATGTTATGATGGATAGATGCACTTTCTTCAGCTTCATACTCGTTGGTCCCGTTCACTGCCATTATAAAGCTTGGAAGTCGGGATATTTATTAATATAACTCCGATTGTGTTCATCAGAAAGAAGACAGTTATATACACCAAGGATGACTTGAGGGTGAGTAAAGCTTGGGGTAATTTTCATTTTAAAGTGAACTAATCCTTTAAGTCAATTAGGAATATTTCTGTAGTACAATGCTCTACTACTCTTTACCCCACCATCTCTGAATCAGCATCCCTTCATATTCTGAAACACTCGTGTGAGTGTGTGGGAAGGCAGTTATGGGAGATAATCTTTCTTACAGCAGGCAGTGACACGCTGCCTCTCCAGCGCAACAAAACCCTCTCATCAACCCAATCATACGGGTCCTCCAGCAAGACCCCCGAGCGCTCAACGCTGCCCTGCAAATGATGAGGTGCGCAGCCCGCCGAGGAGGACTCTCCTCTCCGCTTCCACAATCACTGCCTACACTCCTCCTCCCTGATTACCAGCCGTTTCTCCTCTACCCTCTTCTTCCTAGGACGAGTTCCATGAGGAGAAAGCAGGAATTCTGCTCATAATCCATGCATTATCTCTCCTGTCAATGTCTGTGTAAGCCTGCAAATGTGTGACCTTCATCCTGAGTGTGACGGCACATGCGTGTTTGCTAATGGGGTTTAATGAAGTGCAGATCAGAGTCAATCAATGAAAGTGCACAGCTTATACGGATGCTTCATCTCATGAAATATCAATATATGCAACACAACGAGACCTACAAGGGTACAAGGGTCATATCATTATTGGTCATAATCAAAATCATAATTTAGGGTCTAAAGGCCATATTTTGCCCTCTCTCTCTAACCTGTTCATCATGCAAGTAAAACTCCAATAAGTCAAAACTAAAGTTTTGTGGGTTTTAGCCCATGTTTATTAGGCTTTGAGGTCATCTATAATAAAGGTTAACAGTTTTTCAAAAAAATTAGGCAGATAACCTACTAACTATGTAAAAAAATATACACATATACTTACAGTATGTATATACATACAAGTTTACAGTCAGTAAAATTTATTTTACTTTCAGTCAGTCTCTTATGCTCACCAAGGCTGCATTTATTTGATCAAAAATACAGTAAACAGTAATATAGTTAAATATTTTTACAATTTAAAATAAGTGTTTTTATTTTAATATACAACCCAAATTCCGGAAATGTTGGGACGTTTTTTTACATTTGAATAAAATGAAAACTAAAAGACTTTCAAATCACATTAGCCAATATTTTATTCACAATAGAACATAGATAACATAAATGTTTAAACTGAGAAATTTTACAATTTTATGCACAAAATGAGCTCATTTCAAATTTGATGCCTGCTACAGGTCTCAAAATAGTTGGGACGGGGCCATGTTTACCATGGTGTAGCATTTCCTCTTCTTTTCAAAACAGTTTGAAGACGTCTGGGCATCGAGGTTATGAGTTTCTGGAGTTTTGGTGTTGGAATTTGGTCCCATTCTTGCCTGATATAGGTTTCCAGCTGCTGAAGAGTTCATGGTCGTCTTTGACCTATTTTTTGTTTAATGATGCACCAAATGTTCTCTATAGGTGAAAGATCTGGACTGCAGAAAGGCCAATTCAGCACCCAGACTCTTCTACGACGAAGCCATGCTGTTGTAATAGCTGCAGTATGTGGTTTTGCATTGTCCTGCTGAAATACACAAGGCCTTCCCTGAAATAGACATCATCTTGAGGGGAGCATATGTTGCTCTAAAACCTTTATATACCTTTCAGCATTCATAGTGCCTTCCAAAACATGCAAGCTGCCCAAACCGTATGCACTTATGCACCCCCATACCATCAGAGATGCTGGCTTTTGAACTGAACGCTGATAACACGCTGGAAGGTCTCCCTCCTCTTTAGCCTGGAGGACATGGCGTCCGTGATTTCCAACAAGAATGTCAAATTTGGACTCGTCTGACCATAGAACACTTTTCCACTTTGAAACAGTCCATTTTAAATGAGCCTTGGCCCACAGGACACGACGGCGTTTCTGGACCATGTTCACATATGGCTTCCTTTTTGCATGATAGAGCTTTAGTTGGCATCTGCAGATGGCATGGCGGATTGTGTTTACCGACAGTGGTTTCTGGAAGTATTCCTGGGCCCATTTAGTAATGTCATTGACACAATCATGCCGATGAGTGATGCAGTGTCGTCTGAGGGCCCGAAGACCACGGGCATCCAGTAAAGGTCTTCGGCCTTGTCCCTTACGCACAGAGATTTCTCCAGTTTCTCTGAATCTTTTGATGATGTTATGCACTGTAGATGATGAGATTTGCAAAGCCTTTGCATTTGACATTGAGGAACATTGTTTTTAAAGTATTCCACAATCTTCTTACGCACTTTCACAGACTGGAGAGCCTCTGCCCATCTTTACTTCTGAGAGACTCTGCCTTTCTAAGACATCCCTTTTATAGCTAATCATGTTACAAACCTGATATCAGTTAACTTAATTAGGTGCTAGATGTTCTCCCAACTGAATCTTTTCAAATTTTCTTGCTTTTTCAGCCATTTGTTGCCCCTGTGCCAACTTTTTTGAAACCTGTAACAGGCATCAAATTTGAAATAAGCTCATTTAGTGGATAAAAGTGTAAAATTTCTCCATTTAAACATTTATGTTATCTATGTTCTATTGTGAATAAAATATTGGCTCATGTGATTTGAAAGTCTTTTAGTTTTCATTTTATTCAAATTTAAAAAACATCCCAACATTTCTGGAATTCAGGTTATATTTTAAAATGCAATTTATTCCTGTGATGCCAAAGCTGAATTTTCAGCATCATTACTCCAGTCTTCAGTGTCACAAGATCCTTCAGAAATCATTCTAATATGCTGATTTGCTGCTCAAGAAACATTTCTCATTGTTATCAATGTTGAAAAGAGTTGTGCTGCTTAATGTTTGTTGAAACAGATACTTTTTTTTTTCAGGTTTTGATATATAGAAAGTTCAAAAGAACAGCATGTATTTGAAGTAGATTTATTTTGTAACATATTTGTATTGGTTTCTTTCAAAAAATCGTACTGACCCCATACTTTGTGTATATAGGATAGATCCTTTTATTTATTGAGCATGCACACTCAACTGTCTCTATTCTCTCAGAGTTTAAATTCAAAGTGTTCATCCAGTAGCATCACGCTGCTCTAAATCACACATCAAACGCTCAGCTGGCCTGATCAAAGTCCAACATTCCTGCAAAACCATTAAATAACCAGGCAATAAAAAGTCTAAAGTCAATGCAGCTATAGTGTTCAAAAAGCATTATTCTAGCACCATTTGAAAATGGATGAGTGTTTGGATTTGATGAAAAGGTGAGAGAGAGGAGTGTGAACTACAGGTGCAGGACGAGGGGAGAGCAACATGACTAAAATTAATTGTCCATTCTGCTGTCAAATAATTTTTGTATAATGAAGTAAACTGTTTAATTGTCTGTTGTCCCTGTAAATTTCATGTCTCTTACATGATAAAATACTGATTTGAATTTAAATTATTTTATGTACACTAGTGTTCAAAAGTTTTGGGTCACTTTTGCTTAAAGGAGAATGAAAATTCAGTCATCATTTACTCACGCTCATGTTGTTCCAAACCCGTAAGACTTACGTTAATCTTCGGAACACAAATTAAGATATTTTTTAATGAAATCTGAGAGATTTCTGTCCCACCATTGACAGTACACCACTTTGACTCTTCAGTATAGGTACTTATTTTGAATAAGTAATTACTTGACGGCCGCTAAAAAAGTATGTTTTCTTTAGTATGAATGTGTAGTATGAATGTAAAGTAATACGGACATACTACATTCGCCATGTTGCCCTTATCACGTGACCTACTAGTGTCAGTTGCGTCGCTTCACTGCCATTCACAAATCCTCTCCCGGCGCCTCATGGGATAGTAAAGTGTCCATCATATGCACACTTCAGAATTGTGCTGGAAATAATAGGTCAGCCAGGTACTTTTTGCTTACTGTTTTATGAGTACTGTGAATTCAGACACTTATTTTGTCACATATTGTTTTTTGCCTACTACATAGCAGGGAAGTATGCGATTTCGCATGCAGCCTCATTGGTTCTTGCACATCAAGCGAACATGATTGAGCTTCCATTTACCATAACCGATGTGTGTGCTTATATGTGAATAAAGGCCTAAATTCAATCTGTTCATCATATAGCGATCATGTCTCTTCAGAAAATTTGGACTAAACCGCTCAATTCTTATGGATTAGTTTTACAATCTCTTTATGAATTTTTTGAAGCGTCACAGTGGTAGTTGCTTGGACTATCAATGGAGGGACATAAATCTCTTTAAATTTCATTAAAAATATCTTCATTTGTGTTCCGAAGATGAACGAAAGTCTTACGGGCTCTGGAACGACATGAGGGTGAGTTATTGATGACAATTTTCATTTTTGAGCGAACTAACCCTTTAACAAGGCTGCATTATTATTATTATCATTATTTTACTGTAAATGCATGAATAAAAGCATTAATCTACATACAAATCATGCAGGCCCCAAACTTCTGGATGGTAGTGTACATCATCCAGTCATTATCGCAAAACAAAGGATGATACAAAAGAGAATTAAATACTTTTCATTTGGTTATTTTTTCTTAATTTTGAAATTGATTGATGCAAACCCAAAAATAAATAAATAAAATGTCTGAAAAACAATTTTATGAAACTAATCTGATTACATTGTATTGTACTCAAAAACAGATTCACAAAAGACTTGAGTTAAAAACAAAAGGCCCAAAACATTACAAGTATGAGTCAGTTATGACTCTAAATTCAGAATGGATGAGCTACATTAGAAAGCATTCTAGAACAATACAGCAAAGTTGTGATGTTGCTTGGCTACAATAAACAACTAAACACAGCTTTTTAGCATTTTGCCAAACGACAACCCCTTAATATTAAGTTTTTCCTCATCCTGCTCTGTACTTTCCTATTACAAGGGTCAATAACGTAAAGCAGTGCTGCCCAACCCGTAGCTGCTCAAATATGTCGACTATAGTTGCAGAATTACTAATAGTTGATACAGTATATGTATACACCACCATACCGACCAATCTATGCAGTTCCAACTTCCACCTTGGCCTAGTTTTTGCCTAAAGCTCTTTTTCTCTAATACAACAATCATATGTTTTAGAAATCAGAAAATGAGAGCAAGAGAGAGACAAATAGTAAAAGACACAGAGACAGGCCAAGAGGCAGACAAACTGAATGAAAAAAGGAAACCGAGCCGGAGAGAGATGAAAATAAGAATACATAGAGAAAAAAATAAGACACCCACTCAAACATAGGGGAACGCCGCATGAATTAATCTCCCTACGTACACAAAAGCAATAACATTTGCTGCACCAATTCAAACAATTATCACCAAGTGAAGAACAGACATTGAATGAATAAATACATGAGCTGAGAGAATTGTCACAAGTTGTTCAATGTACCTTAAACAATCACATTAGAGTCCTCCTGATTTCTTTTTCTCCTGCGCCATATGTTTCCACATTCCAGCTTGGCTGAACCTGAAGATAAACCCGTCACTTCCTCTCAGCTGATGTGTATCTTTCATTTGACGTGACATTGAATGGCCCGTGACAGTGAAGGTCAGCTTTTAATGTATGTTGCCATGGCATTTCTGCAGTATTTTCTTTTTACCGCTTTTTTTCCCAATTCATCTTGATGCCTGTGCAATGGATTGTTGGGTTCATGGGTGAGAAAAGCTCTCCGAGGTCCATCAGCTTGGACAAACATCAGACAGAATGAAGAGCCTTTCACAAAAGCAAACAGAAGTCATACATTTTCAAAGAGAGGTAGTGATTTTAGGCAACATGAGGGACAGTTGGCGTTCCGACAAACTACTAACCTCAACCATGATCCTTCAGAAATCATTCTACTATGCTGATTTGGTGCTCATTTTTAATAACGATTCTCATTATTATGAATGTTGAAAACAGTTTGTGCTGCTTAATATTTTTGTGGAAACAGTGATACATTTTGTTCAGGATTCAAATACGAATAGAAAGTTCAAGAGAACAGTATTTATTTAAAAAACAAACCTTTTTTAATCTTTACTGTTATTTTTGATCAATAAACGCATCTTTGCTGATCTTTTTTTTACTTAATTAACCTACATTTTTGAATGATAGTGTATCAGTTTCTTTAAAAATATTAATCAGCACAACTGTTCTCAATGTTGATAATATTAAGAATTTTTTTTTTTTTTTTTGAGCAGCAAATCAGCATATTAGAACAATTTCTGAAGGATCATGTGACACTGAAGACTGGAGTAATGAAGCTGAAAATTCAGCTTTGCATCACATGAATAAATTACATTTTAAAATGTATTACAATAGAAAACAGTTATTTTAAATTGTAATAATATTTCATATTACCATTGTTTTGACTATTTTTGATCAAATAAATGTGTCTTGGTGAGCATAAGATACTTCTTTCAAAAACATAACATCTTAATTATTCCAAACTTTTCTTTTTTTACCAGTAGTGTATATCAAAAACAACATATGGAGACATTCTTACAGGGAGTCATTCACGAAATTAGTTCCTTCACCAGGTCCAAAACTCAACCTGATTGCTGGTGGTTTCTCCAGAGACATGCTGAGAACAAAAGGGGGAGAAGAAGAAGAAAAAAAACTCCATCCTAATCCATCCCCACTTTGGATTGCAATTAACACTGTAATTAGAAACACAGCAGTGGTTTTGTCCGTGTTGTGTGGTGCCGGGTCTCTGTGGAAATCTGCAAACACAACGTGCTACTGCTCCAGGGGTGGGAGATGCAGGTGTGTGTTTGTTTGTGACTGATCAGACGGAGGAAATGCGCTGAGGAGAATCATTCCGTATCGTTTCTGAACACACTGACCTCATGAAGATAATATGCTGAACACTTTTCTCATTATTATAATCGGGGGTTCAAAAATTAACTCTAAATGATAGTAAAAACTGGCTCACCAAATTGGCCAGTAACTTCAAAAACGTAAATTCTAAACTTACAAGAATGGCAATATAAATATATAAACTGCGTTTTTGCCCTTATTGCGTAGTTGACAGTATACAGTAGTGGGAGAAAGAGGGGGACAAGTTCGGAAAAGGTCAACGAGCCAGGACTCGACTCGGGTCGCCTGAAAAGCAATCACGGTAAATGTTGCAGCGCTGCCCACAAGGCTATCAGCTCCGACAAAGAATTATATTAATATAACATTCAGTATGGTCATTTTTTACATAATTTTGTTCCACTTAATAAGCAAACTTAGACAACATTTTTAGCATTGCTAACCAGTTTAATCTAATTAATACATACACAAAACATCCATTATTTGTCAGTACAGTGTACATTTTAGCATATTAGATTACAGTTGTCTTAGCCACATGCTGCCATGAAAGCCAATTAATCAACTATGATGTTGCCTTCAAAGTCATTAAAGAACATAATATGACATGAATGCCATTATAATTGCACAATTAATAGTGGGAAACCTGGACTTTTCTTTAAGAAACAACTTTATAAATTGATAATTACATAATCCTGGCAGAATCTAATTGGCAACTGGTCATAACCGAGCATATTTTTTTATACTATTTTATATTACACATTTTGTGTACTGTTAATGAAGAAAGGCAATAAAAAAAAAGAAGCAACTCTGTGGCAACATGGGAATGATAAAACACACTGATAAAGCATCAATTACACACCTAACATGCATCCTTTGCTCCGTATTATATCACACTAGTGCTAAAAAGCTTCCTGTCTTTGTCAGGAAGTGAAAAAGGAAAAGAGAAATACTGCGTGAAATTGCCCAAAGTGTCCATTTTACTAATTTAAATTAAAATCACTTGAATGCACATAACATCATAATTATAACTTCCGAACTCGTAATTAGGAACTTCCCGAGAGAATATGAAGGCAGCATGAGTGTTAGTTGAATCTCTTGCACATCTCATAAGGAGTGTTAATTGTGTGGCACGAGAGTGACTATCACCGGAGTTCCTGGTTATGAAGAGTGTTTCAAATCGTTACTTATGAGGATCCATTTCCATCATGCAGCCTTAGAAGAGAGCTGACTAGAAAGTAGGTGGTGAGGTGCGTCAGTAGGGTTTGGAACAGAATCTACGTTCCTATGTATCTATAAGTTCCTAAAATCTAGACAACTTCTTGTTGAATGATTGGTAAGAGTCAACAGTTCTGCTAAATATCACCCCTGATTTTCATAATCTTCATAATCATGTCCCAGCTTTTCAAATTCATATCATATCATAAAACTCTGCTCTTGATTGTTAAGAATGCCAAATATTTTTATAATCGAGGGGACATATTATTACAAAGTTTCACTTTACTTTTTTTTTTTCTTCTTCTTTTTTTTTTCTTCTTGATTTGGGGAACTCTTTTTTTTTTTTTTTTTTTTTTGGCCTTTTATAACAGAACAGTGCCACCTTCAACCAAATACTTTAGAAAAGGTTAGTCAAGTAGCATCCCTAAATGAGTAGAGCATTAATAAACAACTATGGCATTTAAGACCCCGAACTCCATCTGCTCGACTATTAAACCCTCAGAGCTGCACGCCAAATGCTTGTGGCTTCTTCGTATTACCTCCGGTTTTTGATTATGACCTGCTGACTGACTGCCAGTTAGATTCTGCCAGGCCTCATGTTCAAGGACACATAGCAAAAACACAAACTAGCAATGGCTCAAGCGTCACACAACACAAAACGACGTGATCAGATTAGTTTGTTTCATAAGTACACACATTTATTTCAGCACTGTGATCTTTGAATAATCAGACAGTGAGAAGTGACACATGATGTGAGTGCTGATGTCACAATAGCTCTGCAGACATCAAAATACATTCTACAACTAGAAGTGAAGGTTTCTTTGCAAACTTTAAGCTGGCTTGGCAAAAACGTCAGCTTGGTGATCAAGGGGGATCAAAAAGGAAAAAGAGGAAGCAGCTTTTAAGAGCAGGGACAATAGATGAAACTCAATTGAAGGTTTGGTGGATGGTTGGAGGAGGAGTTTTAACTGTAACTAGGTCAATATAGGGCAGAAAAAAAATAGGAACAGAAACTGAATGGATGTGGCTTATAAAGTTGGAATTGGCTACTGCCAATAATACATGTTTGTTTCGACTGAGGAATCTGAATCCAAAATTTCTTCGTGTATCTCAATGGCAACCTTTTTTGCACATACATATAAATGCCTAATGTCGAAAGAATATACTCACCGGCCACTTCATTAGGCACACGTGTTCAACTGCTCATTAATGCAAATTTACACTGTAAATGAGTTAAGGTAACTCGAACCATTTGAGGAAACCGATTGCCTTAAACCATTTAAGTTTTAAAACAAATTCACTTATATTTTAGTGTTGGTTTAGTCAATCTTTAAAGTAAACCCAACTTAAAGATTTTAAGTTTATTCCACTCATTCAGTTTGAATTCAGGTAAAAAAATCTAATCAAAACTGCAAGGAGCGATGAAAGGGCCCTCGCACCCATGCCACTGCCACCCGGTGGCTTTAAGAAAACAGAGCACGGTGGGCAATATGCATTTAAGTATATAAATATAGGAGAACTACATCAGTGATTTGTATTTCCCACACTTCCTGCTACCAGCTGGTGGCGATATGACTATAACTAAATTTTGACATGTAGATCTCTTTAGGCCAAGTTTGAGGCAGATTGGACATTGTATGCTTGAGTTACAACAACTTCCTGTTTCATGACAATAATAGCATGCTTTAACACTCAGCTAAGTGTTGCTAGCATGTTTTAAAATGTTTGTAGCATGTTTAGCACTCAATTTCATATTTTAGTATGTTGCTAGTAGTGCATCACAGTGTTAAACACATCACTTCCTGTTGCCAGTGGGTGGCGCTATAACTGAATATTGTCATGTAGATGTGTTCAGGGAAGGACTCTTCTCAAACATGAAGTTTGGGGCAGATTGGACATTGTATGCTTGAGTTACAACAACTTCCTGTTTCATGGCGAAACATCAAACTTTGTCAGGCCGCCACGGATACGCCGTTCAATGAAAACTCAAGTTCTTTGCAATTTAACATCGCTAAGGCCTTAAGATTAGACTGACCAAATATGTTGTTGTTCTGGTTAAATCTCAATGAGGAGTTAATCACAGTGTAAAACATGACATTTCCTGTTGCCAGCAGGTGGCGCAATGACTGTAACTGAATATTGGCATGTAGATGTTTTCAGGCCAGGATTCTAACAAAACACGTGAAGTTTTTGGGCAGATCGGACATTGTATGCCAGAGATATAACAACTTCCTGTTTCATAGCGAAACATCAGATTTTGTCTTCGCAATTTAACGTTGCCAAGGCCTTTAGATTAGACTGACCAAATATGATGTTTATCTGATAAAATCTCTATGAGGAGTTCGTTAAAGTACAACATCTGGAGACGGCAAAAACTGCAAAAATTTTGCAGAGAAAATTCAAAATATCTCACTTCTTGTTGGGTTTTCAGATTTTGCTCCCAGGGACTTTTGTAAGTATCAGGCTGTTACATGTGTCAACCGAATTTCATACTTGTACGTGAAATTGAAATTTGTAGGTGGCGCTATCAAGCCATTTTGCCACACCTAATTCTGAAACCCATATCAGACGTAAATTTTCAACACTTCTGACGCGTGTGCAAAGTTTCATGAGTTTTCGAGCATGTTTAGGCCCTCAAAAATGTGATTCATTTCGGAGAAGAAGAAGAATTGACCGAGCAATTACAATAGGGACCTCACACCATTGGTGCTTTGGCCCTAACCAAGTCATAACTATGTAGCTACTTAAATTGTTTGAGGAAACCGATGGCCTTAAATGGTTTAAGTTCATCAAAGTCAAAGTAATAAAGTTACATAAGACTAAGCAAAAACTAACACTGGTTTAAAGCAATGATGCACAACATCAGCACAACATCCTCTCGTACCACTGTTTGAACAATTTATCTTCCAGAATCTGGCAGTAAGTTTGGGAGTTCATTTTTAGTCAGTCTCCTACCCTGAAAGGTCTGTCTTGCTCATGGTTAGTAGCAGCTCACAGCACGATTCCCTCGCCACCGCCGCTGTTGTCTGACTTGAACTGGTGCTGGTCCCTCAAGAGTCACTCTTAACCTCTTAATCTGTCTATAAAGCCTTTAGACAGATATGTTGTCTATAAACAGTCTTCACGTATTTCACAACACTTTAGCTTAAGTGTGGGTCATATTTCAGGATTCTTTACCATTGCAAAGTCTCAGAGATCCTGAGATCCTGACACCTTGTACTTCTGGAGACTCCAGGTAGATTGCAGTTCTGGAAAATGGTAGCACTGGAGACTAAAGGGTTCCTGATGGTTTTACACCTAATTCTTCACCTTAATTCCTAATGTCTTTTGCAGTTAACACAGTTAACGTGTCTTTTCTTCTAGGCCTGTTTTTGTATGAACCTGCTGAACCAATGAGCGTTTTTCTGTCCATTGGTCACGCCTTATTTTTGCAACTTCTAGTATTGCATTAGTATTGCATCCTTCTCATAAGCATTTAATAATTTTTTACTTTTCAGTGTGAGTTAAATCTCTTTTTTAACACTGCTTCACGAAGCTTCGAAGATTTACAAATCTTTTGTTTCGAATCATTGGTTTGGAGCGTGTATCAAACTGCCAAAGTCACGCCCCCCAGTGGTGAACCATTGAAACACTTATGACATGACAAAGCCTCGTTTACTGAAATCACGTGACTTTGGCAGTTTGATACACGCTCCGAACCACTGATTGTTGAATAAAGTAATTATTTTGTTTTTTTGGCGCACAAAAAGTATTCTCGTCGCTTCATAACAATAAGGTTGAACCACTGTAGTCACATGAACTGTTTTAAATATGTCTTTAGTAGCTTTCTGGGCATCTGAAAGTGTTGATTATCTTGCTGGCAATGGTGGCCTTGTGTTCTGAAGATGAACAAAGTCTTATGGGTGTTGAACGACATGAGGGTGAGTAATGACAGAATTTTCATTTTGGGTGAACTAACCCTTTAAAATGAATAGTAGTTATTAAAATAAATGGGGTTTGGAATTGGTAAAATGTGCTTGAAAAATATATAAGAATATCAACTTGCATAATTATGCACATACTGTATATTGTTTTAAACAACAGAATTTATTTATTTATTTATTTTTTCTTCAACGACCTGCTGCATAAATCTACATATAGTGTTTTTTTGTTGTTGTTGTTGTTGTTGTTGTTGTTGTTGTTTTTTGGTTGAACATTTGCGCATCATGAGACGAGTCAGTCTCCGTCAGTGAAAATGCACCCGTCACAACAACCTGATGCCCCATTGTGATTTTCTTTCTCATATTTTTACTTTGGAGGCTTAATGAGAGGAATATTTACCACATGGAGTTCCAGAAAATTACTTTAGACATGCCAGATAAGCATCTGAATGTAAATATACAGAAGGTAAAAAAACATCAGAACATGCCTGAGTCACGACGGATGTTTCCTTATAGTTGGAAGCCTTAAATAGAGCAAGTCATTTATATCTGCAAGAGTAAGATTATCATTCTTACAATTTAATTCAAAATAAGCAATGTATTATGTTGAAGTTTCTAATAAAGTTATCAACCTATATTACAGAGTAACTTTCCAAAGCCAGTTTCACTCGTATTATGGGTTTGGTGAGCTTTAAATTCGAAACCTGGTTAAAGGTAAGAAACAATTTGCAAGGTGGAATAGTTAAAGGGTTAGTTCGCCAAAAAAAAAAACAAAATAACGACTTTAACAATATAGTGATGGCCGATTTCAAAACACTGCTTCGGAGCTTTGCGAATCGAATCAGTGACTCGGAGCGCCAAAGTCACGTGATTTCATCAGTTTAGCCGTTTAATAGGAGATCCGAGTCACTGATTCGATTCGTAAAGCTCTGAAGCGGTGTTTTGAAATCGGCCCATCACTATATTGTTGAAAAGTCATTATTTTGTTTTGTTTTTTTGGTGCACAAAAAGTATTCTCGTCGCTTTATAATAATAAGGTAGAACTACTGAACTCACATGAACTGTTTTAAATATGTTTTTAGTACCTTTATGGATCTTGAGAGAGGAAATGTCATTGCTGTGAATGCAGGCCTCACTGAGCCATCGGATTTAATCAAAAATATCTTACTTTGTGTTCCGAAGATGAATGAAGGCCTTACGGGTGTAGAACGACATGAGGGTGAGTAATAAATGACATTATTTTCATTTTTGGGTGAACTAACCCTTTAAGGTAATATTAAGTATAATAAAAGTAAGATGCTTATTACATTTTGTCAAGCCAACTTATTGGAACAAAACATTGTCAGTAATGGTGCTCACATCCTCGGTGATGAGTTTCCCCCATAAAATAGAGGCACTGTTTTTAGCATCAAGACGGATACAAAACTGTGGAATACCCCACAGTTATTACAGTGACTAATCGTGTAATATTAGCATCATGTTGCAGCAACAATATTCATATTTATTTCCATTATAGAAAAGCACCACAATTGTGCCGTGTAAATACTGCAGTTTATTGCTGTTTGAAGGAACCATTGTGTAAAAATACTCAATTAATCCTCAATTTCATCATTCAGCAGAATTTCCACTTTCATTCATATTTAATTCTATATATTCACTCAACTACATTAATTAGAATGAAAAGTATTAAAATTTACAGTTTTGATAAAACAAGGAACAAGCCTCAAGCAAATCATGAAAAATATTCCACATTAAACACAATCAGATCGCATAAATAGTTTAAAAGTATAGCAGTTACACACATCACCAAACCAAATCAAACCAAGTTCATTTTCTTGACCATTAAGGAGGTGAATCTCACAAAAACATCTGTGTGAAATGTGTATAATGCATCTGGACCTTTTACTATTGAGGTTGTTTTGTCATTTTTTTAGACAATGTATAATTACTTTAAAAAATTACAACAATTACATTTGAGGTTGAAAAGTGCTTAATTGCCATTAAAATAAAGTCACAATGGAATAAAAAACTGAAAGGTTCTAAAACAAGCTTCAGTTTTTACATAAAGAATAATTTTATATTTTATTTTTTTAGTGAAATATGACCTAGACATCTTCTTGTGTCAAGCAAACACACTTACCCCAGTACCTCGATAAGATTGACCCTTTTTTGAGTTCCCAAAATAGCAATTCTCTACCACACAAGGCCTTAAGGAAGCAAAAAGGCACTAAGTTGTGAAGATATAGAAGCCACAGAAGCTCCTTCCTCCGTTTATACATATGGGTTCTGGCTTTCTAAAGCTTTCTGAAGTAGTAAAGTGCACTGCATTGGCTGCTTTTGGGGAAATGTGGTCAGACATTAAAGGTTTTCACACTGTTGCTTTTTGACAGAGGCATAGTCGTTAAATTGATTCTTCCAGTCCAGCATGTAAGAAACCCAGCGGTGGAACTGAGACTTCCACTGGAACTCCACTTCATCAATACTCACTACAGCAGAGAAAAAGAGAGAGAGAGGAAGAGAGAGAGACAGAGAGATTGAGGCAGGTCAAGTTTGAGACGCAGGGATATTGGATTTATCATACTGCAAATGAGAAGTGAAGTCACTTAGGCCAGACAAACATTCAGGAGGCCTAAACAGTACCCGCATGATTTGAGTTTGTGCAGTGGTGCATATGTGCATTATCGTGGTGACAGACCTAATGAAAATATTATAAATTGCTTTACATTTTTCTCATCATGAAGCCATATATCGACTTTGATTTAGCAGAACCAAAACCTCAATCAAATATTCCAAGCTCTGCTCAATGTTTTGGCCTGTTAACAATATGCAAAACGGTCTTTAATAACTGAAACCCAAAATAATGTTGGAAATATTCCCTGATGATGAACACTGATCTCCAAGGTAACATGTTAAAGCAATAGTTAAACCAAAAAATGAATAGATACTGTGCTATCATATGACACCAGAAGACTTACAGTGTACAATTTGTATATTTACAATTTTATGGTGCATTTTGTCATATATTTACAAAAACTTGATATGTTGAATTTGGAATGTTTTTGACTGTTTAACAATTCTTCTTGTGTTTTACAGCATGCAACATTTTTAGGGGAACTATTCTATTAAGCAGCATACCAACTTGTCATAATTCATACTACCCAGCAGAATGACATTGTAAATTGCAAAAAAAATTTACGAAACCAAAATTTACAAAACAAACAAACAAAAAAAAAAAACACCACCAAGAACTCAAGTTAATAGCTAGTTAATTCTTCGGTTATTCATGGAAATTCTACGCTAAAATTCCTTTTGAATAAATTACTAATCTTATTTTCACAGAGCATTCAGTGCTGCTGAAAATGCTATTAAAACGTTACTATTTTTCTTTACTCCCTTACTTTCAGGCACAAGTGCTATAGTTAAAAGAAGAGACTCATGCCTTGCATGCAACAGAATGTCATTTAATCCATGGGGGGTGGGGGGTATATAATAGTGTTCTTTATTTAGAATGAAATCAAGTCAGGGACTTCTTGCAATCATGAAAATATTCTCATGACAGAATGACTGGAACTCAGGGACGAGCACATTTGTGCTTAGTTTTTTTAGTCATCAAATTTCTTCAAAAATTTCTATTTAATATTTTAAAAAGAGTGACTAAGCAACATGTTTCATTCCTGTTATGCAGTAACTTTTAAACTCTGTAACTTTAAACAATAAATAGGGGGTATACTAGACTTTCAAAAAATATGCACTTAAACATTAATTAATACTTGATTACTGTATATGCACAATGGCAAGAAAACATCAAATCCATTAATACATTTGTGATGTTGTTTTCCGTCCATTATGTGACCCTGGACCACAAAACCAGTCATAATTTGTATGACTGCGCAGGTATATTTGTAGCAATAGCCAAACAATACACTGTATGGATCAAAATTATCGATTTTTCTTTTATGCCAAAAATCATCAGGATATTAAGTAAAGATATTTTGTAAATACACTATATTGCCAAAAGTTTTGGGACGCCTGCCTTTACGTGCACATGAACTTTAATGACATCCCATTCTTAATCCGTAGGGTTTAATATGGAGTTGGCCCACCCTTTGCAGCTATAACAGCTTCAACTTTTCTGGGAAGGCTTTCCACAAGGTTTAGGAGTGTGTTTATGGGAATTTTTGACCATTCTTCTAGAAGTGCATTTGTGAGGTCAGGCACTGATGTTGGCAAGAAGGCCTGGCTCGCAGTCTCCACTCTAATTCATCCCAAAGGTGTTCTATCGGGTTGAGGTCAGGACTCTGTGCAGGCCAGTCAAGTTCCTCCAAACCAAACTCGCTCATCCATGTCTTTATGGACCTTGCTTTGTGCACTGGTGCACAGTCATGTTGGAACAGGAAGGGGCCATCCCCAAACTGTTCCCACAAAGTTGGGAGCATGAAATTGTCCAAAATGTCTTGGTATGCTGAAGCATTAAGAGTTCCTTTCACTGGAACTAAGGGGCCAAGCCCAACCCCTGAAAAACAACCCCACACCATAATCCCCCCTCCACCAAACTTTACACTTGGCACAATGCAGTCAGGCAAGTACCGTTCTCCTGGCAACCGCCAAACCCAGACTCGTCCATTGGATTGCCAGACAGAGAAGCGTGATTCATTACTCCAGAGAACGTCTCCACTGCTCTAGAGTCCAGTGGCGGCGTGCTTTACACCACTGCATCCGACGCTTTGCATTGCACTTGGTGATGTAAGGCTTGGATGCAGCTGCTCGGCCATGGAAACCCATTCCATGAAGCTCTCTACGCTGTTCTTGAGCTAATCTGAAGGCCACACGAAGTTTGGAGGTTTGCAGCTATTGACTCTGCAGAAAGTTGGCGACTTCTGCGCACTGTGCACCTCAGCATGCGCTGACCCCGCTCTGTGATTTTACGTGGCCTACCACTTCGTGGCCGAGTTGCTGTTGTTCCCAACTGCTTCCACTTTGTTATGATACCACTAACAGTTGACTGTGGAATATTTAGTAGTGAGGAAATTTCACAAATGGGCTTATTGCACAGGTGGCAACCTATCACGGTACCACGCTTGAATTCACTGAGCTCCTGAGAGCGACCCATTCTTTCACAAATGTTTGTAGAAGCAGTCTGCATGCCTAGGTGCTTGATTTTTTACACCTGTTGCCATGGAAGTGATTGGAACACCTGAATTCAATGATTTGGAGGGGTGTCCCAATACTTTTGGCAATATAGAGTATATCAAGAATGTATTTTTGTAAGTAACATGCGTTGATAAGGACTCCGGTTTGCGTGTCTCGCTTTAAGAGCCAATAGAAACTGAAACCAAGTAGATAGCACAATAATTCTTTTTGCATACAAAATCAGAGACTTTACATGTTCAGATCATGCCTCCAACATGCTCCTGTTGCATTGTTTTCACCCTCTAATGAGTCTGCACAAATTGAGTTTACAACAAAAACAGCGCACAGGCGATAACTGAAAACAAATATGTAGATTTCACGTGGAGTTTTTGCTCATAACTTCATGAAAATTGCAAAGATCATAGATCATCACATCACCATTTAAAGCAGATTCTTATGATTAAAATGAGCCCAAAAACAACATAACCCATTGTCGATTACGAGATATTACTCACGGAATGATGTAATATATTTGGCTAAAAATATGTCTCTCGTCTTTCCGGGATACAGTGTGTTATCCAATGTTTCCGGGACCGTCCATGCTTGTTTTCCAATGTGGAATAACACAAAATAGGTATCATTTTAAAGCTTAGAAACTCAGCTTTTTAATGCATCTTTTTAATCCCTTTTGATAAACTCTTAACGAGTGCCGAGTAGTCCTTATAAACCGGAGTGTACCGCCCGCCAGCGCCACCTAGCACCAAAAAAAAAATAATAATCATATTTTTCAAAACTACTGCCTTGAATAGGTGTCAAAATAGGTGTCATTTGAAATCTTAGAGTCTGAACTTTACAATGCATGTAGCCAATTCGATTAACTCCTAAGTAGTGCTGAGTTATTTGCTGATAAATAGAAAAAATGTTTTCATAATTTATTTAACTAAAACAATTATGTTAGATATGTTAGATATTTCAACAGATGGTAGAAAATGGCACAGCATTATTTAAAGCAGATTCTCGCAATTAAAATGAGTCCAAAATCAACATAATCCCTTGCGTCAATCACGAGACATTCCTCATGGAGGAACGATTATAAAAAATAAAAATAAAAATGCCTATTAGGGGGCATCAAGGGCTAAACAAAAAGGCTTCCTTGGTTCCAAATGCTGTAACCTTTGATTACTTTATGTCATCAACACAAAATCTGATCCAGATGCGTTTTATCAGCAGTTTTTCAGCATGAGAATGTCCAATTGTAATGTAATTTATATTTTCTAAAAATTTAAAAAGTGTTCTATCAAACAATACCTACCTTTTGACTCTCCTTGCATTAGTTTTGGAGTTATGAGGTTTTACTTGTGTATGTCACTCAGAAAAAAACAACTCTAAAAATGCCTTCAGGTCTTAAAGGGTTTTAAAAGGCTATTTTCTCAATATTTTGATTTTTTTGCACCCTCAGATTCCAGATTTTCAAATAGTTGTATCTCGACCAATACTGTCCTATCCTAACAAACCATACATCAATGGAAAGCTTATTTATTCAGCTTTCAGATGATGTACAAAAAAAAGGAATTGGCTTTTGTTAGTTAAAGGGATTTTACAAAAGAGAGACAGGATGGAAAGTGATTTAGACTTAAGAAAACACAAACTAATTATGATTTAAAGTGATTAAATGTTTAGTTTTAAACATTTTGTTTACCCCTGTATCTACCTGTTTGTGAAATTGTGATAAAAAATAAAAAAAATCAAAGTTTAATATTTCATCTAATATACTAAGGCATGATGAGGACATGAAAATGTACTGCATTGTAGAAATGACCCAAATAACATAGCTGGTTTCAAATACCTGCATTTTCTGCCTGCTATTCTAATGTTCAGAGCTGGCTGCTGGTTCAATCCCTGCAAGCAGCGTGCCATGAGCTATCAACGTTGTGCTCTTGATTAAGACACTTAATCCCAGGATGCTCCAGGGTGATTGTATCTGAAATAAGTTTATGGCGTCTACTTGGTTCAGACTCCATAAATCACTGTTTACCTTACATACTAGTGTATGTTATAAAAGCAGGGGCCAAACGGAGTTTACCATCTAGACCTGATCCCACTCACATGCCTTTCAGCAAATCAGCTACTACGACTGGGTGCTGCATCACTAATTAATATTCATAAGCCGAGTTGATAAGGTTTCTTCGTTCCTATGCCCCCACATAAAAAAGTCCCTCATTTGTGCATAAGCATTGCAGTCTCAAAAGAGTAGGCGAGGTAGCGAATCCCCTGGGAATGGCGCTGCCGTCACAAGCGCCAGGGAGACTGCACACTGCCCGCAGTGACAATAATTCAATTTGCGCATATGTGCATTTGTATGCACAGTCACTGGTGCCTGACCTCCAGTACATAAACAAGACAAGTCTACTACTTCACCTAGACTCAAATCAGAATCGATTCATTCCATTTCAGTGTCAAATTCAATTCTGCTCCCTACGGTCGCACTACCTGAAACTCCAATTCTCTTCCGCTTTCTACCACTGATAATACTGACAGCCAGAACTTTGGGAGTTTCCAGACGCTACATTATTGAGCGCCACCTTGCAAAGACCTCCAAAAAGCAGATTAAAAGCATCAGTCTATATTCATTGCTTTAACCAGTAATGACAGCTGTGAAGACAGCCCAAGGTTTACAAGATGATTTTAAGTGTGCCAAAAGCTGTTTAAATATACAAACGTACAAGCAGCAACCGCTTCCAGTACATAATGCTGTGACTTGCTCTCCCACCTTATGTTTAGTAACGCACTTAAAAGCACACATCTCTTACCGCAGGGCTAGAAACAGACCACAAGCTACATGTTTAGTTGAAAAAGGTTTAAATGAGCAAGGAACTACAGCAAAATGCTCTTCACTTTCTCTTCAAATAGCTTCCGCTGTTGAACCTTAGCAAAATACTCACTAACAAATAGAATATCAAACCTACTATACCTGAAAACACCCTGATGGTGGGATACCTGTATAATGGATAAAATGGATTCACAGCCAAGACTTAAGCATCCAAACCCATTCACACTGAATTTAAATTCAAAGCGTTTTAAATTAGCACCATCTCAGCAACATATTTCTCCATTATCCATGTGTCCTTATGAATACATTCTGAATGCATTAAACACAAGTACATGCCATTTATGGTGGGGACAGAACAGCTTTTGAGAAAAGTGTACATTTTACTCTCAAGCTTCTGGATTCCAGGCCAAATCATTCAACTCATTTTATTTTGTCATGCAATGGAATGACAAAATAAAATGAGTAACTATGAAAAAATAAAGATAGTGACAGGCTATTTCCTGAAAAGCATTTCTATCCAACCCGGGTAGCACAGTTCATACAAGCCGGAATATTATTAGTGGTGCTTGCTAAGGCAACTTGTCCCACCTTGTTTATGTTATACAGACATAAAAAAAAATAAAAAAAATAAAAATAAAAACATATGGCTTGTTGAGGACAGGTGTAATATTACTTTAAAGACTTAAAGGGTTAGTTCACCCAAAAATGAAAATTATGTCATTAATTACTCACCCTCATGTCGTTCCACACCTCTAAGACCTTTGTTCATCTTCGGAACACAAATTAAGATATTTTTGATAAAATCCGATGGCTCAGTGAGGCCTGCATTGACAGCAAGATAATTAACACTTTCAAATGCTCAGAAAGGTAATAAAGACATATTTAAAACAGTTCATGTGACTACAGTGGTTCAACCTTAATGTTATGAAGCGGCGAGAATACTTTTTGTGCACCAAAAAAATAAATAAATAAATAAATAAATAAATAACGATTTTATTCAACAATATCTAGTGATGGGTGATTTCAAAACACTGCTTCATGAAGCTTCGAAGCTTTACGAATCTTTTGTTTCAAATCAGTGGTTCGGAGCGTGTATCAAATTGCCAAAGTCACGTGATTTCAGTAAACAAGGCTTCGTTACGTCATAAGTGTTTCGAAATTTCAATGGTTCACGTGACTTTGGCAGTTTGATACATGCTCCGAACCACTGATTCGAAACAAAAGATTCGTAAAGCATCGAAACTTCATGAAGCAGTGTTTTGAAATTGCCCAAAACTAGATATTGTTGAATAAAGTCGTTATGATTTTATTTAATTTATTTATTTATTTATTTTTTTTTGGTGCACAAAAAGTATTCTCGTCGCTTCATAACATTAAGGTTGACCACTGTAGTCACATGAACTGTTGTAAATATGTCTTGGCATACCTTTCTGGGCATTTGAAAGTGTTAATTATCTTGCTGTCAATAGGGGCCTCACTGAGCCATCGGATTTTATCAAAAATATCTTAATTTGTGTTCTGAAGATGAACGAAGGTCTTACGGGTATGGAACGACATGAGGGTGAGTAATTAGTGACAGACTTTTCATTTTTGGGTGAACTAACCCTTTAAGTTTTTCCCACCTGACGAATGAAAAAACAGGTCAAACAATGTCAAAACAAACTCCACAAGGCATCAGTAATTTCGCCATTCTCGTACTGTATAATGACCCTTCTTAGCCGCTCCAGCAATGGACGCAACACGGAAAAACTATCGGGTATGGGTTATTGCAGATAACGATATTGTTCCAGCAATTGTTTATCGGTGCCGATTAATCGGCAAAACTGATCAATCAGTCGACCTCTAATAAAAAGAATCCATGGAAATGGGTACTTTTGACTTAGAAAAGCAATCACCTAGCAACCCACTAAAAACAACACAGAAGAAAATAGCAACTGCAAAACAACATCCTGGCATCCATCACCAACACCACAGCATCACAACACCAAGTTTTTCCACAGGTAAGCGCTCACATTTTATTTATGAAATGTTAAAAAAAATAAATAAGTAATTATAATTATATATATATATATATATTTTAATCTACTTTTATAGTTTATCATAGTATAATAATCTAACTGTATAGTTTAATAATCTACAAGCATTCTTGTAGCTCAAACATGCATTCCCTGAGAATCAAACCCATGACCTTGACGTTGCATGCTCCACTGATAAAGTGTACACCTTGAATGCAAGTTGCTTTGAATAAAAGCATCTTCCAAACGCAAAAATGTAAATAATTGTCGTGCTTTTGAAACACTCAACCACCTCCAGTCCTGCATTAAGCTCCACTAGCTGGCCAGGTCTGCACTACAGGTGTCCTCAAGAGACTAGAAGATGACACATGTGCTGGCCAGGCAGAGCTGGAGAGACAATCAGAAGCGAGCATGTCACGATTTTCTTTGTTTATGTGGTGTGGGTGGACAGTTGTTCTCATTCTGTGACTCTCACCTGTGACACACTGCAGTTTTGGCAGGAAACTGTCCCAGAACTTGCACTGCTGGGCTCTGAGCATCCGGAGTGTTTGTGACAGGCCAGTGTTAAGCGTGACATACTGCTGATATTCCAGCGTGAATGGCGGCCAATCTGCTCCCTCCACACTCGGATCCCTGAAACATCAAGTGAGGAAATCAACTGAAAGGTCAGTTTATGTATGGCGCCAAGTTACATCAATACATTTCTGCCCCAAAACAACTCAAGCCAAATAAATAAATAAATAAAAATCAATGCAATGACTCAATAGCTACGACGTTTACATGGCTCTTGTAAAGAACGCCTTGCAGTCCTTTACAACAAGAGGCTTTTAATCTTAAATGCACAATCCCAGCAAAGCAAAGTCTTCAAAATAAGCCATTTAAGGAATTGCACCCGATACTTTTCATAAGCGAATCTGCCCATTTCAGGAAAAGATTAACTTCGGCGTGTTCCATTGTGAACTTGTTTACTGATCATGTTCATTGATGTATTAGCATCGTGTCATTCCCCTCCAGCGTGAAGTGTATGAAGTGTTAATTGAAAGAAACTAAGCTTGCTCACAGCCACAATAAAGGCTGTTTCTGCCTCTCTATAATTTATGCCAAACAAATGAGGATGCTAATCAACACTAGCCTGCCAGCAACACCAAGACTTTTTTTTTATTTATTTTTTTTTTTACACAACTGAAAAAGTGTGAGCAGATGAAAGCCTGTCTCATCAAGATATTATGGATTAAACTTCTCCAAATCTGCACTGGTTTATACTTTTCTCAGAGATAAATATAAACAATTCCCTCGTGTTTAGTAAATATATACAAATACATAGAAATTGTCTTGTAAACACAAACGTGAGAATGATATTCTCAGTATTAAAAGAATAGCTCGGTCAAGAAAGAAAATGTGTCATTCCGACACTTCTTTTTTCTGTTCTGTGGCAAACAAATAGGCAGAATGCTTACACAGATTTTCTCCATATAGTGAAAGAGAAAAAAATCCTATCAAATGCTTTAAAAAGAACAAAAAGAGCACCCTAAGGGTAAGGGTACCCCACGTTTTCAATTCATATGATGCTACAAGTCACTAGAGGGTTTTTATGTGTTTAACAGACCAAAATTTAAGTCGTTATTCACTGACAATGTTCTAGGTAGCTTTCAAGCCTAATTCACACTTTGGTTATGAGGCATGCAACAGCCAATGATGTTTGACATTATTGATGTCAAACCTGGCGTGTTGTCTTCACAAAAGCGATATGTGAATATATGTAAGAACAAATGAGATTTGACAGCTGCTATACAGAGAGCAAGTATTTTCCAAGTATCAGAAAAAGTGTACTACAGTTGTACCTGTAGCATGTCAAATGAACAATACCCTTAAAGGGACATCTTTGTATCTTATTTGTAAGGGTGGGAATCTTTTGGTAACTCACGATTCTATTAAGATCAATTCTTGAGGTTATGATTCGATTTATTAAAAAAAAAAAAAAAAAAAATTAATAATATCGATTCTCGATTTTGAATCAAATTTCAATTCGATATATGCATAGATTTGATTCTAGTTCACTGTTTTGTGTTACTTTTCCTATTTGACATGCAGTAGACAGTTTAATAGGTCTTGAAGAAAAAAAATCCCATTAAATTAAATGTGAAACTTGAAATTAATTTTGTTTTTCTTCTCATTTTAGTCAACCTAATATTATAAAACAAATGCCATTTAAGCTGTCTGCAATCATTACACACATGGCAGACTGGTACTCTTCTGTAATAAAGCAAGGCAGGAATATAGAAGCAAATTACAAACAATAGGGCAAATACAATAGAAAAAAAAACTTCAGGTACAGTAGCCTAGGTTTATTTAACAAGTAGTAATAAATTCAACAGAAATTGAATAATCAAATGTAAAAAATAAAACAATGTATAGCAGTGTTGTAGTACTCGAGACTCGGACTAGGTCTTGAACTCTGTCTCAAGACCATATTGTAATGGTCTTGGTCTCGTCATGGACTCATGTGAATTTTGACTCGGAATCGACTCGTACTCAAACATATTAGGAATCGGACTCATTCCCGAGTCCACTTGAGTCCCATTCAAAATATTTCATGATTATTACTGTTTGTTATTATTTCTGTAAATTGATGTTTGGTTGACAAACGTCCAATGATTGGTGATTTTCTTGTGCGCAACTGCGCATGACTTGAGACTAACGTTAGTGCAAAGGCAGCAGGACTCAGGTAGTAGCGGGAAGTTCAGATCATTTTACTGACTCGGATCTTTGAATCTCATTCAGCAAAATGAACAAATCTTTTTTCAAGTCATTTCGTTCATTTCAGCAGAATATAATTGAAATGTTACATTTTAAATTCCCCAACACATACTACTTGTGCAAACGTTTATTACATTTGTAATAAAAAATAGTCTATAGGCTAATACAGCCATGAAAGCCAAATTATAAGTAAAAAATGACTGATTAATGAATTGCTTAGCAGGGTTTTAGGCTATGCAGTCTGTTAGTTCACCTCACCTCCAGATCAGAGTCGTTCTTTCTTTTGTCACCTCACATTTATCACGTCTGTTCCCCAGAAAGATTAGATACCTCTCATGTCTAGAACTCCAAACTTTCTGGTCTCGGTCTCGACTCGGACTCAGCCCTCTCTGGTCTCGGTCTTGACTCGGACTCGAATGAGCTGGTCTTGACTACAACACTGCTGTATAGTCTTCACTGTATGAATAAATGACCATTTTCATTTTTGGGTGAACTTTTGTCATCATTAATGAAACAAACGGCAACAGTTTCTGAGGCTGCTGTCTCTTTAAGAATGAATGCATGGATCTAATATACTGTTACAAATCCAATTTTCTCCTAACTGTTTACATTCGCGTAGGACATAACAGACTGTGTTTATGTGAATACTCCACACGATGTGCATTTTGATATAATTTTGTGTGTATTTGACCATGCAAGCACAATAAGCTGTGAAAGAGAACTGAATTCAGGATTGTGTGCTTCTGAAAGGCGCCATCTGTTCTCGTGCTTGGGCTGTGTGTCTGTCAGCATGAGCACCGCATTGAGTCCTTTTTCGCAGCTTACTGTGATTAATAACACTAATGTGTCAATAACTTTAAGTAGTACTGTGACGTTAAAGTCCATGTAAAGTTAATTCTGAGAATTGTTTCTAAACACATTATAAATGTTAGAAATGTATAACTGAAACACATTACAAAGACTGAACTATGTAGTACTGAATTGTGGAGTTAGACAGTTAAACAGTTTTTCACCAATTCTGTGTTCAGGATTTTTTTTTTTGGTGGGGCTAAAATGGTGGCTCGATGATGCACTGGAGCCACAGAGCATTGTCCCGCCCCTAACACTATAATAACTACAGCGTATTTGCATCAGTGGCTCGCCCGCTCAGTAGCGAGTTACTGTCATTACCGTTACCGTAACTACAGCCTACATTTTGCTAGCTAGCTATGCCTCTGTCACGCAAATGGTGTGGTTTCAGCACCGACAGCAGACACGCCCCCAGCGTTTGAGAGCAGAGAATACTGCTTATTTTTTTTCAAGATTTTGATAACTTATTTCATTTACTTAGCGTTTTTTTTTTAATCATTCAAATTTGGCTAGGTGGTTAAAGGATTAGTTCACTTTAAAATTACTCTAAGCTTTACTCACCCTCAAGCCATCCAAGGTGTATATGACTTTATTCTTTCAGATGAACACAATCAGAGATATATTAATAAATATCCTGACGCATCAAAGCTTTGTAATGGCAGTGAATGGGTCCAATGAGTACAAAGTTTAAGAAAGTGCATCCATTCAAAGCAAAACGTATTCCACATGGGGTTGGGGGGGGGGGGTAATAAAGGCCTTCTGAAGCAAAGCGATGCATTTGTGTAAGAAAAATATCCATATTTAAGTTATAAAGTAAAATATCTAGTTTCCGCCAGACCGCCATCCATATTCAACTTAGGAAGAAAGTGTAACGCCTCCCGCAGTTCAAAACGCTTACGCTACGTCCCCCACCCCTTCTTATTTGCCTCTAAAAGGTTCATAGTAGTACCCTAAGGTTACTACTCTAAAGTACTAATATGCATTTTATTAGGGGTAGGTAAGGTACAAAGTTGTCTATTTAAGGGTACAGCTCCAGTGACAAGCTGTTGTACCCCTAAAAGTTTTTTGTTTTTTTTTCTTTTTTCTCTTTCCCCTGACAGTGCATGGAGGAAAGAAAGTCATTAGTGTTTGGAACAACATGAGTGAGTAAATAAAGACAGACTGAATACTGTGAATTAGAATAGAATATAAGCTCACTCAGTAGATTGTGTGTCAGATTTACACTCACCCACTTCTAGCAAAGTTGCTCCAATGCTTCATTATCTTCCTGCTCATGGCCTCCTCCTCCTTAGAGAATCCAAAGGTCTGGTTCAGAGGAATCCCAAAAACAAATGGGATCTCATCCCCATGCATTACACCCATCCAACGAGGCCAGGGGTTGAAGCTGGAGCGATGGTTAAAGAGGAACAATCGGGCACTGCCACCTTTCTCAACATACATACGGGCAAAATCCAGTAAGGGGCATGAAAAATAGCAGTCGCCCACCAACCAGCCTAGGGCCTCTCTGTTTTTTGGTTTGCTCTGCTCATCTGTCCAATCAGTATACTGAAAAGCAGCCGCCTCTCTGGCTATGTCACTGAAACCAGGGAGGCCCAAGGATACACCTGTGAGGAACTGGTCTCGATTTATAAGACTCTGGTTATGGATGCCAAATCCAGGTGCACCATATACAAGGAAGTATGTCCCTTCATCTCTGTTCAATCCCAAAAGAACCTCTGTTTTCAGAAAATGTCCTAACTGGATTAGGACACTTGGCATGTCTAAAAGAAATTCTCCATCCACTGTTGGTGGAAAGGGCACACTTATTATCGTGGGTTGAGGAATGACATTGAATTGAAGACTGACTATCTTCTCAGGTTCAACTGCTCTTAAGCAAGCCTCCATTTCATCAACAGATGAAAGTGGGCAGTTCAGAAGCTGAGCCAGAGTTAAAGAACGGTTCCAGGCCTGAGCTGGCTCCACGGTCGCCCACAAGGCATTGGGACTGCCACTCTGGAGAATTGCGCGGGTGAACAGGCCATGGCTGCCTTGTGAAAGCAAATGGTGTCCCACAGAGCCAGCACCAGCACTCTCCCCAAACAAGGTTACGGAGGATGGATCACCCCCAAAAGCAGCAATGTTTTTTGACACCCAGCTTAGAGCCAGGCGCTGGTCAAATAGACCAGCATTTCCTTTAATGCTCTTACTTTCAGGTACAGATAGGAAACCCAATGCCCCTAACCTGTAGTTCATGGATACCACCACCACCTGTTGGGACTGGCTGAGGAAACGCCCATCGTACACATCCAAAGAGGCAGTACCTGTGGAAAAGCCTACACCATAGATCCACACCATAACTGGGACTAAGGGTTTGGCTCGGTTCTGGAGGTTGATTGAGGGAGTCCAGACATTGAGGTACAGACAGTCTTCACTAATCCTGGTGTTGGGATTCCACATGTTAGCTCCAGGGAATTCTGGGTACAATGTATCCAGTTTCTGGAAGCAGGAATTGGAGTACTGGGTGGCATCCCGTATCCCATTCCACACCTCAGCAGGCTCTGGTCGCTTGAATCGAAGCAGGTCCAATGGAGGCTTGGCGTAAGGGATCCCAAGAAAGGCCCCCACGTACCCTGAACCTCCCGGCACAGGAAGCCTCAGTCCTCTGACTTTGCCTTTGTCAGTAGAGATAATCAAGTCATCTTGCCCTGCTGCCAATTGGAAGAACAAAAAAGCCAGAATTGGCCAAGTACATCTGATGTGAATGCCCATCATGGTGTCTTCAAGGCTAATAAATCAAAACATAAGGAGATCAAAATAAGCTTCATCCATTAAAACAAGTAATGTTCTGTTTGGGATTTCATAAAAAAAAAAAAAATAAATAAAAAAATAATAAACTTCTTAATGCTGAAGCATTAGTTTGAATTCATAAGTTTTCCAAATTCTAAAAGAATTGATTATAAACAAATTGATAACATGCCTAAACTGCCCTCCATATAACAAAAATAACAGACTCTTGAGTTTTTAATTAGGTTAAAGGAACTTACTGAAAGAATATGAAGATAAAATTAAGTTAGCATTATTAATTGTTACGCATACCTCATAGGAGCCTCTGGGACCCCAAATACAAAAACAGCAAATTCAATCGCATCAGAACATCAAGGTTAACAAAGCATGATGTCATAACAGCATATATTTTTTTTTCTAAAGGTTGGCTCTCCCCTGTGACAAAACAGCATATTGTGACATTACATGGCTACACAAGTAAGGCAGGAGCCAACAGAGACAGTCAGACAGCTATTAATGACACCTCGGTTTCAGCTTACTCCAGATGGAGAGGAAAGCTCAGACAATCAAAATGCTCTCTATGACTCACTCAGTATGATGAGACACCCAACAACCCCTTCGACCCTTCTCCTTCTCTAGACTACTCAGCTCCAAGTGCAAAAAAAAAAAAAAAAAAAATTCTTGATTTCTAAAATTAGACTCCCTGATTGCTTGTTGTGATTGTGGGTAAATCCTGCTTGATTAATATGGCCTGCCTGAACCAGACAGATTGACCCAGAAGACTGAGCTTCTACGTTATTGAGAAGAACTACTTTCCTTAAGTAGAAAATGCACCATACAGAGCAGCTTCAAGAGTGACGGGACAGCTTCAGGGTTGGCGCATTGGGACTGCAAGTCATTAACAAGATGATGTGGTAAAATAATTTGTAAAAGTGTTTGTTTCCTCAAAAACAAAGACCTTTTCTGTCTCTTTACAGTGGTGAGAATTTTTAATTCTGACTCTTCTTTGATGCTGTGATGAAAGGAGACCCTCCTAATCTCAAATACAAACAAAAAAAAAAAAAAAAATCACACTTTTTTTTTTTTTTTTTTCTTTCAAATCTTGTAGAAAGCAATATGAGCATCTGAAAATGGAGAGTCTATCTAGACTAACTTTAACATTTGGAATACTTAATTGCCACAGACTGAGAAACCTCACACAGAAAACTAGTATTTTTACATTTTCTGAAGCTAAAGTGTTCTGGGTTGCTTACTGGCCCAAATAAAAAAAAAAGCCCACTTCAAAGTCTCTAAGGGTTTCTGGTCCCTATGTGCTGATTTATGGGATCCATGGGATTTTTGCATCTATTTATTGTTGGCCAGGTGAAAATTGAAAGTCTGATGGTTTAGAAAAGTAATCGCACACCTCTTCTCAACAAGCTGCATATTTTGAGGTATCATTTAACAAATGGTGCAGTACATATTACATGTGTACACTACCTTTCAAAAGTTCAGTAAGTGTTTTTTTTTTTTTTGTTGTTGTTTTTTAATAAATTGATACTTGTATTCGGCAAGACGCATTAAATTGTTCAAAATTCACAGTAAAGACTTTGTATTCACATAAACAAATTACATTTTAAAGTATATTCAAATAGAAAACAGTTATTTTAATTTGTAATATTTTGCAATATTACTGTTTTACTGTGTTTTTGATCAAATAAATGCAGCCTTGGTGAGTATAAATGAATTCTTTCAAAAATCGTACCAGCCCCAAACATTTGAACGTTAGTGTAAATATTCAAGGTTAGGATCATAGATATTAGTAATAATAATCAGCACCACTAATGATTAGATTTTACTTGTAGATTAAGATTGCTTTGACTGAACATTGATTAATGTAATGGTTCACAGTAGATTACTCCAATTTCTAAATCAAAGTAAACTGTAGGGTTTTGCCGTAGGAGGTCTATCCCTAATGAGAAGCCGAACCAAACAAAAGGACCAAGGACTATGCCTAAATTTAATCCGTGACAGAACCAACAGAATGTTAGTTTGTCAATTTAATGCCTGACTGATGTTGTCGATTCTCTCGCCTCTGTGAAAAATCACACTTCAAGTCTTGGAGTTTTGATGTCAGAAGATGAAAATAGAAAATGTCTATATTATACTTAAATCACGTATATTCTGATTAATAAAAATCTTCTACACTGATTAAACAAATCAAACACAAATCATGTGAAAAAGAATGCATTAGAGAGACCTTTTCAATCAATATTTAGAATTTGCCAAAATGTCTTTGTAATATGTCAATTTTACTGCCTCTAAGGTTTTTTTTATATATAAATATACCTTAAGGTCTCAGAAGAAAATAACCAGAGAAAGACTGCAATAGAGATGAAGAGAGGAGCAGGGGTCAAACTACAAAAAGCATGAGAGCTTGTGGGAGGTATATCAGCGAGGCAACTAATGATGGTTTTATCCATCCGACAGCAGCATCATAACACTGGCGCCAGGTTCATGTAAATGGCACGTTTAATGTCAGGAGATCCCCAAAGATCCACAGCACTTTATCCAACCGACAATGCAGAAAGACAACAGCAAATCTCTTGTGTCTGCAGGTTGAATTGAGAAGATAAGACTCTCTCCTTCCCCTTTTCATTTTGTCCCTTTAGACCAAACATTCAGACAAGTTTGTTTCCCTCTTCACTCATATATTTGTCTCATCTTGCACACAGTTTATTTATTTATTTATTTATTTAACCTTTGTCAAAGAGAAATCAGACATTTTGGTTGAGTTGTCAGAATCCTCTGAAGCAGATCTCAACGAGACCCAAGAGGAGAGTGTTGTGGGACTTTCGTTGCAGCTCTTAAAACAAGTACCTTACCTTTGCAAAGGCCAATATGAAAATTTGGCTTAAAGGGCACCTATTATGCCCCTTTTTACAAGATTTAAAATTAGTCTCTGATGTCCCCAGATTGTGTATGTGAAGTTTTACCCCAAAACACCCCACAGATCATTTTTTTATAGCATATTAAAATTGCCACTTTTTGGGGGTAAGCAAAAACGCGCCGTTTTAGTCTGTCCCTTTAAATGCAAATGAGCTGCTGCTCCCGGCCTAAAAGGGCGGAGCTTCAAGAGCTCATTTGCTGGTGTCAGGACACACTAATAGTGTCAGAAACTGTCAGTAACAGTGTTAAGTTCGAACCGGATTCAGACAATAATGCCTACAGTGCCAGAGAATATATGCTGCATGAAGATAGAACAGGTCTGGTTTAGTTTAATTACGGTTATAACTTATGTTGTCATCTTGCTTTTATCCATTATTAGTACAAGCCTTTTGTACCGGACCCCATCCGAATGATGGCCAAAACTTAACTAATGAGTTTTATGACGTTTATTGTACTTCACACAAAAGATGAAGTGTCAGTTTTCACTCCAGAAAATCACTGTAAGAGCTTAATAAAACACAGTGCAAGAAGTGTGAATTAAAATATTATCCATAAACTCTTTCTCCCGTGCATTATCATCAACATACACAGCGAATTACACAAAAACACTTGTTACAATTAATAGTAAACAAATATATATAGTCCTTATGCCTTTTCAGGCATGCTTAATAAACTGGCAAGCTTTATATCCATAAACCAACTCCGATGAAATATAATAAAGTGAATGCTCTCCCTTTCATTACTGCCACATCCAGTATCGCTCTGGAGACTGTAAGCTGGATCACGAACAGTTGGTACTGATCCATCCTTGAGTTAAACTTAGTAAAACCAGTGTTTTGTATTGTCCCTTTGTATTGACATTCGTTCACAAATCAGAGTGGTGTAAAATTATTTGCACAGACATAAACGAATTTAGGTATATGGGGGCGCATTTCCTTCAAAAATAAAACTAATCCACTGCGTCTTCAGCGGCTCTGATATCAGGAGTACATGGAGACTGTTATGTTCACTCTTACATCCAACAACAAAATACCTCGATCGCTTACGAGACATTCCTGTCGCTGCAGCTACTCCAGCCTGGAGAAAATGGCGGACTGTGTACAACTCACTCAGGGTGGTGTCTATGCTAATACGGCAGAGTCCGTCAGCAGTCGTGGGCATGGCCTGTGCAAAGTGACGTCACTTTGTCCAGAATCTGCAAACAGCTTGTTCTGAGATACTGCTTATGATTTACAGGAATTTAAAAAAAAAAAAAAAAGGATTGGGTGGATTTTTTTATCATTATAGGGTGGTTGTGTACACACACTACCAACACACATCTATGTTCAAACACCATGTAACAGTGGATTTTGCATAATAGGGGCCCTTTAAAGTAAACATGAAATGGCATTCAAAACCCATTTTACTTCCATAATGTAGGGCCAGATTTACACATTTGGGAATTGATTGGATCATGACAAATGGGCGTTTCATACCAGAATAAATATTTTTTGCTAAGACAAAGATTGTGTATAAAGAAAGTAATTAGGTTAAATTCTGATTTCATACTGACTTTCAATCCTTGATAGACTATAATTCACTAGTGATAATTCAATCAATCAAACGCTCAATAAAACAGTTCTCAGGCCTTTTTAAACTAAGGTAGCAGTTTAGCTTTATTACTCTGTATGATGATGGTTTAAAATAAATAAATAAATAAATAAATAAATAAATAAACATACCGGGCAGGAATCCATCAGTCTACATATTTTCCTCCTAAATCAATATCAGTTCAGCAAGGGCTGCGGAAGACTCAAAATATCCACCCACAAGCACACATCTTCAACAGACATAGAGTTTACCGAACGCTTTTAATAAAGGAAACTCCTATAATATTTCCCGGAGCCACAGCTGTGACGCCTGCTTTTAGTAAAAAATAGTTCATTGCGTCATAACTGCGTCTGTTTGTGACTCTCCCACAATCCCTCACCACAAACGCCCCCCTGCCACCACTCTCAAAGGCCTGCTAAACAAGCTATCAGATCAGTGCTGGGCAGTTTTGAATGAGATCAAGTACATTTCTACATTCTGACTCACTCCAATCACACCATCTCCAATTATTCATCTAGATCAGAGTGAGGGGCACAAACTGGAACAAACTTCTTGAGTGAGTCAGAAGAGCATGATGGGAGATATGCTGCCACACTGTTTTCCTTGTGCTTCATAACCTTTTTAGGAAAACATACAGATAGAACTGAGAATCACGACTTTTTTTTTTTTTTTTTTTTTTAATAGAGATCATGATTCTACAGTGTCCCAGTAGTGCACAGAACAACAAAATTTAAACAACAGTGGAAACAAACCACAACACAACAGAAATAAACGGAAACAAAAATTTGAATTTCAATAGACCATTACCTCTGGTATAAAGTCCTTAGCTTTAACGCACTTTAAAGGGAGCGGAAGCATTTCTGTTTTGTTGTGGCTTGTTTCTATTGTGCTGTGGCTTGATTCCACGGTGTTAACTTGTATTTGCTTTTTTGATTTTCATTGTGTTGTGCACTTATGGGCCACCATATGATTCTCCCTAGATTCTGAACGGACTAAACAAAATAACATGTAATTTGCTAGAGGCTCTGACAAAATGTTTATTACTGCAGTCTATTAAAAAATGCTTAAACTTGAATAAATTATAATAACTGCATAATAACTGGCCTTCTGAAGGTTCACGGCTCAGTGTTAGTAACTCAGAGAGGACTGTGAGCTTTTTTGAACAAATGTCTTGAATGAATGATTCAATGAAAAATACATTTTCTAACAGTCACTTGTCGCCACCTAATGGTGTAACGATGTATATAATCAATATAATCATTATTTGAAGTGCCAAGTTACTTTCAAATGGTGATTTGCTTTATTATGAATGCTACCGCAGACATCAGTGTTTATATCTGAACTATAAACCTTTATCCCAGTACTTATTTGTAATTTGAATATTTGTAAAAGACAACCACACTCAAAAGACTGTTTCATACCCATAGGCATACATTAAAACAGCTCTCTCCATGTCAGCGGCAACGCAAACACAGATTTGAATATTATGGTGTGATTTTGTCAAAGGTTTAATAGACACAGGAGAATCGCTGTCATTTAGGAATGAGATCGCATGGGCGTTTGAATCGAGATTGCAATCTTTTAACAATTAATTGTGCAGCTCTAACAGATAGGGTGGTCAATTAATTAAAAATTGTAACTGAATTAACTACAAGACATATGCCGATAAATCTGCAACAACTCCTGCTCTATCGTAACATTTCAGCTGATTTCAACAATATAATTCCTCCAGATTTTAGAAGCAAATACATTGAATTCAGGATGAATGATGAAATGATGCAATGACAAACAAAAAGAAAGAAAGAAAGAAAGAAAACGAACGAACGAACGAACGAACTGGTTAGCACACAAAGATCTTAAACTTAAACTGTTGAGCAGAGAAATGTAAAGTTCATCACCCAAAGCACGTTTTACTACTAATATTGGCCAATTAATTAAAGATAATATTTGAGGCACTCACAGCAAGTGTCATATAGTAAATTTTTTAAAATTATGATTCATTTATCAATTCAGTGAGCACTCAAAGTTCCAATTTCAACTAAAAATATTTTAAAGCTATTAATGTCCAATAAATCTGGCATTTAATTTCTTCATTTAAATACACAACCATTCAAAAGTTTGGGGTCAGATTTGAAAATTAATACTTTTATACAGCAAAGATGCATTAAATTGATCAAAAGAGACAGTAAAGCCATGTATAATATTACAAAATAATCTATTTCAAATAAATGCTGTTCTTTTAAACTTTCATCAAAGAAAAAAATAAATAAAATCAGTTTCCACAAAAATACCAAGCTGCACAACTGTTTTCAGCATTGATATATATTAAAATATATTCAAAAAGAAATTTCAATTGTTATAATATTTCACAATATTACCATTTTACAGTATTTTTGATCAAATAAATGCAGCCTTGGTGAGTTCAAGAAACTTCTTTCAAAAACATTTAAAAAAAAAAAAAAAAAAAAAAAAAAATCTTACTGACTCCAAATTTTTGAATGGTAGTGTAACATTAAAAATGCCAAAAGTGAGTGTGAGAATTTACTCAATTATCAGTTCTACATCAATTTAAATACTTAATGTTGTCCAAAAAACATCAGAGGAACTTATTTACAAAAAAAAAAAAAAAAAAACTGCAGCGGCAACTACAATCCCATAGATTGAACTGGATCGATACTTCACACTCCTCTGGACAAACACTGCTCCCTGTGCCAGCACTTACAATGGGGCCATTAGAAAGTGTGCTGTTGGACAATGCCACTTCTGCCAGTCAGCCTACAAACACTGCCATAAACCACCCAAGATCATGCTATACATTCATGACTCAAATGCTATCAGACATCACATACTTAATCTGAGACTCACAAAAGTGATCAGGTTTCAAACAAGTGATTTAAAATCATCATTATTCACTGCGTTCTGATGATAGAATTCTAAAGCCTTCTGAAGGTTCACAGCTCAGTGTTAGTATCTCAGAGAGGACTGTAACTTGCAAAAGGCAAAAAGAATTCAATATCTCAAAATAAATTATGTGGAAAATTATTTGATGAATGAGTAATTTCTAAAAATAACAGGAAACATCTGTTGCCTTTAAAGTTTGTGTAACTTGTGATAACTGCAATGTAAGATGCTTAGTTTTATAGATAATGGCTTTCTTAGCATAAAATGAAGAAAGATACAAATTGAGCAGTGATTTAAAAGTAAGAAGCTCTGAAAATATATCTGTGCATGACTTTTCCTAGCCTTAATACAGAGTTTTCTTCTGAAAAAAGACTGAGAATTATTACATTGATATCTATTTATTATAATATATATAACTTAATACAGCTTTAATAATTTCAGTTATTTTAAAGCTGCAATATGTAGATTTTTGCTGCTAGATGTCGCCTATTCAAAACAAAGGCGTAGCTTGATGACGGAATCTTGGGAAATGTCGTCTTCACCTTACAGCCAGTGGAAAAGAATCGGGATAGGACTCGGACAGAAATCAGGTTCATGGATGAGATTTTTAACATTACCATAGTATGAAGCAGCGCAGGGTCGAGTGCTGTTGGATCGGAATGAGGCCACTGGAGCGATTGCTAATGAGAGACGAACGCGACACACGCCTCGAGAGCAGCGGAGCTCTTATTATGCTACAGTCGTCGCTTCCGCTTCTTCCGGTCAAGCGTATGAGGTAACACAGTGCTGTTTATCATATTAGATACATTTCACTGTGTTGAAAATGATTTTATAACGTTACTCTGTGCGTTTGCTCGGCTGCTGCTGTGAGACACTTGTTGCACACTGCAGTAAGCTAGATCAATATTTGAATATCATAGTAATAAATGCTGGGGGGCTTGTGTTGATAAATGGCATACAATTAATTTTAAAACATATTGGATGATGGAGAAAATGCTGTATTACTTGTATGTTTTTCTCTGAGGCATGGTAAAAGCATGGTACTCTCGGAAAATCAAGAAAACTAGATTTAAACAATGAGACTAAACGTGTTGAGCTATATAACAATAATTCATTTTCTGTCTATAAATGTAACCAAACAGTTGTTTCCTTGTCTAATAAAACATGTAATATATTAAAGCGTCTTTGGTGTTTCCATGGTTTCTACAAAACAAAACCGGAAACTGAGGCGACTCCCGGAAACGTCCCATATCCTTGGTTAAAATCGCGATTTTCTCATGATTTACAAATAGTTGGAAACATTTGGGATATTGAAATACTCAACTGAACAAAATATATAACACTGGCCTAGTGTTTTTTTGGATATTTCACTGCAAAAATGTTACATATTGTGCCTTTAAGGGGATGAATGTATGGCATGATAACCCTAGCTGTTGACTGTCAGCATGCTAAAACAACAATAAATTTTAATGTTATGTACACATGCAAATGGACGTCTTCAGACATTGTCACATCTTGCCATTTTCCAGCATATTGTGCCATAAGCATGTCTTTAATGTTACAATAATAATAATAACAATAATACAATCTAAAAATATAATTCTAAAATTTGTATAATGCTCAAACGTACACCGATATACATGCTGAAACGTACAATATGGATGTTTGGACAGCATCTAAATGTATTTACATATGCACAGCAGTGTTGTGATTGTTTATTGTTAACTATTAAAATCTTTCTCAGTAATTAAAATAAAGCTGAAATAAAATAAAATATAATATAATTAAAGACTTAAATGAAAATTAGAAATGTTGTCTTCATAGACATTCACATAGTTTTAATCTCCTAAAGTCATCCACCCATCTTAAACCTATACTACTTCTCAACAATGTTGAACCAAAACTAAATAATTAAGAAATGATTGAATGATGACAGAATTTCAGTTTAGGCTTGGATAAACTGATGAACATATGTTGAATACGGCACCAGAAATTACACAGAACATAATAAAACTGTTAAGTTGTTAAATTGACATGATAGCATAGCAATTTTAATTATTCTCATTGATTATGCTAAATACAATCGAATCTTAATTCCATGCATTCAATATTCTATGAACCTTAAAGGATTCATAAACATCTGCACATCTCTAAAAGCTCACATTAGATATTCTACTAACTATAATTAACTTTGCAACTACATGTCAACTACCAGTCATTAGTGGGGGGGATGACAACAGATTACTATAAAAACAGAAGTTTTTCCTTTGTGTTTTTAAAAAGTTTCGCATACAGATGACAACATTGTCAAAATGATCACAGTTCATACGGATCCACGAAAAATACTAAAAAAGTTGGCAATGTCACTTTGTAAAGAAAAACTAAGTGCCTGTGCACATACGCATTCTTCTACAGAGTGGTGAATACAAACACTTAAAGGGTTAGTTCACCCAAAAATGAAAATTCTGTCATTAATTACTCACCCTCATGTCATTCCACACCCGCAAGACCTTCGTTCATCTTCGGAACACGAATTAAGATATTTTCGATAAAATCCGATGGCTCAGTGAGGCCTCCATTTGCCAGCAAGATAATCAACACTTTCAGACGTCCAGAAAGCTACTAAAGACATTTAAAACGGTTCACGTGACTACAGTGGTTCAACCTTAATGTTATGAAGGGACGAGAATACTTTTTGTGTGCCAAAAAAACAAAAATAACAACTTTATTCAACAATATCTAGTGATGGGCGATTTCAAAACATTCCTTCATGAAGCTTCGAAGCCTTACGAATCTTTTGTTTCGAATCAGTGGTTCGGAGCGTGTATCAAACTGCCAAAGTCACGCCCCCCAGTGGTGAACCATTGAAATTTCGAAACACTTATGACCTAACGAAGCCTCGTTTACTGAAATCATGTGACTTTGGCAGTTTGATACGCGCTACGAACCACTGATTCGAAACAAAAGATTCGTAAAGCTTCATGAAGTGGTGTTTTGAAATTGGCCATCACTAGATATTGATACAAAAAGTATTCTCGCCGCTTCATAACATTGAACCACTGTAGTCACGTGAACTGTTTTAAATATGTCTTTAGTAGCTTTCTGGACATCTGAAAGGGTTAATTATCTTGCTGGCAATGGAGGCATCACTGAGCCATCGGATTATATCAAAAATATCTTAATTTGTGTTCCAAAGATGAACGAAGGTCTTACTGGTGTGGAACGACATGAGGGTGAGTAATTCATGAAAGAATTTTAATTTTTGGGTGAACTAACCCTTTAAGGTGGCGAAAGCATCGAGCAATTTTGACTGGATGAACAATAACGTTGGTTTATTTCTACACGTAACCCTGGACTATAAAGCGGCAAAATGTCAGGAAAATGTGGACTGGGAGTCAAGTCCTCGTGCATGCCTATAGACTGAACATGTAATATGAATGCGCATGATGTCACAGTTTTTTTTTTACAAATTTGTGGGGTTTTTTTTTTTTTGTAGTTTACACAGATGATAACGGTATCATTTTTTAAAAAAATCTTGCTTTTTTTAAAAGTTTGCGTGTTCAGAAACCTAAAAACGCAATTGTTGTGTAAATGAATGGTCAAAACGCGTAAAAAGTTTTCCGCTTTTAGTTGAAAATAATGTAGTGTAAACGCCCCCTTAGTAGACTGATTAATATCTACTGCTAACACTTTATTTTGATGGTCCCCCAACAGACATTTTACTGACTAAGAGTAAGTAACTTTGTCAACTTATGTAGTTGCAAATTAATGAGAGTTAGTTTACATGCAGTTGCAAAGTTAGTAGAAAGTCTAAAGTGGACTATCAGAATAAAGACCAAAACCAAACCAGTAGTATCAGGAAAAAAATCAGCTGGCCTTGGACTTGTATGAATCTGGTCTTAGAAAACAAGAGTGGCAATTTCAGGTACCTCACCAGGGACATCATGACTCACGTATCCTGACCCGACCTGACACACTGCCCTTACTACCGCATCAGAAAGTGCTACTGCAATGCCTCATGGGTCTGAAGGGGCCAAACCTGGGAACGACATACACTCTATTAGCATACTATTATCTATTCAGAGCAGGGCGAGTGGGCTGGCTGGCAATTAAGCTACGATACGAGAGAACTTCAACCACAGCGTGTGATCTGACCTAATCTCTGGTTTCGTTTGCAGGGCGTTCTCCAGACTCAATGATTTACAACGAGGAGCCAGTAATGAGGAGCTGGACCATGTAATCAGAGCTCTGGAGGGACATGAGAGAAATATAAATGTAATTCGCAAATCCACATGGACGACACTGGCAGATGTCACACTGCCATGTCCTTTACCGAAGCCACGTCATGCTGCAGTTTCACTTTACTGATCTCCTCTGATTAACAGAGATCATTATCAAATCAATAAATCAGAAGCAACCATGAGGAAAGTCAAATTTAAACTAGTTAAAGGTAGGGTATGCAATTTTTTTCATGAATATTTTTTGTTATTATGGTTGAAAAACTCTCTTCACATCCTGATAGCAATCAATAATAAAAGTGGTATAAATATTTAAAAATGTACACATATCATCTGTGGACGTCTCAGGACCAATAAATGTTCATCCAATCATTGCACTCTGAATCCAATGCAGACATCACGCGTTCTGTAAGGCTATGCAGAATTGTAGACAGACAGTCACCGGGTGCCTTAAAAAAACAGCAGTCATCTTTTACAGTTCCTCCTGAACCAAAACAACAAGCCTATGCTGTTTTCAAGCCATGTTGTAACTACTGTTGTCAAAAGTACCGCCATGTTGTAACTAGTGTTGTCAAAACACCTCTGATTGGCCATTGTGTTCACGTGCTCATCAGATGTCTGTGATTGGCTACAATGATCAACGCTTCAAAAAACATATTGTAAATAGAAATCAATGATGCTCTTCATCAAGCGTTTACACAGATACACACAGGAGCGTTTGAAAGCATTCATCTATCAGCGGACCGGTCCTGCTTCCAAGCGCTCCCACTCCCGCTTTCAAATTCAAACACTTCTGTGTGCTTTCAAACGCTCCAGTGCGTTGATCATTGTAGCCAATCACAGACATATATGTTGAGCATGTGAACACAATGGCCAACCAGAGGTGTTTACGAATCCGCTCAACAGCGCTCAAAGAGTCACATCTTTAATATTTCAGTACCGACTTGGTATCGAAGTAGGTACTTTTGACAACACTAGTTGTAATTGTAATTACGAGATGGCAACCCGTGACGTTCTACCTGAAGCTGTTCACGTCCTCAGACTCGGGTTTTGCATTTCTATGTCAACACTATGAATGCCGAAATCAATCTGCAGCTGTCAAGTGGAACAAGTAAGAGCTCTGTAAGTTGTTTATGTTCATTATTATTGTAATGTTATGTGCTTTGAGACAGGAGGTAATTTAACACCGTCTCTTATGACGCTTTGTTCAATCTGCTCTGGCTATGTGTTTTGGATGAGGCGTGGCATTGGAGAGCGCTCTGAAGCGCTCAGCAAGCTGGGCATTTTGACATCATTTCGTATGCATTTGACCGTTTATGCGCAATAAGCCATGAAAAAGAAGTCAATTTGGTACTCGCGAGCTATTTGAGAGGTGGCTTTATCAGAGCGCCACTTATATAGATCAGTGGTGCACGCGCTTTTGACGTGAGCACGAAACCTGCGGGAATGAGTAAAATTATGCGTAATACAAGCACTACTCAACTAGAGCGAGTGAGACGAGGCAGGTGTGTCAGTTCGCCGTCGGAGAGAAGAGAGCAAGAACACGCAGCTGGTACTGCAGAAAAGGAGTATTGGAGCCATTTCAGATATTTCAGTAATCGATACATATCGAAATAACAATATTTTTGACAACACTAAAAGCTATAGCTTGCTGCTCCAAAATTGCCTACCCTACCTTTAAAGGGTCATGAAACCCCAGAACACATTTTTTGAGCTGTGAACAGATATGTATAGGCTGCACATCATTGAAAACACTAAAGGTACTCATTAATTTTATTTAAAAGTTGAAATTAGTTATTTTTGCATTTTTCAGAACGATTTCTGTCTTCCGGTTTGAAAAGCAAAGTCGGAGCAACGTCACAAAATCTGACGTCATCGTGTAATACCGGCAAGATCCGGAGTACTGATTGGCTCCAGTATGGGCTGGTCGAACATGCTGACGTCAGCATGTTCAGTTTCGAGCGGTTCTCTGCATTTATTCATGACATAAAGCTCATTCAATCCAATCACTGCGCTATAGTATGCTTAAGATTTTAATTGCGGTATTATGCATAAGGAAGTATCACTTCTCTTGCCTCTGTCTCTGCTGTCATTCAGAGACATGGGTCGTAGGTGCTTGTTTCCTCAGTGCTACAACACAAAAATGCGTTTTCCTGCGACGCGACCAGAGCAGAAGTTTGAGTGCATGTGGATTGGTTTGCTGTAATCTACCAGCACAAATGGATAATATGTTCGCATGAGATCGCATTACAGCGGAGAATTCAAATGTCACAAAAGTGCCGTTCATTCACCTCTGCGTTCGGACACGCGAGCCGTATGTATGTTTCCCCCAGCACAGCAAGCACGAGTGTTTGTATTTTGTCCGCGATGCGGTCAGAACTGGAGTTTGAATACGAACACATCAAAAATACAATTGTTATGATATACACGCGGAGCGAAATCGTGAATCGGTCAATCATTCTGAAAAAAAAAAAAAAAAAAAATCGAGATTTTATTTTTTTGCCATATCACCCAGCCCTAGAATAAAGTATCCGTGTTTAAAGTTTTTATAGACATATTTCACATATTCTCCTGCACCAAACATGAACCAGCATGGTGTATGCACACATATTTCATCATGTCTTCTTCAAATGAAATATATGTGCAAACTGGACAATGATACAGTGGTGTAGCCTATCTGAACTCGATGACACGATTATTCTTATAGACAAAAGACTGATTTAGATCGAAAATTCAAAGAAAAATGGACAAAAAATAAACTATGTCTTTATTCTTTCTGTGTTAAACTACGTGTTGTTTATCATGAGACTGCAGTGCTTGTAAACGTAATCAAAGTATTATTAGCCCTTTTAAATATTCTTTCGCATTTCTCCCTTGTGCTTGGGAGTTTGTTGTCATTTTCTCCATGCTCATATATTAATATTCATTATTCTGTATAATGAGTGTGTTGTATGTCTGTGTTTCATTGGTTGTTCTCTCCCCTCTTCCCCCCCACTTTTCCAGAGCTTTACACGCCCATTTTCAGAGTTTTTAAGCTTTGAGGTGTGAACGACCAGGGTAAAACGGGGGGTTTCATGACCCTTTAAAGTAAACTTTAAACTAGTTACCCAAAACAACTTGAAAAAATACGTCAAAGTGATTCAACCTAACAAGAAATTAACATGAGAAGTGTTGTAATCCAAAGTTCCCACAAAGATTCTAGCTTAGGCTAGCTACTTCTCTGAAAAAAGTAAGAAAAAAGTTGAGGGGAAAAAAATGCTAAAGACACATTAATGTACTTGTACCATATTCATGTAGGATTTTAATATAATATAATATAATATAATATAATATAATATAATATAATGTCAATTAATACCTAGAACAACCTAGCAACTGCATAGCAACACACTAAATACCTCTGAAGTGGAAAAAGTAAAGCATACATAAACAAACATTTGATAGGGGTTCACTGTATTCCCTTGGTGGGAATATGATTACTGGGAGTGGGGGGAAATCACTGTATAAATATTGCAAAAAGAAATTACAAGTCAATAAAATATGTTTAAGTTGAGTGTAACAAATATAATTTATATTTACTAGAAATATCCATGACTTAAATTACTTTTTTTATTACCTTCAAACTTTTAAAAATTCCCTAATACGTTTTCTTTGAGTGTAGGACCACTGTTGATGATAAGGCTAGCAGAATCAGATTACAGTCTTAAAATAGTTAAAATAATTGCAGTGCTGCATATTAGGGAATGACATGGGTTGAGAATCCAGTGACGCGCCTCAACGAATCCAGTGCTAAATCCACGTACGCGGCGTCGCGTATAAACGCCATGTACTGATCGCAACTTTGGGCCAACTCTATACAACCAGAACCAGAACCTAGAATCCAGCCTGCGCTAAAACTCACACTCTAAAGCGGTATGTAAACAAATTTACTCACAAATCCGCCATTTAAGACGCAAAAACAAATCACACAACCGCCTAAACGCATTCACGAGCTTGGAAACGGAGACACTTTGCCGGCATAAAGATGCAGTTCCTACCCTTTCAGACGCTTGCCTGTCTGTTCTTCCACAAGCACGTACAGGAGATGTGTTTTGGGTTTTCGCGGTTTACTACCGGCGTCTGATCCACCTCTTGCGCGCAGTGCTTTTGGCGAGTCCAACTTCAAACCTCGCGAGGTTTGGAAATATCTAGATGAGAGATGGGCTAGACATTTAATTACATCTACATTTACATTTAATCATTTAGCAAAGGGTTTTATCCAAAGCAGTTCTCGAATGAGGAATAGAACGACATAAATCATTGCATAAATCAAAGCCAATCAAAGTGGGCACTTGTCATTATGAATTTCTGTTTTAAACTAATAATTTTTGGAGGCCAGATTTAACAACTGAGGATATTGATGATGATGGTAAGTCAGACTAATCAATCACAGATGGTTCATAAGGAGGTCACTAGGTTTTTCCTGTTTTTTTCTTAATCTAGTTTTGTTTAGTTCCTGTTTTTGTGTACCCTGGCTTGAGCTGCTTTATTTTGGTTAAAAGCTATGATTTTAGCTGAATTTCTGAGTTTCATGTTGTCACAGACACAGTGGATGGGACACAAATCTGAGTCACTGGCTTGTAGGCTCGGTTATGTTGCTCATTGTAGCCCATTAGCTCAGTTTTCCCTGCCATATTGGGAAAAATGCCTAGTTTAGTACTTCAGGGTTAATCTTCATCTAAATCATTTACATGATATGACTATGTGTGATATGTACTGTATGGTTTTGGTCTGGCATTGACATTATTGTATGTGATATTATATGACATTATAGTCAGTGACATGTGGTGGACCACTCAAATAAGGCAAAGCCTTATTTGAGCCCCTCTCCAAATTGTATTTGATTTTTACATATTTACATGGAACAGAATTTACATTACACAATAAACAAGAAACACTATTATAACATTTATTTTTTAATGTTTACTGTTGAAATTAACTATTAAAATCAAAATTATAATCAAAAACTTTTTCTTTGTTCTACTAGCTATTTTTTTTTTTTTTTTTTTTTTTTTTTTTTAATAATTTTTATTAATAGACACTCTTTTAAGACCATTTCTCTACAAATCCACTGTAAACACTGCAGGTGTCGGTACTGAAGAGCATCTTTCATTTAATTGACCTGAGAGGTCGCTAAAATACAGCTCATAGACAGATCATTATTTCAAGTTCAATTCGTTTCGGTCATGAGTTACCGTGATGATGTCCGAGTGGGTGAGTTTTTAATTCTGTAATTAATCCATCCATTTTCACCAGTTTGACCTCTCATGTAGATTTGTCTCCATCTGAGTGATTATCTGTTGGTGTCCATTTTAGGGTTGCACACTATGTGATATTTTACAGTATCTCTTGTTTTACTATTGTTCTACTATTTACTTTTTTTTTTTTTTTTTTTTGGAGAAAGCTCCCCTGATTGTTGTGGCAAAAGTTTTGCATGAAAGTTTTTGTTATTGAAATGCAAGGGTTAGACAAGATTATCTTCCTCCACTCCCCATTTAGCTAAAAGCCATTTTGTTTCCTTTCTTTGCTTCCTGTGGCCTGCATGTTAGCTACTACACAGATCAGATAACTCTCTTATTTCCCAGAACATTCATACCAGAGTCAAATATGAGACATTATGATGTGATGTTGTGGGTTTACTTCTACCTGGCAGTTTATTTTCATGCGTAAATGACTGAAACACACACACTACCAAGAACAAACTGGAAGTAATTTTGCTAGTCTTCTTTAATAGCATCTTCTTCCCACCACATTACGTTCATTTCCAGTTTATTTGATCTGTTCAGTCCCAGAGCGGGAATTTAGAAGTTCATTCAGATATGATTTGTGAAATGAGTGGAACATACACTATGTGCCAATTTCATGCTGATGTATTTTTTTATATTCCTAATGACAATGATTGACTTAAATTCTGTTTGATTTTCCCCTATGCAGAAATAAAAATGTGTGTGCAGCTCATCACTCTTAGGCCCGGTTTCACAGACAGGGCTTAGCCTAAGCCAGGATTAGGTCTTAGTTCAATTAGGATATTTAAGTAGCTTTTATAAAAGTACACCAGAAAAAAAACATTACTGGTGTGCATCTTGAGACAAAACAATGGCACTGACTAATTTTAAAATATGTCAGTGCAAGTTGCTTTAAGTTAAAACGGCTCAAACATGCATTTTAGTCTAGGACTAGCTTAAACTTTGTCCGTGAAACCGGGGGTTAACGTCTTAACAAATCTATTAAGATGAACCCATGTAAAGACTTCCTGTAGTTTCTGTTGTTTTAGGCTGTTTGTTTTTCTCATCTGCAGAGCTGTCATGATGAATAGAATAGGTTTGAATGACAAGTTTATTTGTGATCTCTTTATCTGACTATTGCTTTTTGTGCAGAAGTCAGACTGATGACAATTAAAAGAACTATTGCTGTTGGCAGTTTTCTGAAATAGGCAACATTTTCATAAACATGTCATGCATCTTTATGAGAAAAGCAGCTATTGACATGCTGTGACAACTGTGAAACATTTTATACATTTACTTTTTTGTTACTCTCTAATATGCATATGTAAAGGTGCAAATGTAAAACAGCAATATAAAAAATTGTAAATTTGTTAGACCTAAAATAACCACTTTAAGGTCCTGTCCACAAAACCGCAGCTTTTTCTATGCGGTTTGGCCGTTCGTTCACACGCAAACGCAGTATCCGGTAACTGAAACCAAACTGTTTTGAAAACTCCGGCCAGGGTGAAGATTTTTAAAAACTCCGGTTACACCAGTTACAACCGGAGATTTTGGCCAGTGACATCGGAGTGTGTGCTGTTATCTCCTTCGTTTGACGTCAGACTGTGCGTCGCTATCTCCTTTGTTTACGTGAGACGAGCCTGTTCAATGAAGGACGTAGCCAAAATATTTCTGCTAACGACTGTGCTAACAGGGCTTATAACATGTATACAGATCATGCACAGTTCTCCCATTATTTTGCGGAACAGAGGCATCAGAATGCTAATGTTATGACGTTTTTTTTTTTTGTTTGTTTTTTTGTTTAGTTTTTTTTTTTTTTTACTTTGAATATGTCTCATTGTATTGTTCTGGTTTATGGAATTATTAATAATAATAATAGTAAGAAAATGCTTAATAAAATGACAATGTTGTTAGCCTACCGGAACTGGTAATAAACTTTTTTCCAGGCTTCTGATTGGCTTAACATGACTTTTGACAACACTTCATACCGTGTTTTTTGCGTTTTCATGTGGATGGAGATTTTTTTTAAAAAACCGTGCTTGTGTGGATGTGATTTTTTTCTAAAACGAAGGAGGAAAAACTTTGTTTATAAAAATACCCGTGTATGTGTGGACTAGGCCTAAGTAACCATGACCATTTACCTAAATACACTATATTGCCAAAAGTATTGGTACACTCCTCCAAATCATTGTATTCAGGTTTTCCAATCACTTCCATGGCCACAGGTGTGTAAAATCAAGCACCTAGGCATGCAGACTGCTTCTACAAACATTTGTGAAAGAATGGGTCGCTCTCAGGAGCTCAGTGAATTCAAGCCTGGTACCGTGATAAGTTGCCACCTGTGCAGTAAGTCCATTCGTGAAATTTCCTCACTACTAAATATTCCACGGTTAACTGTTAGTGGTATCATAACAAAGTGGAAGCAATTGGGAACAACAGCAACTCAGCCACGAAGTGGTAGCCTACGTAAAATCACAGAGCGGGGTCAGCGCATGCTGAGGCGCACAGTGCGCAACATTCTGCAGAGACAATAGCTACAGACCTCCAAACTTCGTGTGGCCTTCAGATTAGCTCAAGAACAGCGTAGAGAGCTTCATGGAATGGGTTTCCATGGCCGAGCAGCTGCATCCAAGCCTTTCATCACCAAGTGCAATGCAAAGCGTTGGATGCAGTGGTGTAAAGCACGCCGCCACTGGACTCTAGAGCAGTGGAGACGTTCTCTGGAGTGACGAATCACGCTTCTCTGTCTGGCAATCCAATGGACGAGTCTGGGTTTGGCGGTTGCCAGGAGAACGGTACTTGCCTGACTGCACTGTGCCAAGTGTAAAGTTTGGCGGAGGGGGGATTATGGTGTGGGGTTGTTTTTCAGGGGTTGGGCTTGGCCCCTTAGTTCCAGTGAAAGGAACTCTTAATGCTTCAGCATACCAAGACATTTTGGACAATTTCATGCTCCCAACTTTGTGGGAACAGTTTGGGGATGGCCCCTTCCTGTTCCAACATGACTGCGCACCAGTGCACAAAGCAAGGTCCATAAAGACATGGATGAGTGAGTTTGGTGTGGAGGAACTTCACTGGCCTGCACAGAGTCCTGACCTCAATCGGATAGAACACCTTTGGGATGAATTAGAGTGGAGACTGCGAGCCAGGCCTTCTCGTCCAACATCAGTGCCTGACCTCACAAATGCGCTTCTAGAAGAATGGTCAAAAATTCCCATAAACACACTCCTAAACCTTGTGGAAAGCCTTCCCAGAAGAGTTGAGACTGTTATAGCTGCAAAGGGTGGGCCCTACGGATTAAGAATGGGATGTCATTAAAGTTCATGTGCACGTAAAGGCAGGCGTCCCAAAACTTTTGGCAATATAGTGTATATATAATATTATACATTTTTAATCCATTTTAAATTTACTGTTTTGAATATTTACTAAATAATAATTCTATAAAATCTAAAATAATTCTAAAATGGTTATCTGTGAAAACTGTATAGTTTCTGTTGCTAAATCTATAGCATAATTGGCCAGTTTTTGTTGCTAAATCTGTCATAAAATTGGGTTGTTTTTTTCAACATTCAGGGCCCCCATAACCCACACATTGGTGTGTTTGTGTGTGTGTGTTTATAATGTGCTGATGAGTGTTTCTGAAGACTGCTGTTCTCTTCTCAGTCATACTCCCAGTATGACTGAGAAGAGAACAACAGTCTTCAAGCTGTGTAAAAGAGAACTGAATGTCCTTTGATTAAAGCCTTCATTTAAGTGCACCCTCATCTTCTACTCGTGTCGAACCAAGGCTGGGACTCGAGGGAGTATTTCAGCCTGTCTAATTTTAGAGACATTTTTTGTCCCTAGATATCTCAAGTTATCTGTTTCATCTTGTGTATAAAGAGCTACAAATTATGTTCTTTAAACTTTTAGGTTCTCAGCTATCAGAGCACAAGTTCAGGCAATGTGTGTTTGAGAGATAAAAGAAAAACAGACAGCTTGCATTGTGCATGTGCAGGTACAGAACTGGACCTCTATAGAAAGTGGAGTGTCAATCCTACTGCAATCGGCCACATCCTCAAAAAACTAGGTTAAGACCCAGAGCGGCATGCCGCTGAGTCTCACAGGGGCTTCTGGCCCCCTGAAATACTAATAAAACGTCAATTCAGCATTGTGAGAATAATTTATTCTCTACTTAGGACTCGTAAAGGTCACCAGGGCATGTCTCCACAGAGCCACCACAGACAAGAAGAGCAGCAAAATCAACACCTCCAAGGACACGAAACTTGGAATAACTAGATGTATGTTCAACATAATGGTTTAAGCCTAATGCACATTATAAGATTATTGTGATGGTGTCAAAAAAAGGTCCTGTAGTGTGTTTGTTCAATGCAGTCTGGTTTTGGCCAGTTAGCATGACCTGGTTAGCCCCTGCTGGTAGATGTCGTAACTACATTATCAGGTTCCTAAAAGCATCATTCTTCATTAACTATTTCATTTTAGAGGTTCTTAAAAGCAAATTCTTAAAAGAATTTCTTAAAAGAGGTTCTTAAAAGAAATTGATGTATTCCCAGTCTCTGGAAAAAAGGGTTTGGCACTGTGTGCATTTTTGCTTGGGTTTATAGGATAGTATTTTTGATTTGCGTGTAAATGAGTATGTCTGAACGTACGTGGACTGATGACTTAAAGCAGTAACCTGAGATTTCACTAGGCTCATATCACACAATATGACAAGCAACCATCATCTAGGACAGAAAACCGCAGTGTACACTAGGCTTTAATTGAGTACACTGGGAATGAACAACCTTCACATGGGCTGGGCCTTTAGAAGTGAGAGCTTAATACATTGAAATATGTTTAAAAAATATTCAATTAAGAACATATCTAGGGGCAAGATTCTTGTGGAAGGTGGATAAAAAAAAAAAAAATAAAAAAAAAGCAAGTGTTCAACTGTTTTTAAATATTTAGCGCAAGTGAGATCAGCAACCAGATGTGAAATGTGTTTTGCACTCTTTTATGGTTATAATTTTTTGTGATGGTGAATAATCACATTAAATTAGTTGTCTAAATAAGTAGAAATTTTAATAGTATATGGAATAATATGCAATTGCTAGGAAATGAAAATAATCACACTATTAAGTTGTGTTGTGTTGTATGATGTGAAATAAAGACTGGAGTCAGTCTGCTGGTTCAGTGAATCTTTTCTTTCCAAGAGGCATGATCTGCATGAATTGGTAAATGCAGCAATTATTTGTTGTATATTATCAGTACTGAGAAATCAATCCTGCTCCTAGCTCTGCTCAGACCTCCTGCGGACTGAAGCGAGCTCACAACATACAGATAATCTTATTTACAATAATAAAAGTGTACTATAAAGAAAATAATAATAATATACATAATCATAATCATACTAATAATAATGCAGGTATAATATTGACAGATATAGAAAATGTCTTATATAAGAGACCTCACTTGATGCCATCAACAGTGAATACATTTCAAAGAAATGAGTATAATGCATCACACACTTATTCAAATTAAACTCATATAAAACACCTCTTCATCACCCACATTTCCAGCATTTGATGTATAACAAATTAAATTCCGAACACATATGACAAAGAAAACAGATCAAAACATATAACTATAACTGCATGAGTTGGAAAATGCAGCAATTATTTGTTGTATATTATCAATATTGTGCAATCAAGCCTGCTCCTGCCAAACATTCGAACATAGAACATGATGCCTTTTACACCATACCAGGTTTCAACCCACAAATCTTTTGGGTCAATTGTATCACATCTATAAATCACATCAAATGAATTTCTTTACAGTCACAGGGATAAAACTCATGTGTATCAGAGGATATGAACTTGAACAATAAAATAACTTCTAAAACAAGGTGAGTAATGACTGGGACTTTCTACGTAATGTGTTTGTAATTGATTTAATCTTTAACTGTTTTTGTGCCATAGATTCAGTAAGACGATTGACCTTCTTAACCACTCTCCCAGCACGTGTAACTCGTTCTTGAGTATTTTCTACACCCTGTGTTTCGGTCTCCAGTCTCATGACTAGGCTATTCTGTATCGGGCATGTCTCTGGTCTCCACTATGGGAGTGGCTCTGTTGCGCTGTTGACTCTGCTGTTCTGCCTCAGTATGGAAGCGCACAGATCCAGTTTCACTTTGTGAGCTTTGACCCAAGGAAATGTTCTGTTTCATCAAGCACCCAGAGGCTTGTTCGTTTCTCTGAACTTTCACTCTCTAAGCAATCTGCAAAATCCTGGGGCTGTTGATGAGCAACTGACTCCCCTTCATCATCACAGTCATCAAGATACGGATTACTGGCTCCTCCAAGTTCTGTCTGAACAGTAAGAAACTGATGTTCAACAAGAGATTACGATGTACAACTCTTTTAGTTCCTTTTTCATCCTGCACTACGTAGGTATGCGTCTGGGGATTCCAATTGATGACAACATAGACGGTTGACTCCCACTTGTAGGCGAGTTTTCTCCTCCCTTTATCTCCCTTATTAGCAATCAGCACACGATCTCCAATGCTTAGGTGAGTGCCCTTTCTTCTTTTGTTATATCCTTGAGCTTGTTTTTTCTGCTCTTTGACAGCATGCTGCTGCACAATAGTTGCTGTTTCATGGAGATGAGAGAGCAGTGTCTTGGCGTGGCTACCATAATCAACCACCACGGGATCTCGAAGTACCTGCTTGAACATCACGTCTATCGGGAAGCCATAGACCAGGGGTGTCCAATCCTGCTCCTGGAGGGCCACTGTCCTGCAGAGTTTAGCTCCAACCCCAATTAAACACACCTGAACCAGCTAATCAAGGTTTTTAGGCATACAGGAAACTTCCAGGCAGGTGTGTTGAGGTAAGTTGGAGCTAAACTCTGCAGGACAGTGGCCCTCCAGAACCGAGTTTGGACACCCCTGCCATATATGCAGAAAACATGTTCCCACAGCTTTCTGGCTACTTGCTTAGCCGTCTGATTTGCACATGGAAATGCATGGGCTAATTTTGTAAAGTGGTCTGTGACCACCAACATGTCAACAGAGTTCTGCCTAGAGTCTTCTGCGCTCCAGAAATCCAAACATACCAGTTCCATGGGTGCTGAATTTCCGATACTCTCCAATGGGGCTAGCGGAGGGCTCAGGCATTTTAGCAAGAATGCATCTTTGACAACATCTAACATAAGACTTGATGTCTTGCTCCATCTTAGGCCAAAAGAACCGCTGCCTCGCTAAATGAAGCGTTCTTGCTTGCCCTTGATGTCCAGCAGAGTGAATGCCACTCAATGCTTTGGCTCTAAGACTCTGTGGGAGCACAAATTGATATCTCTTGTGCTTACTCAATGGGTCTTTGATTACTCGATAGAGTATGCCATCCAGGAAGGTAAGTCTCTCCCATTGTTTGCTGAGAGAAAGTGCACTTGGGTTGAGGTTTGTTTTCTCACATCTAGAAGGCCTACTCTTGCGAGTCACAAAAGGAACAACCACAGATATATTCCTGTCTTTGTTGAAGTTCCTGTAGGGAGAGTTCTGGTAACATGTCCAGACTTGATGGTGCAAACTGCTGAACAGATTGGATCAACTGCACTGCTTTAGACTCTGCTACCAGCTCCCAATTGTCATGAGCGTCATGGCATGAACGTTTCCAACACTGCAAGTACCTGAACTAGCCACTGAAAGATCTCCGCTAGGTCAGTCTCCGACCCCTGCCGCTGACATTGAACTTTCAGTCGGAAAGTACCCTGGATCTCTTCCTCACTGACTCCCTCAGCTTCAGACAGCAAACTCTCATACTGTTCGTTGAGCAGCCTATGGCCGAAAAAGGGTCTCGACTAAGAGCATCAGCCACAATGTACTTGTTGCCCGCTATGTGACTTGAAGGTATAAGGGGCTAGCTTCACGACCCAGCATTGTTCGCAGGCATCAAGCTTCGGTTTAGTCATTATATACATCAGAGGATTGTTATCCGTCCAGACAGAGAATGTGTCTCCTTTAAGCCAATGACTAAACTTCTCACAGACACTCGACTTTAGGGCCAAGAATTCTAAACGATTGGCTGGATATCGCCTCTGTGAAGCACTAAGTGGTTTACTAGCAAAATCAGTGGGTCTTGCTTTGTTCTTGCCCAGGGGTATTTGAGACAATACCGCCCCTAAACCATCTAGAGAAGCATCTATGGATAAGATCAGGGGTCTTGAAAAATCAGGATGGACCAGGACTGCGCAGTTCAACAGCTTCTCCTTCAGAGCGCTGAAACTCGCGTCACACTGTTCAGTCGGAGGCCATCAGTTTTCTAAAAGTAATCTGAACCTTCAGTTGTGCCTGATGATCATTGAGCCATTCCTGAATTTCACTAGCTTTCCACTTGTCAGCAGTTTTGAACTTCAGCACTGCAGAAAGAGCTGGGTCTGGGCAGTGCTTGACGAACATCATAGTTACCTCTTGGGTCTTCAAGGTTACGTCCCTGCCTCTTCAAGCACTCCTCTGCCACGTCAACAGCTTTATACAAGCGAATCCAGTAATCTATCGCGTTCTAACCCACTGTAGGTAGGGTATTGTAGAAGTCAGCAAGTGGCATTGCAGAATATGTCAGTTCATCAAAGTGTTGCTTTAGTATATCAGTGATAACTCTTGGGTCTTCACCAGGTTTTAATGACAGGTTACTGCGTAATGTGTTTTTTATTATGTCTCTTGCTCTCCCTCCAAGTCTTGACATAATTTCCTGAGCCTGCTCTCCTGTAGGCACACCTCTCTTTCTTAAATAGATGTCAATCCGCTCTTCTCACTCATGGATAGAAAGTTTATCTGTGCTATCTCCACGAAAACTTGGTGGCTCTTTCACATCAGGTTGCAACACCAGTCATGGTCAGTGAATGAGAGTCAGCAGAAGGAGGTTCTAAACCTACATTTTGGCTGTTACTCACTCTCTTCACATTTTCACTTCCCTTCTTTAGCTGTGCTGCAATGGACTGTCCTATTTCATGAGCTAAATGTGTAATGAGGTTGCTTAAATCAGTGGAAGTTGTGTCTGATCTAGGAACCTGACTATCAGTTTTTATACGTGTGGAGCAAAACACTGGAGAGTCGGCAATACCTGTGGCTCCAGGTGTGTGAGCCATATCACAAAAAACTGTCCTCTCCCCCCACCAATGTACAGATGGTACTCAACCAGAATGCCTATTACCGCCGCGCTAGCCGGCGCGGCAAAGACACCGCGGCAAAAATAATCCAATCGCATTTCAAAGTCGTTTGCGAAATGACCGCCAGGAGGCGCAAAGAGACATTTTGCAAAACGGCTGCAATTGTTGCATTTTGAAATGTAATAACGTTAGAGCTGTAGTCATAAATCAACAATAATAAAAACGCAACAGTTATGTTATATAAGGTCACTGTTATATAGTATATAGTCAAATATATAGTCAAACCGAGGAGGCACGTGCCCTCTCAGATTTATGAGACAAATTAAATTTAAATGCATTGCAGCTTAAAAAAGACAAACATTAATATATATGTATATATACAAATTTCAACATCTGCTAAATTCGTTCGCTGTATGGCTTGCGCTGATCCAAAGACTGCCATGCGCTCATTTATCATTTATCTCAACCAAAGATCACAACTGTTCAGTGTTTACAGTCATATAAGGTTTATTCATGTTTCTGATATTAAAATACCTACTAGCAAATAAATAAATAAATAAATAAATAAACTTGTTTGCGCAGTTCCACCGTTATGGGCGTGACATTTGAAATCTGAACTTGAAATGTTAATTCTCATATGAAGCCTATTCATTACCAATATACTGAATCATCTGTTTATATTTTTCAAAACGCCTGAAAATACAGTCTAGACGTCAGAAAAAAATATCAATCTTTACATTTTAGATGAGGGAAATACACAATACTACTACTAATTTAGTCTGCGCGCTAAAGCATAAAGCGTAAAGCTTGCTGCAAAGCACCAGCAAAAGTAGCCTAATGATTATGAATGTGTCGGGAAAAATTAGACATTTTAATTTTTTATTAATGTTTTCTGAGTCAGTGTCGGCTGTAAAGATGAAGTTGAGGACGCTGACTACACAGAACAGTGGATGCGCCTTTACAGAGAAATGCAACTTTCATATATGGATTACATAATCAGACAGTTGCACATTTGAATTCGATATGAATTGGTTCATTTTAAAGTAGACATTTCAAGCTTTCAATGCACATATTTCTCATGTCTCTGAGGCAAACATCGAAAATATGTGAAATAACGTTCGACTAATTGTTTATTTAAGCCATTAGTTGACTAATAATATTTATATTAATTTTATTTCTTAAATACTGGAGAGAATAAACCATAATAATGAGCGTTTACGTAATTGCTAGCGTATATAGCACTCAAGCGCACGCATAACGCTTGCCATAAAGAACCGGCAAAAGTAATGATAATGAATGTGACAAAAACAGCAAGGAGACATTTTAATTGTTTATTAATAAACTAATGTTTTCTGAATCAGTGTCGGCTGAGAAGATGAAATTGACATTGCCGACTCTCATCATCTCCGCATAATGGACGCGCTTAGAGAGAGAATACTCTCATTCGGATTACATAATCAGAGAGTGGCCTATTTTTTCGTTTTGAATTATTTCGTTTAAAAGTAGACATTTCAAGCTTTCTATAGATATATTTCTCATGTCTGTGAAGCAAGCAGCCTATACGCTGAGTTTTGTTCATTCAGCCTATAAGACGCGTTCCAGTTCACGTGCAAGTGATCGCGCCGGCGCCTCCATGTCATGATTATATTTGCTTCTTATTTATTAAATCCAGGCAATTGGTAGATGAAACATTGATTAAAATTAGGATACATTTTTTTACAAAACGAAATTCACTTTAAAGAAAGACTTTCTACAAAACAAAACTTAATGAAGTGGTCAAAATCATGTCTGACCCACTCCATCTCCCGATATATTGCGCATTTTATGATGTATCCTGTCTTACTCATGCTGTTCACTTTTCATAATCAAACAGATGAAATAATAATAATTTTAAAAAATCATTATAATAGGCCTATTTAAACATAAATATGAAACTAAATACGTTTTCTTTAATGGCTACCAACGCGTAGGCTTTAGTACAGTACAGAGAAATGTCATGTCGTGAGCAAGAGCGGATCATGAGTCGAGTTGGATCCACTATAGTAATGATAATATTTACAATAATATATTGAATTTGATAGGTGTCTCACATTGTCCCACAGCAAAATAAAAATAGTGTAGATTAGTGTACAATGTTTTATAACAATAATTTATTCTATTTAGTGTCCATTTCATTCATTTAACATATTTAATATTGGGGGCATCCAAGTTATTTGACATATTTGGGAAAAAATTAAAAAGTAACGCAATAGTTACTTCCCTGGTAATTAGTTACTTTTATAATGATGTAACTAAGTTACTAACTCAGTTAGCTACTATTTGTGAGAAGTAACTAGTAACTAATTACTTTTTTAAAGTAATGTGCCCAACACTGTTCATGATACAATAATGCTAGCCTAATGTCTAGAATAGCGCTTTAAGTCTGAATTGCGAGTTCTCTGTTTTTAGTAGACAGAGACGCTCCTCTCCTATAACAGATAGTCTGGGGGGTTGGGAGAGGCAGTTCAGTAGCTTCATCTTGGGGGTGCAGAACAATAGAGGTGTGAATCGTGCTCTTTCATATGGAGAGTATCGGACATCCAGCCGATGAAACGTTTTTTAACTTAAAGAGCAGGCAAAGTTCCTTTCAGGATAAATCTCTCGATGTGTCCATCTTGTCAAGTTGTGAATATTGTGATGTTTGTTTCAACTGGTTTTGTAGAGGTTTAGAATGTTTGAGCAGTGTTGATTGTCAGTCGGGCATTATCTGAAAATGAACTGAGGAACGCGTTCATGCCAACTCTATAGAAACGAATGCGAGTGCAGCAGTCAGGCGCGGCTTGGGCTGCAGTGTGCAGGGGCACGGATTGGGCCGACTATTATTATTATTGTTATTAGTATTATTTCAAATTTACTTAAGCGTGAAAAAAGGCCCTCATTAATTTTTTTTTTTTTTTTTAAATAACGTGTGATTGGAAAGATGTGACAGCTGCTGGTGAAATCATGTCAATCATTTTAATTTCAGTTTCTCTGTATACTATACATGTTGTAGCCATTAAAGAAAACGTATTTGGTTTCATATTTATATTTAATACGAATATGTCGGGAATATGTCAGGAGACAAGGAATGGCTCAGAAACGATTTTGACCACTTATTTAATTTTTGTTTTGTAAAGCCTTTCTTTAAAGTGAATTTCGTTTTGTTTAAATTATATCTTAATTTTAATCAATGTCTCATCAACCAATTGCCTGGATTTAATAAATAAGAAGCAAATATAGCAGACAATTAATGAGGACATTGGAAGCGCCGGCGCGATCTCTTGCGCATGAACTGGAGCGCGTCTCATAAATGAACCGAAACTCTCACAGACATGAGAAATATATCTACAGAAAACTTTAAATGTTTACTTTTAAACAAAACAATTCAAAAGGAAAATAAATAGGCCAATCTCTGATTATGCAATCCCTATGAAATGTGCATTTCTCTCTAGGCGCGTCCACTACTGCAGAGATGCGAGTCAGTGTCGTCAACTTCATCTTTTCAGCCGACAGTGACACAGAAAAAACACTAGTTTATTAATAAACAATTAAAATGTCTCCTTGCTATTTTTTAAACTTATTTCTCATATTTTCGAACCGAGTCCAGCGAGAGCATCAATAAACGCTACAGGGCCAACATAGGTTAACAGCATGTACAATGTTATCATCTTACTAAATGCCTACTACTAATAAAAATGACATTGAATAATAAAGCTCCAAAAAGTGTTTCGAATCAATGTACATTTCAAACGTTTTTATTTGTGAGAAATAATAAACCAACAAAGCCGGGACTCGAAGTCTGATCGCTGGATGAGTTCCGAAGTCTTGCAGCGTAGTCCACGAGGCCATATCATCGGGGTAACAAAGCCTAATTTATGTAGCATTTTTATACTGGCATGTTTTATATTTTTATTTTGAAATATTTTCATTATTAATTAAAGAAAAATATACAGATCATATCAACCTACTGTATTTCATTCTTAATATCATAAAGAAGCAAAAACACATGCTGCTGAGTCGGTTAGCAAGTCCTGACGTCTTAATTTTACGATCATTTAGTTTAATTTATTTCAGTGTTAATGTTACAGTTAATGAATCTACTACAAATTAAAAGAAAACAAAGTATAAGAGACAACCTATTGACTTGCATTTCTAATTATAGGCCTACATAAAAACCGAGCTCACAGTGTTAACATTTACTTTGCAAATAATAAACGCCTACATTTATTTTCAGTTCTACATTTGTTCTGTAATTTCAGCACTGTGATTATGAATTCGTTTAACTACAATGTTTCAATTGAATTCATCTGCTTCCACAGCTCTCAACGAGCCGCGGCAGATTAATACTTGAGAGAATGAACTGACGCATTTACTTTCTAATTTTTTAAAAGTCTGTGATTATAGCGCCACTTAGCGATAAAAGGCAGTAAACACACGTCTCCAATTTTGCCGCCGCGTCTTTGGAGGGTTTTTTTTTTTTTTTTTTTTGGTATATTGTAATACTCAGTACCTCTCTCTCCAGCAGATTAGACAGGAAAAGATTAATTCTGCCCAGTCCATCGAACGAAATATGCAGTACTCCGCAACGTCCGGCGGTCAATCTGACGTCGATCCTTCTGGAAATCCGGGTCACGGCACCAATGTAGGCAGTTTGGGTCTTACGTGTCTGTGTCGCTCAGATTCGGCTACCCCTCTGCGTTGTGTGATGTGATGTGAAATAAAGACTGGAGTCGGTCTGCTGGTTCAGTGAATCTTTTCTTTCCAAGAGGCATGATCTGCATGAGTTGGAAAATGCAGCAATTTTTGTTGAATATTATCAATATTGTGCAATAAAGCCTGCTCCCGCGGACTGAAGCGAGAGCGCGCCACGCACCAATGATGTCTCAACGACAAACGCAAAAATCATAAATAAATAATACATTTTTTCTCTTTTTTTTTTTTCTTTTCTCACATGTATGTATTAATTTCCAACAGAAAAATATGAGAATTTTGTGTAAATTAAAAATAAAACACAAGTTATAATCAATACCTGTTACACACACACACACACACACACACACATACACTCTCATCGTCTAGTCTCGTCTTAGACTCACCTTATGTCTCTCCTGGATTCCTGAAGTTTCCTTACCTGCTGTTCCTCTCCTTACCCGAATCTCCAGTCTCCAGCTCCCCGTCTGCAGTCTCCTGTTCCGTCTTCTCCTCCTAGTCTTGCGGATTCACCCTATAAAGAAAAGAAAAGTGTTCGTTATCAATTCATCAGTGACTGAATAGCGTGTGTGTGTGGCAATGTACCTGTGTGTTATCCTCCAGCTGTGTCTTCACCATTCTCCGATACCATACCGTTATGTTTAATAAAGCTTGCCTTTTATCATACTTACCATCTCTCTGGTCTGTGTATCTTGACAAGTTGTATGTATATATACAAACAAGTTAAGTCTTTATGAGTCATTGAATCATTAATTCAAACCTATTTTTAAATAATAATAATAATAATAATCCATTCAAATCAATTAATTATATTTAATTAACCAACTAACAAAATAATTAATTAGATTTTCAAATAGACTGCAGCACTTAATATTTTGTTAGAACCTCCAGTATTACATGTTTATTACATGGCATTTTTTTTTTAGTTGTCTATTCAGAATCATGGAAGAACTGTGATCTCTGTTTAAAAAAAAAAATAAATAAAAAAATTATGATTCTCATTTTCTCCAGAATCATCCATAATAGTGTGGTTAAGGCATCTACCAGCAGGGACTAACCAGGTCAACCTGGGCTTTTTCCACACTTCACAATCACAAACCAATCAATAAATATATTTAAATATACTATAAGTTCTCTTAACAGTGTTACCTACTCCTACATTCAGCATATTGGAGATCTGCAGAAAGTTTTCTTCTTGCTTTCTATTTAAAATAGCAGAGCAATTGCTGAACAAGCAATTTCAAGAACAAATCATGTGACGTGCTCCACCTTTCTTCAGCACACAATGAGATTCTCATGTGAATAGCACACTACAATGGCGAACTGAGAACATGCTTGTATTAATCCTGAAAGTGGGTCACAGTCCTATTTTCCTTTAACACATTCCTCAGAAAGTCTTGAGTTATGAAAATGAATTTAAGCATTGCTGTGTGGCTTTGTTGTGCCTTGACTAATACCTTTTCAGCTCATAAAGACATCCTCTTAAGCTGCTCTAACATTATAGTCCGGCTTGAGCTTCTTTTTAGCTGGATATACTGTCAAAACATCTTTTCAAAGAAGAATAAGCATTATATGTTTGCCAATCTTAAGCCTGACTTCTGACCTTTTTGCACTTTTACTTCTCAAAAAGACAGCTGGAAAAATTGGCTAAAATGTGCAGAAAGTATGTGATATCCCATTTAAAAGTCAATAGAAATGAAATTGTTAGATCTAACAGTGTTTTTCACACACAAACACTCACTGAACTGTATCGCTGCTCTGGGTCTGAGAAGTATTGATTGAACAACCTTATGCAGTGTGCTTTGGAAACGAGAGAGCTTTGACTGCATTGCATTCAGTTCCAGAGTTTTCTGGTTTGTATGTACGTGAATCAATGAAACATCACACACTTTCTCATCTCTGATGCAACACTTACTATAGCATAATCCTTTTAAAGCAAGTTCACTCGGTTCACTCAGTGGCCATCTTGGCAACACCCCCGGACAGCTATTTTTTATCTAGCATGTAAGTGCAGCTCCTGACTGTTGACCTAAATCTTCACTTTTTTTTTTTTTTTTTTGTGTGTGTGTGTGTGTGTGTGTGTCAAGATTGCATTTCAATAGCATATAAACTACTTTCACAATCCTACTAGAAAATCTATCAGCCTAATTTAGCTGATAGCGGTTTTGAAACATGGTATCTGGTTTAAGCTGGTCTTTATCTTGTCCAGGCTGGTCATTTGTTGGTCCTAGCTGGTCTTTATCTGATAAGACATCTTGGAGCAACACCAATCCAGCTAACTGCTGGTCAAATCAGTTAGTTTAAGATGAGTTTTTGGAACATAGCTGCTGGATGACCAGCTAATAACCAACCTGAACAATCTAATGACCATCTTATTAATAGCAACATATGGTTACATTTTATTTCCATAGTCCACTTTCTGTAGTTGCAAAATTAGGCTACTTATAGTCAGTAGAATGTCTGTTGAGAGACCATCAAAATAAAGTGTTATCAGATATTAAGCAGAATGTCTAAAGTGGACTATCAAAATAAAGTGTTACTGTGTTACCCAAATGAGCAAAAACATACCTACAGCATAAATACTATTCACTGCAGTTTCCAGCTGAAATGAACACTATGCAGTAAAATGGCAACATCTTTTATTCATTTTCAATTATGATTATGGGGGCAGATCTTCTTAAGTCTTTATTAATCAATAATCTGCCCCCATATCATGGTATTTCTGCACGATTCCTTGCACAATACTATATTATGACCTCAAAACTCATTTACTATATTGCATGATTTGTAAACTACTACATTTTGTCATTTGCATCATATAACTGGCTCCATGGCTTTTCTGATGTAGCAATCTTGCTTGGTAGCTCACCTTATTGCATGTATATGCACTACGAGTCCTGTGAAAAATAAACTGTTATTTTCAAACACAATAGAGCATTAATCTTTTAGTGCCACTCACTGGACATTTCATTTCTGAACTGTTGTGATACACACAGCAACCAACGTATACAAAACATTGCCAGATTCACATTAATCTGTTTCAGATAAAATTGAATACACTTTTAGCGCCACTCACTTTGAAAGTCTTATGAAACATGTAGCTACCAACTTAAGCTTTTTCTTGAGAGTTCACATGTAAACAAAAACTAGTAAAAAAAAATAGTAATAATCCGCTAGTAAACATTAGTAGCCATGCAAGCTCTGCTATATTGTTGTTGTTGTCTGCTATATCTTATTGTGTTGTGCCATCGTTCCTGTGCTTCAGTGGCAAGAATGAAGGTAAAACATTGACTGTGTTAATGCACAATCCCAGATCGTTGTGATTTAGGAAGCTAGAGTGGCTTTGCCTGAACAGCCAATAGGGAAGGGTCTGTGCTGATCTGCTGATCTCAGGTCAGTTTTTCCCATCATGCATCAGCGTATATGTCTGCCGCAGCTTCATAGTGATGACCCAGGACCTGTGGGAGGGGAAAACCTTGTCTGGCTATCTCCTAATAACACACTTAACCAACTAACATGCTGTTTAGTGTCCTGCCATGTATACACTTGTGCAGGTTTTATTGCCAATGTGCATTTGAAGTGTTGTGGGATTTTTATTGAGGCCATATTTCATTTTGGCCTACTTTCCCTAAATTGCCTGTGGGACTCGGTGAGGGGAGTGAAGCGTAGCTGCTTCTAAATGAGATGGGAGGAAGAAAGACAAAAGACAGGGAGGGAGAGAGAGGGCCCGACCCTTTCTGGTGATTGTGACTCATCAAAAAAGACGTTGAGAGAGAGCTGAAGAAGAGGAGAAGTGAAGGATGCTTGGATGAACAGGGTCAAGTCCTAACTAAATGAGGAAATTGTGCTGTCTCGGTCATTACTGATCAGTAATGGTCGTTATTTGGTAAGAGTTCAGCCATGGTGATTAGAGGTAATAGCGAAGTTGTGTTAAAGGCTGCAGAACCCAACAACTCCTTTAACAGTAGTACGTAGGACAAGATTGTCTGACTCATCGCCGGCACTTTTATACATGCCTTATTTGATTCTCATTTCCACATATTGAAGATCTCGTAGATGCATCTTAAGAATAGTTAGATGACTAAGTGTCACCAGAGCTGTTCTCCATTCACATGCATGATCATCTCTGCACTTGAAAATAAATGAGGAAATTGCCTGAAATGTAATTTATACAATATGTAGAAAGCGACAAACAGGCAAATTAGGGAGAGAGAAACTGTGAACCTCAACAAAGATGTGAAGGCTACTAGAAAAAGAAATGCTGCCAAGACTATGAACGGTGGCTTGACGCTTTACTTCTTTTGAACGTTGGCTTGACAGTTTACTTCTTTTAAACTAAAAATTATACTTTCAGTCTACTTTTTATGTACTTTTCGGAAATATACTTTATGTACTTCTCAGAAATATACTTAGAATTTCACTTAAAGGGTTAGTTCACCCAAAAATGAAAGTTATCCCATGATTTACTCACCCTCAAGCCATCCTAGGTGTATATGACTATCGTCTTTCAGACGAACACAATCGTATATATCACAATATCCTTGCTTCTCCGAGCTTTATAATGGTTGTGAATAGGGGGCCACACTTTGAAGCAAAAAGAAATGCATCCATCCATAATAAAAGTAATCCATATGGCTCCATCCAGTGATGCGCTATTATGCATCTTCTGAAAGAGTACATAATCTCTGGATCAAAACACAGGCGAAGAAGAAGCAGAAACAAACAATAGAAGCATATAAGCATTGCTTTTATTATTTGTTTCTGCTTCTTCTTCGCCTGTAACACATGTAAAATAACGCGATCATCAAACATTAACACTAGAACCAGCTGTTTTTCAAATGTACATAACAGATTCAATAAAATATCGAAGTCTCCCAGTCATTGACTTTTACTAAAATTGTGTTATTTACAATCCCCTGTTGTTAAAAATTGTTAATTGCTAAAACCAGATTAAAAAACAGGGCATTTATACCTAAAACCGCCAGCTGGTCAAATTTACCCCTATACAATTCCTTTATTTTCACGCTGTTGCATCATACATCCTATGCAGTGCGGTGAATTATTATTGCTCTTTATTGTCTATTTAGGGTATTTTAGTAATTTAAAAAACATAGGTTATCTTAAAGAGGACCTATTATGCCCCCATTTACAAGATGTAAAATAAGTCTCTGATGTCCCCAGAGTGTGTATGTGAAGTTTTAGCTCAAAATACCCCACAGATAATTTTTTATAGCATGTTAAAATTGCCACTTTTTGGGGTTGAGCAAAAACGCGCCGTTTCAGTGTGTGCCCTTTAAATGCAAATGAGCTGCTGCGCTCAGCCTAAGAGGGCGGAGCTTCAAGAGCTCGTTCTCCCCTGCCAGTATCACTCTGGAGACTGTATGTTTTGTATTGTCCCTTTGTATTGACATTCTTCACAAAGCAGTCCAGTGTGAAATGATTCGCGCAGACATAAACAAATTTCGGTAGAGTTGAGGGAGCATTTTCTTCAAAAACAAAATGAATCCACCTCGTCTTCAGCGGCTCAGATTTAGGGAGTAAATGGAGAGAGCTATCTGGATTAAACCATCCAGCTACATAACACCTAAAACGCTTGGGAGACATTCTCGTCAGTGCAGCAATGGCGGACTGTGAACTTGCTGTGAACTCGCTCAGGGCGGTTCTATGTTAAAACGGCAGTGTCTGTCAACATTCGTGGGCGGGGCCTGTGGCTTTTGTGACGTCACACTGCCAGGGATCTGGAAACGGCTTGTTCTGAGACACTGCTTATGATTCATGGGGATTAAAAAAAAAGGAGTGGTTGGATTTTTATCATTATAGGGTGGTTGTGTACACACACTGCCAACACACATTTATGTTCAAACACCATGCAAAAGTGAATTTTGCATAATAGGTCCCCTTTAATATATGATTAATGACATTTTATTATAAAATTACAGCACCCAAATATGTATTTATTTCCTTCTAATTCACGTTGTCATTACAGGCTACATATTACAGCGTATATTCACCAAAAAGTGATTAGTGTAGCCTGCTTAAAATAGCATAAAACAACAGGACAAAAACATAGTTGATGACTAAAAATAATCATTTCATGACTCTAGACATTGCTTTGTGAAGACAGTGGCATAATACAGTACAGTGACATAATATGTTTATTAGCCATATCAAAACAGTAATCAAGTGTATGGGTAAATTTTACCCGCTGGCGGTTTTAGGTATACAACGACCCCTGGCGGTTCTAGTGTTAAACAGCATATAAATTAAAACTGCCTAACATTGCCAAATGGAATGTTGACCCAGTAAAAGGTATAGGACTCTGCAAGCTTTGAGGGTGTTGATGGAAGCGATCTACTCCATCTATGTTTTGAACATCTTTCTGAATCCGATCCAGACAAAGTTTTTGACAAAAACTTGATTTTCTCAGCTTTTTGTTCAAAATGTTGCTTTTTTTTATGAAACCTACCCACATTCAAGTCTTGATAAAAAAGAATGCATGAAGCTAGAATAAAATGTTTGGTAACACTTTAGAGTCCAATTCTCACTATTAACTAGTTGCTTATTAGCATGTATATAGGATTTTGGCTGTTTATTAGTATTTATAAAGCATATATTAATGCCTTATGCTGCATGACTATATTCTACATCCCTTAATCTCACCCAATTCCTACCCAATAGCTAAACTTAACAACTACCTTACTAACTATTAATAAGCAGTAATTAGTTTATGGAAGCAGAAGTTGTTGTTAATAGTGAGAATTGGACCCTAATCTAAAGTATGACCTTTTTTTTTTAAAGCAGAGTCTCTGTTCTTTCTTTTGATATATTGCATGTTCATGTTACCAAAAGTAGACAAACAGTTGGTCAGATCTAAGCCACAGGGCAGCTATGTGGACATAAGCATCCAGTGCTCTGACTGGACATAGCAAATTTATCTTCTCCTGGTCTGACATCTGAAAAGGAGGTGGGCAAAAGGCCTGCAAGATTATAGATTGTGCAACATTGGTGGGTACTTTAGGCACGTAACCTGGTCTAGGGTGCAGAAAGGCTTTTACCATGCCGGGAGCAAATTCTATATATGAAGGGGATACCGACAGAGCCTGAAAATCTCCTACTCTCTTTAGAGATGTGATAGCCAGCAGGAAAGCTGTTTTTAGAGTCAGAAACTTTTTCTGCGACAGACTCAATTGGCTCAAAGCGTGCCATAGACAGACCCTCTAGTACTACGGCCAAAACCCAAGCCAGAACCCATACATGGCTTGCAGGCCTCAGCCTTATAGCACCACATAGGAAATGAGACACCAGCGTGTTTTCTGCTGTTATGGCTGCCACATGCACCTTCAGAGTGGAGGGGGATAATCCTGCAGAAAATCAGTCCTTGAAGGAACTCCAGCACTGAACCAACCAGGCAGTTAACTAGGTCCAACCGATGATCTCTGCATCACGAAGTGACAACTCTCCACTTCAAGGCATATAGTTTCTTTGTGGAGGGAGCTATAGAGTTAAGGATGTTCAGGAGTTGTTTCCACAGGTCTGAATGGGGATGAAACATTGTGCCCCCTGCCTGAGACAGAAGGTCCCTCCTGACAGGAATTTTCCATGGAGAGCCATTAAGGAGAGACACCAGGTATGAGAAACATAATACTAATATTAGACAGGCCCCGTCCTGGTGAACCCTCTCTAGAACTCCCGGAAGCAGAGCGATTGGGGGAAATGGTATACAGACATAGCCTCAGCCACAGCTCAGCGGGGATGGATGCTTGAGGGAGAACCAGAGCGGACAGTGGGTAATTTTGAGATGCAAATAAGTCCACTTCCGCCTGGCCGAACTTCCTCTAAATCAACTCCACCACCTCAGGGAGGAGTCTCCATTCCCAGGGCCTCAGTGCCTGTCTCGACAGGATGTCTGCTCCCTGATTCAAGTGCCCAGGGAAGATTCAAGTGCCTCAGCAAGAGTAGCTTGCCCTGAGCCCATGAGTATCTGGCATGCCAGTTTGTAAAAAGCCGGTGCAACTGCAGACTGATGATTTATGTAGGAGACCACCAATGTGTTGCCTGTTCAGACAAGCACATGATGGCCCCTCAGATCTGGGAGGAAATATTTCAGAGCTAGAAAAACAGCCATCATCTCCAGGCAATTTATGTGCCAAGAGAGATGACCCCTCCACAGACCTTGTGTTGAGCGACTCTCTAGGATCGCTCCCCAGCCCGTGATGCAAGCATCTGTCATAAGCATCTTGCAACGACAAGGGTCCTCCAACACAAGACCCTGAGACAAGAACCAAGGCTTCTTCCACATCACCAGGGTATGAAGACACTTGCGCGTAACCCTGATCATGTGAAATGGGTTGCCCCTCGGGGAAAACCCTTTGATCTTGAGCCACCAAAAGGTATCACATTGGACGCAGTTGACCAAACCGTCTTTGAAACAATTTCACAGTGACGGTCTGGCCTAGCTTGATTTTGCCTACAACTAAAAGGATCAACTCGATATGAGCGGGAGACAGATGTGCCTGCATTGTTGTCGAATCCCACACTACCCCTAGAAAAGTGGTCCTCTGTAATGGAGAAAGCACACTCTTCCTGGCGTTCAGTCTTAACACCAATTCCTTCAAAATCCGCAGAGTGTGCTTCCTGGTCCCGAGAGATGGCGCTCGAAATAGCGGGTGAGGGCTGAGAAAGGGCAGAGCTTTCCTCAAATCCCTCAGCTACTGTAGATGTATCAGCGGGACCTGATCCGTGAGGAATGCGTGCCTGAGCGGCCTCCTCTAAGAGCACCAGGTGGGAGTGGAGTGTCCGCAGTGGAAGACGTTCGCAATGAGCACAGTCATCCCCCTTGAGAGCTGACTGCATGCTTCACTCCCATACAACACATAAATTGTGTGTATCCCCATCTCTGATGAGGCATGGGCAGGGAGGAACACACGATCTAAAATGCTGCTACAGTACAGGGAGTACATGATGTGTGGTTTCTAGACAATAACAGAAATACAAACAATTCAATAAAGATAAATCTTATTTAAACAAAGAAACAAAGGACAATAAACTTACAATTTCTCATGAACATACACATTACAAACATCAGGCAGCTCCAAAGTCTTTCAGTCTATTGTGCATCAATGCAGGCATTCATAAATCAGGACCCACTGACATAGCTGCAGTGATTGGTTAATTAACAGAGGGTGTGTACAAATTAATAAACAGCTAATTGAAGAGAACCTATGGACTGAGCAAATGAAAATGGTGCATCTTAGTAAGGCAAACCAGGAAAGAGATTGTAAACAATGACAAAAATAGTTTACTGAGAATATACTTAAAAGACTTTGGAGCTACTTTCATAAACTAAAAAAATGTATTTAACTAGTAAACTCTCAGTATACCTATAACTTCGCTTGTAGTATAGTTGCAGTACAAACGAAAAACGTAGTGGTAAACTAGTTGTATACTCAATACTGTTACACTCAAAGTACAGTTAAAAGTATACTTTTATACACTAAAAAGTGGGCCAATTTAGTCCCAAATATTGTTGAAATATTACACCTACAAGTATACTACTAGTACAGTGATATTATTATACTTACTACATAAAGTAAGTATACTTAAGTAAAGTTCAAGTAATGAACTTGAAGTGCTGTATACTTATTTTTTGTAAGGGGAATCCATTTTCTGAAAGTTAAAAAAAAGAGATATTGTACATTAAATTGGATTGGTCGTTGTGTTGTCTTTTTTCACATTGCGAAGACAGAATGTAAAGAAAAAGCCAAGATCACAGTGCTGAAAGAGCTTGTAAATAAAAACACTAAGCATGACAATTTTTTAATGAATAATACCTGAATAAGTTATAGATGCATTTTAAACTTTTAACTTTTCACAGATCAAATGTTTCTGTGTCCAAATTAATTAATATAGCATGTTGGATTCAATTCATAGGTACATGTAGCCAAAAAGTGAAATGAGTGAAAATGTTAATATTGGGTATATGAAGATAAAATGTACGGAAATCGCATGGTATAAATATATGTTAAAACAATTATGGATAAAAATTATATGATATAAAGCAATGATTTATGCATCCACTAATATACAGTCAAACCAAAATTTATTCAGACACCTTGAACATTTCATTCATTATTACAGTTTATTCACTATAGTTTAAAAAAATGGCAATACAACATGACGAGATCTCAGAGTTAAACTGTGTCAGAAAGAAAAAAAAAAAAAAAAAAATCTTAATTATGTCTGATAACACTTAAGCAAAACATGGTCAGGTCAAAGTGTCTGATTAATTTTTGGTCCCAGATTTTTATCAGTTTTACTGGTAGTCCACTGTATGAAGAATTTTTGGGTATAATATGTCACAGTTTACTTTATTTTGCTATCCTCACTTACATAAATGAACTATAGTGTCCTGCACCCACTAGTAAAAAAATATAAAAAATTATGTCTAGTGTCGGAATAATTTTTGGTTTGACTGTATATATATATATATATATATATATATATATATATTATATATATATATACATTCACAAAACAAAACAGTGAGGTTTTAGGCAATGTTCTCCAAAATCAAAGGAATAGTTGTTCCTTTGATTTTGGAGAACATTGCCTAAAACCTCACTGTTTTGTTTTGTGAATGATGCTTGAGTGAATGCGATTGTGTCTAATTTCCTAATTGTAGAAGTGGAAAAATAAATGACTCCTCAGTTGATGCTGGAACAATGGCAATCTGCTTGTGTCATAATGGCAGGGGCGGATGTGGGCATGGCTAACAATTGTCTTAATTGTACGGTTGAGATGTGGAATGTAAACAACTCCTCCACTGATGATGGATTAATGACAGTGTTCCCTCAGCACATCATCCCATGGTTTGATGCAAACGTCCTGGCCGCATCCCCGTGATCCCCGTGATCTCGCTGCCGCAGATGGATTAAATCTGATATTTCCAAATTTACCTCAATTTCATTTTAGTGCCATCCCATCTCATATTCCATAACAGCGCTGAAAAAAGTAAAGATATTACATCCACACAGAGAAATGAAATTACTTACAGGAGCTCCGGCATTTTTAATGCATTCTTTTTTATTTTCTTATTTATTACAGTGAAGCTTTCCAATATTTGCCTCAGGCCTTCCTCACAGCGCACAAAGCTTCCGTCAGGGCTGCAAATCATTTGCAAATAATGAAGCTGCTCAGACTCATAGCTGTTGATTGGTTTATACTATGTGTGTGTGTGTGTGTGTGTGTGTATTTGATTAAACCTGAACTGATTTATTCATGCTGTGTGTCAGCTATGTAGTCAGTCGGAGTCATCTGCGGTCATGCAAGCCAAAATCAACTGATATGTGTGCAATTAAACATGCACCACGTAATGTTGTGGTTTATGTTGCGCTGGTCGATACCACAGTTTTCGTTGACTTCATATACCTACAGTACCATTTAAAAGTTTTGTGTCGGTAAGATTTGTGTTATTATTGTTATAACGTTTTTTTTTTTATTATTATTATTATTATTGATTTAGGACTTTTTTAAATAACAATTGAAATGACAGATTTTTCCATATTTGCGTGAACTGTTCTCGTAATGCTTCATTTGCTGGTGCAAAGAAAGTTCACAAACCTCAATATATTGATGCACTATGGCTTCTGTATTGCATTATGATGGGCTTGTGATGTATATACATCCATATAATACCAGCTGCTGCGTGTCAGGCACAAAAAGCAAGCTCATGACAGAAATAATCATGACTTTTATCATCAATAATATAAATAGACAATGTATATTATACAGTAGTTTCTTTCATGTCATCATTTCAAGGAACCACCAACGTCCATGGAGTCTTGTGAATTTGAGTGACCAGCATCTCCTTTTTATTGCCTGAGTCAGCTTGTTATTTGAAATACTTTGCACCCAAAACAGATACCAACCCTCAACAAATCACAGCACGTCCTGAAGTCAGCTTTAATGGGTCTTCACAGGAAAAACAGACGGAGGACAGCGGGAGAAATGACAGCAGACTGGAGAGAGTGAGGAGAGGTGTTGTCTATATGAGAAAGATTCAAAGTGTTCACCCAAAAACAACAATTCTGTCATCATTTACTCACTCTCATGTCATTCCAAACCCTGTATGACTTTCTTTACTTCGTGGAACTGAACTAAAAGACTTAATACTTCCAAGAGCAAATAATCTGAGCTATAGTGTCCACCTAAATTTTATAGCTGTACACTCTTATTGTTCACAATTATCTCATTTGTGTTGACTTTTATTCCGTATAAAGAATTTTATGAGAAATAGCCAAGATCAAGTTAATGTTAAATAATACACAACTCTATTAAAATAACTCCATTAAGTGTCCTGAGAAAAAAAGTAACAACATCTAAGCAATAAAATAAAAAAATTAAAAATTAAAAATTAAAAAAACGGTGCTAATTTTTATTTTGTATTTACGGTGTGAATGACAAACTCAGTTACATCATTCAGCAACACATAGACTAAATAGTCTTGCATATTTGCATCAGGGGAATTTGCCCAAACCATCATATTGATCCACAACAAATCAAGACGACGTATAGATCTGGAGCTTTCAAAAGTAATAAACAGCAAAACATCCCTGTAATGTCTTTTCCCAAGTGCTGAAAATAATTTTTACATTCGGAAGTTTTAGATTATAGGCTAGGGATGGTCACTATGGTTGACAAGTTGTTTGTTGGTGCTTTAAAGGAGATTAACTTAGAGACGCAACTTCTCAGATGAGGTTTTAGCAAAAAATAAATAAATAAATAAAAAATGAATAAATAAATAAATCTACACCAGCTAGAGGCCCCAAAATGGGATGCATTTGATGTTAATAGCGACATGCACCTCATACTTAATGCATTAATGATAGCCTTCAGCGAACAATCAATGCCATTGGGTAAATATTGATTAATACTGTATATATTAATAATTATTAGATCATTTACAGTAAATGCTTAGTATTACAATAAATAATGAATTTAATACAATCTGAATTAAAGTCAATACAACAAATTTATTTATGTTTAAATATACAAGTTTTTTTTTAAAATTGGTTTTTATTTTTATTTTTGACAATTGTTTTATTTTGAAATACATAAATAAACAAACAAATAAATAAATAAATAAAAATGAATCCAAAATATGTATGTATTTGTTTATTTATTTTAAATATACATAGATTAATAAGATTTTTTTAATTGCCTGAGGTTTATTTATTTTTGACATATATTTTTAAATAAAAAAAAAAAATAGGATTCCTTTTTGAGTCATTAAATTAAATCTTGACCTGCAGTGCCTTTGATGTCAGGCTACAGCGGCCTTTCATCCCAGTCGCCCTTGACATAATCCATCTTTGAAAGCGACTACTCATTCAAAAAGCATCCAACTCAGTTTTGAAAATATGTAGTTTTGCATGTCCTTATTGTAACAGACTCTTACTTGAAGAGGAAAGGTTTTCATCATTTGTAGATTAATAATGGTCTGATCCAACAGTCTATTTCCTTCATTTGTTCTATAAATGTTTCTCTATCATCTGCTGAGTTATCACTGATGGGAGCGTGAGGCGCGATGGAACACCCTCATATCATATGCTTCATTTTAATTATCTCTCTGTGTGCAAAAGCTCAGATGGCAAACAAAACTTAACCTTATAAACACTTTTTTTTCCTTCTCAAGAAGCTGAATCTTCCATTTGTTTTTGTTTTTTTTGTTTTGTTTGTTTTTTTTTGTTTTTTGTTTTTTTTTGGTTTGGTTTTTCCCTCAATGCAGAAACTCATTAACCTTTCCCAGGCTCAATTACAACGAAAAGTAATGCCGATAAAACATCCCACCACACTTCTCTCAAACAAATGCTTAAGCATCCAATTACACTGGCCCCTGTTCGATGCATCCCAGTCGAGCGTCAGATGATGAAGTTTCTGATTACACAATTAACCTCTCCCCAATGAACCAGCAGAGCTTCTAGAACAATATATCTTCACCCAAACTGAGGCTTTATGCTAATTACTTCTGTTTTGGGGTGAATTTAAAGAAATCCAGCAGAAAAGTGCTGTGTGATAAAGCAGCAGGGACCAGACCACCCATAAAGGAAAGAGTGAAGGGTCCCAGGTCACATATGCAGTACTGACCTCCAGACACAGCGGGTATACCAATTAAAAAGTTAATGAAGATCATATCAAACAACATGTCTAGCAGGGGACTCTTTTCTACAGAGAAGAGGTCATGGCTGTGCTGTAGTACACAGCAGGAGCAGATAACTGACACAGATATGATCAAAACACAGCTTATGTCTGCAAAATTAAAACAACTTTATAAAACAATTGGCTGGAAATTAGCGTAAGGCCTCCGTTTTTTTGTTGTGAAGAAATGTTGTTCAAGAAACTCTGCCGTAAGAGATAATGAACGTTATCCATAAATCATGGAAATAGATACATTTCCAAGTTATGTTCTTGAACACAAACTTTTCATTGAAATATACTCTTGTGGAGAGTAAAATGTGTGTAACAGAGGCCAGTTAGTAAAGAGCTGCGCAGGTAAACCTCACGCCCCTGACCTCAAGAGGTGCACTAGCGACTGGCGCTAGAGGCTGCAGTCTTTAGCGTCCTTGTTAGCCCAACTGCCACCCATGTAGGTGATGCTGATTCGAAACCAGCTTGGAGTGGTGTGATAGGACCAGTCACGTTGGTGCCGTGACCTGGATGGGAGTGAGGTTTAGGGGGGTGAGTGTAACAGAGGCCAGCTAGTAAAGAGTTGTGCAGGTAAACCTCACTCCCCTGGCCTCATGAGGCGCACTAGTGACTGACACTAGAGGCTGCAGTCTTTAGCATCCTTGTTAGCACCTAACTCTCATGCTGGTGACACTGGTTCGAAACCTGTTTGGAGTGGTGCAGTAGGACCAGTCACATTGGTGCCGTGACCCGGATGGGAGTGAGGTTTAGTGGGGTGAGTGTAATGGAGGCCAGCTAGTAAAGAGCAGTGCAGATAAACCTCACTCCCTTGGCCTCAAGAGTTGCATTAGCGACTGACGCTAGAGGTTGTGGTCTTTAGCATCCTGGTTAGCGCCTGCCTCCCATGCCGTGACACTGGTTCGAAACCTGCTCCAAGCAGTGTGAGTACAATCAGTCACACGTTCATCAGAATTATGATTCCGAGCAAATTGTTCTTTTGGGTTCTTTTCAATGAATCAGTCAAACACTTTCAAAAAAATAGTCTGAATAATTTGTGTATCAATCTGAATATGTTCACAAATGACTGAGAAGTTCATGGAAAAGTCATGTAAATTCATAGGTCAAAATAATGAGAATGCTGTGATATGAACTTCTTGATGTCAATGTAACGACTGAGACAAATCAGACACAATTATTTGTCATATTTAACAAATAATCTTTAAAACTCACTCTGGGGTCTGTAGACCCATCCCCCGAAGGACCAACTTGGGCAAGGGCCTCAGTAACCATGGATACTAACTGATAAGATGGTTTATTGCTCTGTAGCTACGTGGAAAAGCAGAGCTCATTGGAAAAACCCATAGCCCTTAAAACAGTCTTTCCTGCATTAATTTATAGATGAACTGATCTATAAATGAACATGCATCCCAGGACATTGTGTGTATGATTATGCCTGTCTTGTATAGTGTCTTTTGTATGGTATTTTTGTTTTATGCATATTTTATGATAAGAACTGATGTTTAACGTATTCTCATCTATACCAAGTTTGGGGTCTATAAGTTTGTATTTTGAAGATTTAAATGATTGTGTATATGATATGCCGATACCTGTGCAACATATCAGTATTACAAGAATTTTTAATAGTTTCTTCTTCAACAACTCAGCCAGTTACATATGCAGATGCCCTGCTAGAAAGACAAAGGCTCGTAAAACCCCCACAGAGGAATTTCCCGCTCAGAAATTCCACTTTTCTCATTGGTCAGGTCAACCCTAAGAGGTGTGACTTCTCCCAGACTTTAAAGAGAGACGCACTGCTCTGCCTAGCTCTCTTGCCTGCTCCGACCGACACTGCATCTGTGGGGTGCTGACTATTGGCCTACCAGGCCAGCAAGCCTCGACCTGCCCCCACCATGTGCTTACCTAGAAGAGAGAAAGAACTCTTCCCTACTACTTCAACACCATTGATTAATGGAATCACCAAGAATTTGTTTAGAACAACAGACTGTTGCTACTGTAAGGCATGCAAGTAACGAATCTCTTCACTAAACAGAGGGTTTTAGAATAAGCAGTAAAATCCTCCTGACGAGGTGTTTTGAAATGATGATTCTTTCCTGGTTAATGACTCTTTCCCATAGCTTCATTTCCTGTACCCACTTCCGGTTTCACTCTATCACTTTTCATTTTACCTATTTATGTGTGATTTGTGTTTATGTATGTGTTTGTTAGTTTAGTTATGTGTCCGTGATTTAGTTAATAAAACTTGTGCACAATGCATATTTGGTTCTGACTCCCTGCCTGCAAATAAATTGTCACTTAAATGATCGATTTTGTTACACGCTCTAAGCACTGTAAATGCTAAGAAATAATTATTTTTCTGTGGCCATGAAAAATACCCTTCTCTTAGAATTAATAATCAATACTGAGTGTTCACAGGATGAACTGATTGATTGATTGATTGCAATGTTAATGTAGCTACATCAAGTTAATCTGATTAACTGATTCAAATATTCATAATTAATGATAATGAATAATCATAATGAGTTATGAATAATTATTAATATTTCCCCTTTGAGCTAACTCACTACATCAACCTTTCCTTAATTTTAGGTAATCCCGCGTTTCTAAAAAGCATATAAAATTAAACCAAACCAGTGTTGTTTTTAAAACTAAACCTATTAAAAATATTAATTGGGGAAAATAATAATAATAACAATTTTTGAATACAAAAAAAAAAAAAAAAGACAAAAGAGCATAAAACGTTCAGAAAGATGGAGACATCAGGGAGAGCTCAGAGCGAGGGTGTTCTTGGGCTTTGGTGATTTCCACCTCTTCTCTCTTTCATTTTTCAGCATTGTTAATAAAACACATGGAGGTGCTTTGAAAGAGAACAGTGATGATGGTGATATCATGAGTATTGAATCTGTGTTAAATCAACTACAGTTTACCCTTTAGGAACAAATTTGCCTTGTTTTATAGTACACATCTCCGTTTTTCTGTGGAAATCAGCAGCAACAGCCTAAACATTAACGGTTCATTCGTCACAGTGGTAATTGTGGGTCAATGTGGCTGGAACATAGACAGTTGTTGCGCTCTCCCTGACCTCCTCACCGCAGGTTTCCACACCTATTTGTCTTGCATTTTTCAATGCAGTGCTGAGAACAGGCCCGTGCTGGAATGGAGGGTCTCATGACACTTTGAGTGATGGTCAGTAAAACCCAGAGGTGTGAATTATTCATGTGCATGTGTTATTGAACAATAACCTCTTGTGAAACCGCAACACTCACTGATACACTCTCATCTGTCTGTTTAAAGAGAAAGGCCTCCCAAGGAAGGTTCTTCCTGTTTATTTGAATAGTTGCTTAATAAATAATTGTTGAGTTTTGAGCTGTTATGAACTTCTATGAGACACAGTGAAGCAGCATCATATTGCAGTGTGAAATAACAAATCCATCTCTGTTTGTCAGCCTCAAGCGACTAGGAAAGCAGGATCCGTATCGTTTAGGTGTAAATTTAGTGTCAGAAGGTATTAAGCACAACGATCTCTGTGTTTCTGGATGCATTACTGGAACCCGAGGCCATTTTTTTTTAATGTGTGAATTTTAATGCACTTTAATTTTAGGTGAACATTTTTTCAGGTGAGTGAAATTGATCCTTCAGCCACAAAACATTACCACACGAGTCACAGAGCACTTCATGTGCTCACAATCACGTACACACACAAAAACACTTTATACATACGTCATTGCATTCGCTGTAGCATTTTCTGACATAAACTGAGGGGTTAGAGAAATATTATGCTCCAGACTGCAGTTACAGCAGTTTCTGCATATAATAAAACTACTGAAAGTGCCAAAGCATCTAAATGAAGGAGGACGGTTTGGAACATTAAGGAGGGAAATATTGTGCATATAATAGCTGTTTTGAGCAAATTAGCTTTCAAAACTTGGGGAGCAGTCTATTTTATTGCTTTTGAACATTTTTGTCTTTCCAGTTTTTTGTTTCTGAATGCTTTCTTTTAATAATCACAATTGGAGCTAGTTCAGATCATTAAGTAAAATTTTGCCCTTGAAACCTTAGTATGACAGCTTCTAAAACAAATGTTTGTTGCGAAACGATTGAAGGACTTTGGTGCATTAAACTTGTACACTACTGTACAAAAGTTTAGTAATGGTCAGTAAGAAATTAATACTTCTATTCAGCAAGGATGCATAAAAGGATTTCTATTTCAAATAAATGTTGTTCTTTTGAACTTTCTATTCATCCAAGATTCATTAAAATGTGACAATAATGGCATTTATATTGTTATATTGTTTCAAATAAATGCTCTTCTTTCTATTTATCCAAGAATCCTGAAAATAAAACATTTACACAAAAATATGCTGCTTGAGCTGCAAATCAGCATATTAGAATGATCTCTGAAGGATCATGTGACACTGAAGACTGGAGTAATGTTGCTGAAAAATCAGCTTTGATCACATAATTTTAAAATTGTACTAATATTTCAAAATATTTCTGTTTTTATTTTTGATTCAATAAATGCAGCCTTGGTGTGCATAAGAGACTTATTTAAAAATAAATAAATAAATAAATCATACCGATCCCCAAATCAGTTACAATAACCTACCGACCACCTCAACACCCTAGCAACTGCATAGCAATACCCTATGCAACAATGATGGACAAGTTAAAAAAAAAAAAAAAAAAAAAAAACTTAAATTGATGGTTCATTGAGTATTTTATCCATAACCAGCTGCTTGTATTGACAACATGATAACAGAAAAGTTGACAGCTCTAATATTAGTTTTAAAATGGTTTTGTAAAATGTTCACGTCATTTGAACTCAATTTGCAGTGTTATGCAAGTAATTTGTTGCATTTCAAATTAAGCCCACCAGGAAGAGAATAATGAAATTTCACATCAATACATTCTCCGTAATATTCCCCTATTTACAGCAAGACTGATGAAATAGTTTGAAGACAGCTGACCTACACGACCTAATTCAGTTTCATTTGTGCTTTCTATAGAAGTTTGTGTGATGCATCTTTCATGAAAGTTCTAGAAAATCAGCAACACATTCACTGACCTTGTTTCTGAAAAATGTCTGAATGTCATTGTACTTGATAAGAACATATCAATTGTAATCTTTTGCAGGTAGATAAGCACAAGTACAATTCTTTAAATAAAACATTATATATATATATATATATATATAAAGTCGTCTGGAGGGGAGCATATGTTGCTCTAAAACCTTTATATACCTTTCAGCACTCATAGTGCCTTCCAAAACATACAAGCTGCCCATACCGTATGCACTTATGCACCCCCATACCATCAGAGATGCTGGCTTTTGAACTGAACGCTGATAACACGCTGGAAGGTCTCCCTCCTCTTTAGCCCGGAGGACACGGCGTCCATGATTTCCAACAAGAATGTCAAATTTGGACTCGTCTAACCATAGAACACTTTTCCACTTTGAAACAGTCCATTTTAAATGAGCCTTGGCCCACATGACACAACGGCGCTTCTGGACCATGTTCACATATGGCTTCCTTTTTGCATGATAGAGCTTTAGTTGGCATCTGCAGATGGCACGGCGGATTGTGTTTACCGACAGTGGTTTCTGGAAGTATTCCTGGGTCCATTTAGTAATGTCATTGACACAATCATGCCGATGAGTAATGCAGTGTCATCTAAGTGCCCGAAGACCATGGGCATCCAATAAAGGTCTTCGGCCTTGTCCCTTACGCACAGAGATTTCTCCAGTTTCTCTGAATCTTTTGATGATATTATGCACTGTAGATGATGAGATTTGCAAAACCTTTGCAATTTGACATTGAGGAACATTGTTTTTAAAGTATTCCACAATATTTTTATGCACTATTTCACAGATTGCCCATCTTTACTTCTGAGAGACTCTGCCTCTCTAATTGTGATTGTGTAGAATTAATCTGTTGACAATGTTTTAATTATCCTTGTATATTTGAATAAAGTGATCAATCTTTATACTATGTCCACGTCTCCATGCTCACCCTGCCTTTGGTGACGAACCTGTGTGCCCTTGTGTAGGTCTGTTAGGGTGTTTTCACACCTATGGATCGTTTGTTTTGTTCCTAAACAGGGACTAAATTTGTTACAATGTTGCATTTTCTTCTTGGTTCGGTTCGCTTTCACATGGCAACATTTCAAAGCATACCAAAATGCGTTTATGCAAGTCACATGAGAGTACAACTGTCCTCTTATTGGTCAGAGGTTTCTCTGCGTCATCCATCAAAATAATGATTGACAAGTTCGCTCCATGAGCTTATTGTGGCTTTATTTGTAAAGTCGAGACACATGCAAACACTATATGAATGTAGCCGTCATTCCCGCTGTTAAATTATATACTACATTCATATTAATGCTGTGGCAAATTCAAACGCTCTCTCTCTCTCTCTCTCTCTCTCTCTCTCTCTCTGGATCTCCCAGCGCTGTCTAGCAGGCGAACTGTTGTCAGTGTGTCGAGAGACCATATATGAATGTTATAATGATGCAGAGCGGGAATCAAGGCTTCGTCGCATCAGCATTCTCGCACGGAGAAGTGCAATTACACAACATAGAGGCGCTCTTTGGTTTTCAACTATGGTAAATAACGTGCTCACTCACAGAATCAGACACTACTGCTTTTTATATAGCACATTTCCCGTTATGAATTATGATTTCGTTTGGTTCGTTGGGTCGGATTGCTTTCACATGTCAAGCGAACCGCTCCAGAGTTCATTTGTTTGGTCCGCTTTTGGTGTGCACCCGAGTGCGATTGCTGCTTTCACACCTGCCCAAACGAACCGCACCAAAGGGGATAACGAACTCTAGTGCGATTCAACCGAACTAAATGAGGCAAGTGAGAAAGCACCCTTAGTTTCCGGTGTATTCCGGGTGGTGTAGTCAACTATAGGATTCTTGTTTCCTTTGTTACTTTGTAACTTCTCCTACCTGACCATTCTTGCCACATATACTATATATGTCATCTGTTCAAACTATTGTGCTTAATTTTTCTTTTGGGCATTCATAAACACTGTTGTTAGTTGCATGGCTTACATTGTGGCAGTACAGGTGCACAAACATTGAGCATAGGAATTCTGAGGGAAAGTGGGAAAGATGTGGGTGGATTCTAAAAATTCATATGTTTGATAATGAGTCAGCAGAACCAAAACCACAGAATTATGCAATGAGAAGCTACTATGGCACAGAAAACAGATTTAAAGCTGAACTGTGTCATTTTTCAAATTTAAAATATTCTTCTATCCCAGTTTAATATGCAGAGTTGAAAATAAATAAGCCATTCCTAGGCTGACTATTTGATAAATGTAAAAACTGTGGCATTTTTAACATACTGTTCAATCAAACAGAAGAATTAAAGGAGTTCTCATTTGTGTTTATTTTAAGCATTAACGGTCTCAGATGTTTCTCCTAAAATACTACAAGACACATGGTGTGCTCTGATATGCCAAAGTCTGCAATCAAAAGTCAGAGATCTGAGTATGAATTTATTTTTTAAGACCAAATGATCTGATATGCTATCCACATTAATTGTATAACTCTTTACTCTTATTCAATTACAAAATTTGTTTCTATTTTCTCTCATTTTTTTTTTTTTTTTTTTTTTTCTGTTCTCATTCCCAAACCCCCTACAACCCTCAACAGGTTTACATGCATCAAAGGTCAAAAAACACTTCCATTTTCCCATAATATGCATTGCACATTGCCACATTTTTCAAAGATTCTCAAACGACTCATCTGAAGATTCAGTCTCTCTAAACCCCTCCTTTCGGAGAGCCTACTCTGCTCTGATTGGTCAGATGGACCAGTCTGTTGTGATTGGTCTACCGCTTACAGTGAATGTCGTAAACGCCTATTACCATAACTGAACTTCAGCTCCGGAGGTGCTCAGTCCTCAGCGATTGTACACACTGTAAAGACAGTAACGATGACATCGATATTACTATATCAGTTCAAGAGTGTGTCCGATGATGAAACATTGGAAGAACTAGTTATTCAACCAAAACCGCAAGGACGATTTGAGCAGGACGTTTCTCAGTGATACACTACTCAGTTTGTATTGCATTATGAGATCTTGCAACCATTCCTCACCATCAGCATTAACAAGTGTATGTCCATCAACAAACCAATGTGTATATTTCTAATTTATTGAGGTGAACATGTGGGAACTGTATTATTAAAGCTGCAGTCCGTAAGTTTTGCCTCTTTGTCACCATCTCTGTTTAAAACCTGCAATTGCAGTTATTTGCAGTTATTTTGCATCTTTACGTGGGTTGTGCATCGGCACGGCTCCTCAGCGCGGATGAATCTAATGTTTGCTGTCAGTCACCACATCGGTGTGGATACTGTACTTCTGAATCACAGATTCTACATCTTGGAAGTATGACCAAATATGGCATATGTCTGCCACTTTTGTTCTGACCAACTGAGAAAAAAAGCATTACAATAAAATCTAACGATTGCTTAGCTCGGTTCACATCAAACCCTGCAAATGATTATTATTGTTATACTTTGTTCTCAAATTGTTAATGTTGATAACATCAGCATTGCGTGACTATGTGTATTTAGTGTGTATTAGCGTTACCTGTAGATTTCAATTTCTGTAGCCACTCCGCAGTCCGAAGTCTTTTGCTTTTGACTACGGGTGAATCTCCAGTCACTAATGATTGTCATTTGGACCTTTCTGGATTACAATCCGCCATCAAAATGATAAGTTTAATTATTGCAGCTGCTGTGAGAAAAGGCTATAAATGATCCACTACCTGCAGCATCCTCACACGCCATATAGCCTACTAGCTGGGACTCCTTTTTTATGTAAACAGACATGCTGTAATGACGCAAAGACGAATGGCTGCATGCTCGAATTTCCCACGGAAACCCACCAGTACCGCTTGTATTAAAAGAACATTATTACAAGCTTACCGTTGTGAATCGGGCTAAGGTAAGTAGTTTTGAACACTGGCTGGCTCTTCACATCCTCATCATTTGTAAGTGTTTACAAAGAGAATTTTCTTTTGCAGAGCAGAAAACAGTGTCTTCTTGACATGTACACAACATGAACCAGCTACAGTGTTTGGGGGCGGGTCAAAGTAGACATTGCTTGTGGGCAGCCAATGAAGACCATAGGTGGGCATTTATGCAAATTTGTTACTTAGTTATATATGTAGGTTACGGAAGTGAGACTGGATTTGACAACTCGTTTTGGCAGTTCAGAATCGATTCTTTTTTTCTTTTTTGGAGACAATAACTTTGTCGTGCACTTTGTTCTTTAAAACTTTGCAAAACCTTTTATATTCACAAACAGCTATATTGCACACTGCATGAAAGGTAATATCTCAAAAAGCATAATAGAGACAAAAACTTTTCTATTGTAATATATTTTAAAATGTAATTTATTCCTGTGATCAAAGCTGAATATTCAGCATCATTACTCCAGTCTTCAGTGTCACATGATCCTTCAGAAATCACTCTAACATGCTGAGTATCAATGTTGAAAACAGTTGTGCAGCTTAATATTTTTGTGTGGAATTTGTATTTATTCATAAATAAATATTCTTTTTTTTTTTTTTTTTTTTTTTAAACAATGTAAAAGTCTTTACTGATCAATCTGCATTAGTATTAATATAAGTATTAATTTCATTAAAGGGGACCTATTATGCAAAATTCACTTTTGCATGGTGTTTGGACATAAATGTGTGTTGGCAGTGTGTGTACACAACCACCCTATAATGATAAAAATCCAACCACTCCTTTTTTTTTTAATCCCCATAAATCATAAGCAGTGTCTCAGAACAAGCCGTTTCCAGATCCCTGGCAGTGTGACGTCACATTAGCCACAGGCCCCGCCCACGAATGTTGACAGACACTGCCGTTTTAACATAGAACCGCCCTGAGCGAGTTCACAGCAAGTTCACAGTCCGCCATTGCTGCACTGACGAGAATGTCTCCCAAGCGTTTTAGGTGTTATGTAGCTGGATGGTTTAATCCAGATAGCTCTCTCCATTTACTCCCTAAATCTGAGCCGCTGAAGATGAGGTGGATTCATTTTGTTTTTGAAGAAAATGCTCCCTCAACTCTACCGAAATTTGTTTATGTCTGCACGAATCATTTCACACCGGACTGCTTTGTGAAGAATGTCAATACAAAAGGACAAAAGGACTCCAGAGTGATACTGGATACGGCAGTAATAAAGGTGAGAGCACTTTATCATAGTTCATCTGAGTTGATTTATGGATATAAAGTTTACCAGTTTATTAAGCACCACCCGAAAAGGCATAATGTATATATTTGTTTACTGTTAGTTGTAACGAGTGTTTCTGTGTACTTCGCTGTGTATGTTGATGATAATGCAAGGGAGAGAGAGTTTATGGATAATATTTTAATGCACACTTGCACTGTGTTTTATTAAGCTCTTACAGTGATTTTCTAGAGTGAAGACAGACGCTTCATATTTTGTGTGAAGTACAATAAACGTCATAAAACTCAATGGTAAACTGGCTTGTACTAATATAGTGGATAAAAACAAGAAGACAATATAAATTCTAACCGTAATTGAACTAAACTATACCTATTCTATCTCCATGCAGCATATATTCGCAGTTTCTGACATTATAGTGCGTCCTGACTGAATCCTGACAGGGGAGAACGAGCTCTTGAAGCTCCGCCCTCTTAGGCCGAGCGCAGCAGCTCATTTGCATTTAAAGGGCACACACTGAAACGGCGCGTTTTTGCTCAACCCCAAAAAGTGGCAATTTTAACATGCTATAAAAAATTATCTGTGGGGTATTTTGAGCTAAAACTTCACATACACACTCTGGGGACATCAGAGACTTATTTTACATCTTGTAAATGGGGGCATAATAGGTCCCCTTTAAAAAAACAAAACAGGCCTATATGTAAGGTGTGACAACACACACAAATCAAAGATGAGTGGAAAGTCCTTTTTAATAAACAAAGAGAATACACAAAGAGATTAGATACAGCAACTACTCACTAACATAAACAACTGAAGAACTGAACTGAGAAAACCAAGGGCTTATAAACATAGGGAGTAATCAAGGGAAAACAGAACAGGGGCCTGTACCATGATGGTAGCTGAACAAACTCAGGGTTATAGGATTAGTTTCGAGTTGACAAAACCAAACCACTCCAATCCGGCTTTGTTGGTACCATGATGCTGATAATCAACTTTCTGTGTCAACTCAGGCTTTGATCCTGAGTTTGTGGAGCGCGTGCACCTGAATGCGTGACATCAGCGGTCAACAGCCAATCACATGCCTTGCAACAGAGAGAAACTGTGATCCACTTCTCGTGAGAGAGCCAGCATGATTCAAAACTCTTCTGCTGAAGGTTAAGAGATTGAAGAAAATGAAGAATTTAAACGCATTTACACTAAAGAAAATACTTGTCCATGAAAGAGGAAAAATAAAAGAAATGATCTTGCTCTATCAGTGCAAGTGAAACTTGTGAAGTTAGTTTCTATAGTTGCTTGATAATATATAGCAATAGAGACTCAAAAATGTAAGGTCACATGTAGTCATTTTTAAAGAGTTAACTATTGATTCTACAGCTTATTTATATTACATAAGATCTGTATATATCAATATTCATTTAAACTAAATGCTTAATAATAACTGCTAAACTAAAATTGCTTGTGTGTAATGGATTAATAATAATATAGATCATATAATAATTATATAAATCATAAAATAATTCTAATTATCATTAAAGCCAGACAATTTCATCTTTAAATATTTGTTTTTACTATAGTTTTATTTTATATAGTGACCTTTAATTTGGAGGAAGTGAAACCGGGGCGTGACTTTATTGCGTTGGATGTGTCAGTATCACTTTGCTCACATCTGATTGGTCCAATTTCGGTTTGAGATCTCTGAACCAGAACATAACCTGCCCCGGAGCAGGTTAGCTGTGGAGCGTAAGTTACTATGGTGATTAACACCGCTAAAAGCCAAGTCACTTTCATGGTACCTAAAACCCAGGATTGGTGCAAACTAATCTGAAACTTACCTGGCTAGCCAGTGAATCCGGCTTCATGGTACAGGCCCCAGGTGTGAAACTAATTACAAACCATGACAACAGATGAATATGGTGACCGGGAGGGGACAGGTTCACTTAGTTTTGTCGTGGCCACGACATATAAACTCGTGGGAACGTTATAATATGTTGTGGCCACGAGATCATTTTGTCGAGGTAACGACATCCTTATGTCGTGGGCACGCGATGTAAAGTCATGGCCCCGAGATCATATGGTGAGGGAACGATATATTTTTCTCGTGGCCACGAGTTAAATGCGTAAACAACCATAGCAACCTGGAATCATCAGAAATGGATTGGCCTATAATATTTATTTTTAATTAAGAATGATAAAATAAGGGCGGAATTAAGAAATTATTATATTAATATATTATTTGAATGCTGTCTATATAGTCAACATCGCACAATATAATAAGCTATAAATAGCCTATTATATTGCGCGCGATGTTGCCAATAGACAGCATTCAAATGAAATTTATTACCAATAAATGATAAAAGAATATGTAAGAACATTAAATAGGCCTACTAAAGGCCTAGAATTTTTATCCATCCCATCTCACAGCCTTTTAAACTGATCGTGTCTTTATTATTATTATTATTATTATTATTATTATTATTATGCCTATTAAACCTATATAAAATGAATGATATATAAATGATAAAATTATGTTTAGCCTAGGCTATATCAGTGAATGGATTTTTAAAAAAAAATTGTAAGCTTAAATATTCTTTTAATGTAACATATAACCTATTATTAATAATAAATTTTAGAACTTCATTCGAATGCTGTCACGGGCACGAGGGGCTACAAATGATAACAGACGCTCATTTAGCCTATCTTCACATAGGCTACTGTGTAGTGTACAGAAAAATATAAAGTCACATTTTTATTGGCATGATCGGGCATTTACAGTATTTACAAAATATAGCTAACATAGGCCTACAGAAAGGTAAAGAGATATGGGAAATGAAGGGGAAATACAAATACATAACAATGAATAAAAAATGAAACCAATAATAATAATAAATATAAAAATATTAAATAAAAATTAACGATCAGTGAATGGATTTAAAAGACTGTTGGATGTGATAAAAAATATACACGGCATATTCTTTTAACATTTATTGATAAACTTCATTCGAATGCTGCTACTGTATTCATCGCACACAACACAACAGGCAATATGTTAATATAATCATTTCTTGATTCCGCGCTTTTCTTAATTAGAAATAAATATTATTATAGGCCTATCCATTTCTGATTATTCCAGGTTGCCATGGTCGCGCAGGTTGTTTACGCATTTAACTCGTGGTCATGAGAAATAGATGTCGTTCTCTCAACATAATGAAGTCGTGGCCACGAGAAAAATATATCGTTCCCTCAACATAATGATCTCGAGGCCACGACTTTACATCGCGTGCCCACGACATAAGGATGTCGTTACCTCGACAAAACGATCTCGTGGCCACGACTTATTATCACGTTCCCACGAGTTAATATGATGTTCCCACAAATTAATATCTCGTGGCCACGACATATTATCACGTTCCCACGAGTTAACATGTTGTGGCCACGACAAAACTAAGTGAACCGAACATGTCCCCTCCCGGTCACCTTAGATGAACATACTGGAAGGCAAAATGGAAACCAATGAAAACCAAACTAAACAAGACATACACTTGACTATACTAGGAGAAATATTGATACTTAAATTGAAGGTTTCTTGAGAAACAGAGCTCAGAGAAATAATATGTTCCTCGGGTGGCAAAATAACTTCACAACAGATTGCAGCTCTCAAATGAAACAAGCAACGCTAAACGAAGGGCCGAGAGCTGAACAACACCGCTCGCTGTTTACTTCATTGAACACACCTCTATTAAGGTGAAAGCGGGTGAATCAAAGGTTATCACAGGCGACAGGTATTAGTTGGCTCTGGATAATCACACAGACAGGTGGAGTGTGCTGATGTAGAAGAGAGATTCGTCCTTGAATACACGTCACCCTCAGCCCATTGTGAGTTTGCTGGAGGCTGTCACGTCTTCATAATTGACCTGTCTGTCTCTCTGACATCAGTGAGTAGACCCCATAGTGTTTGGTAATAGGGGTGTGTGTGTATTGAATGTAATTCAGATAACAAATACATTCACTCTTGGAGTGGACCTCACAGTGTCCTCCAGCTACATTTAAGAAAATTATATTATAAACTCTATTTAAAAAAAAAAGAAGTCCATTATTATTTTAAATATAATACCCCGTACTTCAAGTTTTTATACACCAATGAGCCAAACATTATGACCACCTGCCTAAGATGCTGGTGGTCAAGCCGCTGTGAATCAAACTTGTTGGTCCAGCACATCCCACAGATGCTCAATTGGATTGAGATCTGGGAATTTGGAGGCCAAGGCAACACCTTGAACTCTTCATCATGTTCCTCAAACCATTCCTGAACAATGTGTGCAGTGTAGCAAGGTGCATTATCCTGCTGAAAGAGGACACTGCCATCAGGGAACACCATTGTCATGAAGGGGAGTACCTGGCCTGCAACAATGTTTAGGTAGGTGGCACGTGCCAAATTGACATATACATGAATGGCCGTACTCATGGTTTCGAAGCAGAAAATTGCACACATACACAGCCGTCCACGTGATGTAAAAGGAAACGGGACTCATTGGGCCAATCAACCTTCTTCCACTGCTTCAAGGTTCAGTTCCAATACTCACGTGCCCATTGTAGGCGCTTTCGATGGTGGACATGAGTCATCATAGGCGCTCTGATTGGTCTGAAGCTGTGCAGCCCCATACACAGCAGTTGTGACACATTCCTATACACATTCCTATATATATATATATATATATATATATATATATATACATAAAGTAAAATAACGAGCTTCCGGCGCGACAGCCATACGCATTTGACGTACATCCAAAAAGCGTTAACTTCCTCATCGTAGTAAACAATGCCATGACGTTCTACACTAGGCCATGACATACAACTTGTAGTACGTCATGTCATTGTGTACTACGTCGCGCAAGTTAACGCTTTTTGGATGTACATCGAATGCGTATGGCTGTCGTGCCGGAAGCACATTATTTTACTTTATAAAGTTTTAAATAAGGATACTTATTACACAAAAGCATCAAATCGCTTCAGAAGGCCTTTATTAACCCCCTGGAGTCTTATGGATTCATTTTTTTATGGATGGATGCATTTTTTTTCTTCAGAATTTGGGCCCCCATTCACAACTTTAAACCCAACATTATAAACCTTGGAAGACTAAGGATATTTTTAAATATATCTCCGATTGTGTTCTTCTGAAAGAAGATAGTCATATACACCTAGGATGGCTTGAGGGTGAGTAAATCATGGGATAATTTTCATTTTTGGGTAAATAATCCCTTTTAAACCTGGTGGGGTGGCAGTACACCAAAAACACAACATACGCTATTGCCCAGCTAAGATGTTGTCAACAGGGAGCGCTGATGAAAGACGACTGATGAAAAACTTCAGCAACACCTGACATCAACATGTTGTCTGCACAAATCACGTCACCACAAATCGCCTCCATATCGTACAAATATATCACAGAATTGTCCCTTCTATTAGCCACAATGTCAGTCTCCAGTGCTAAGTGTTCTGTTGGGTTGCTCAAAGGAGAAGGCCAACAGTTCAAAGTGACACGTCAGGGTTCCCTCAACAACATAAATGGCCCTTTTAACACATGCTGTCTTTAGCTGCACTCCACGAATACTGAGAGACTAATGACTCAACAACACCCGCCACTGAAACATATATTTTGCTTAAAGGTGAAGTTAGCATGGCCCTGTTTGCTTCTGCAGCATACTGCATACAAAAATATCTTTCCTTGAAAGCCATTCAAAAATGACTAAAAACATTTTTTTTTTTTTTCCAAGCTATGAGTGGCTCACTATACATTTTAAGTATAGAACTGTTCATTGTTTGTTCATGTCAGTTCATAGTGCATTAGGTAATGTTGACAAATACCGTTTTTGATTAAAAAAAAATTATTAAATGTTGAAATTAACATGAACAAATATGATTAAGGGATTAGTTCACCCAAAAATGAAAATTATGTCATTTATTATTCATCCTCATGTCTTTCTACACCCCTAAGACCTTCGTTCATCTTCGGAACACAAATTAAGATATTTTTGTTGAAATACGATGGCTCAGTGAGGCCTCTATTGCCAGCAATGCCACTGAACATCTCAAGATCCAGAAAGGTACTAAAGACATATTTAAAACAGTTCATGTGAGTACAGTGGTTCATGAAGCAGTGTTTTGAAATCGCCCATCACTAGATATTGTTGAAAAGTCGTTATTTTGTTTTTTTGGCACACAAAAAGTATTCTCGTCGCTTTATAATATTAAGGTAGAACCACTATACTCACATGAACTGTTTTAAATATGTCTTTAGTACCTTTATGGATCTTGAGAGGTGCAGTAACATTGCTGGCAATGGAGGCCTCACTGAGCCATCGGATTTCATCAAAAATATCTTAATTTGTGTTCCGAAGATGAACGAAGGTCTTACGTGTGTGGAACGACATGAGGGTGAGTAATTAATGACATTATTTTCATTTTTGGGTGAACTAACCCTTTAACAAAGATCAATTTTAGTTCATGTTAACTAAAGAAATGAAACCTTACTGTAAAGTGTTATAAAATAATAATAATAAAAAAAAAATCTAAGCAGCAGGACATTTCAAAAGAAGTCTCCATTTGCTCTCCAGAACTAACAACTGAGACATTTAAGAGGTATAATTTGTGATCTTCCTTTTTCTTAAAGGTTAAGAGTGTGTTTTAAATCCTGATTTGTCATGTTGTGCTGTGCTGTTTTCTGGATGTCCTCTCCAGCAGTATGATGTAAGCTTACACTGTCCCTTACAGCATGGTGCTATTCCACATTCGCCCCTTCCACTGACAGAAAGACAGGGCAATTACCTCACTGGGGTGTGAGTCAGCGAGCTCTGGTGGCCAGAAGGGCAGCTGGGTGACGGGGCGGCCCAATCCCCTGAGCCATGAGAGGAGGATTTGTCTGCCATCTCTGGCCTTGTTGATAAAACTTACCCTGCGGTACCACAGCGAAGCCTGAACCTCCCTAATCGCTTTAGGGCTGGCTTGAGGCCATGAGAAAAACACAAACAAACATACACACATTACACATGCATCTACAGTTCAAACCTCAGACACAGATCAATGCATTCATGTAATCTACATGAGGAAATTGCCATTTTCACATATGCTGAAAACTGCATGCAAGGACAAACATATGCATCTATATGCAATATATACAGTGTGTATTTATATATATATATATATATATATATATATGTGTGTGTGTGTGTGTGTTTTATTTTCATTTTTTGATTTTTATTATATATAAATCGCATTACAGTAATGACAAATCTGTGGAAAATGTGCTTAATTCTTATAAAAAAAAATGCTAGATCTTAATCATACAAAAAGTAGGCATCAATTTACTTATAAAAAGAATGTGATTTAGTATTTTTTTTTCTTTGATTTTGGGGTGAATTATGGCCCTTTTTTTATATTCAACTTTGTTATTTTCATGACCGCACATGATCATGTAGCACGTAACACACGTATAAAGCAATTACCAGAGCATGACAGCTATAATTTCCCTTTTCCTTTCCACACACTGTGCTGCTCACTTCTGTGAAAAAGAGCATTTTGAGTAGATGAAGCAGGTTTTTTAAATGGGCTACACACAATGATGCAATAAAGACTGAACATTGTGTGACTGGGGTGAGTACTTACAGTATGGCAAGGTTAAATCACCCATATATATTCATTTCCATTTTGTCTTTCCGCTCTGTCAAGGTTAAAGCTATTTTCAAAAAAATTGCTTGTGGCCTTTGAGATTTAAGATATATTATTAATTTTTTTTCCCCCCACTGCCGCTCGCCTTTGTCATCACTCTCAACACACTGAGCTCGACTTTCTTGACCATTGCTTTACCTATGGCCAAACTCTTATCTGGAATACACTCATAAAAAAAACGTCCTTGGTTTAGATATTCTCTAGTGTGACGTGAATTGTGGTGTATTTCCATTCATTGTCAGTGCAGTTCTGTCTCTTTGTCTCCTTTGTTGTGTCACATCTTTTCTCAATTAAAGGGTCAGAGACCAAACAAACAAGCTTTCTCATAAGTCATACATTTGCACACTGAGGTGTCAGATAAGCCGTTTACGTACTACCTAAACAAACAACTATATCTGTGAAGGAGGATCATATATAATTAAAACTGACTTGTGTGGCTTTGTGTTTTGCATGCATGCTTGGTTGTTTTGTGAATGGGTCATGCATCTAATGAGAGTGTTAAGTGCTATCAATGTACTGTGAGATATATATAGCCTCAGACATCATGCCCACGGACCGTTGGACAACTTCTTGTTCTGACTCACTCATAAAGAAAGTCTTTGCCGCCATCTAATGGCGTAATAATTTAATAGCCGCTGAAGGCCTGGAGCTCGCATCTGTGAAAGCGTCAAAACAAATAGTAAAATAGGCGCTATGTTTATATATGAGTCACATATTTGAGGTCTAAATAACTACATTCTCGCCTAAAAAAATCTTGAAACTACATTTTGTGACATAACAACAGTGGTATTTATAAAAAGAATTTGGTAGATGTTCTCGACCGCTATGACAGTCGCCGCAAGCGGAGTGATACAAATGGTGAAACGGTACCAGTGTTGATATTAGGAAAATATCGCATGGCTCTCAGCCAATCAGATTTGAGAACCAGAAAGAACTGTTGTGTGTGTGTGTGTGTACACACTATGGGGCTGTTGAATGCTCGAATCTGATTGGTTGACCAACGTTCTAAGGTGTGCAATTATTTTCAGGGAAATGGCTAAAGTAGTTCTAGCAGGTCTTGACCGCATTGCAGTTCCATATCACTTCGCCAAATGATTTCAGTTATTTCAATAGGTCCTTACAGCCTACAACCGCAAAAGAACCAAAACCCACGACACCGACCTAGCAAATAAATATAGTAAACAATAGGATGAAAACGACAAATTATTGTCATGGTTTCTGCCACAAAATACGTTTTTTTGTGTCCTGAAAGCTCTCACGCGCTCTCTCTCTCTCTCTCTCTCTCTCTCTCTCTCTCTCTCAAACATAAACACTTACTGTATTGTACAGACACACACTTGCACAGGAACGTTTGGTCAGCGCTGCTCTGACGAATTAATCAGAGTAAAATAGTTTAGCAACTTAAGATACATGACTCACCAGCGAGGTAATAACTCTGCGGTTCTTCAGGCAAACTTATAGTTTCGCTATTAGTTGAGACACTGCTGCCGTTAGAGATGCACAGATCAGGTAGGCTAATTCACATATGCTGCTTATTCTCTCTCTCTCTCTCAACTGTGTTAATAACTGTATCAACAGTAGTATTCTGCTATCAAGGCTCAAGCCTTCGTTATTAGTTATGAAATTATGTTTTTGGGATTAGCAATGGAGGCTTGGGATGAGATGCGTAAGAAATTAGTCCCACACACAAGAGTGTTTTAAGGACAAAAACCTGACAAATGTCTTGAAATACAACATCGGAACAGTGTCTTGAGGTGTGGTAACCGTAGTATAAGTGGAATAATTGACTCCGGGCCGTTAAATTCTTAGAAAATAATGCACACCCTCCGCTTCGTGTCGTGGCCGCATTACCACCTCAAGTGTGCATTATTTTCTAAGAATTCAACGGCCCGTCGTCAATTATTCCTAACATAAACTATGAATTCAACTCAACTTGTACTGAACTCAAAATACTCCTTTAATTGCATGTAAAAAAAAAAAAAAAAAAAAAACATTGTGGTAAAGGTAAATTCAGCTACTGATATTCCACTGTTTTCTTCTCCATTCACAAGACATTACGAACCTTGGACAGCTCCTTTGTAAATGTGAACATTTTTAAAGAATGTTTAATATTCTTGGATGTCCATTGACTGCAATATTATTCTGTAATGGCGATAATAAAATAAAAACCCAGTATAGAAACTCTCAATTGAATAGAAATATTTAATAGAAAAAAACTCAGCAGTTTGAATATAACAACAAAACATCTGTTGAGAAGCAAGTGAGGTTGTCTTTAGCTATCGGCCACATTATAAAGGTCCCACATCAGTTAAATGGTGTGAAACTGAGCACAGAAATTTAGCTTTCTAATCTAATTTTTTTATTTATTTTTTTACTTTGAGTTCAAAATTAGCAAGTGAAGTTGCTACCTGATAGACTGGCAGATCTTCTAAACCTATCATCCATTCGTAGATTAAGTATGTAAAATGTAAGTAAGAGGGACACCTTATTTATCATGTGTCACAAACCATTTACGGTACTATTTAAAAGAGAATTCTTTAAATGTCATGTTATAGAAAAAAATAAATTATGAAATTAATGAGGAAAGAAAAGATTAGCAGATTACATGGTTTGAATTTTTAATTTAACTAATTTACTATAAAATACATTTAAAAGATGCAGATCATACAGAAAACATTTAATCAAGTTTTCAGTTTCTGAATTAAAAGAATAGTTCACCCAAAAAGTTTTACAAAAGAAGATATTTTGAAGAACCAGACAGTTGACGGTAGCCATTGACTTCCATAGCAGGGAAAAAAAAATACTATAGAAGTCAATGGCTACCGTCAACTGTCTGGTTACCAGATAATATTACCAGGTTATATCTTCTTAATAAGTCAGAAACTTGTATAGGTTTGGGACAACTTGAGGGTGATTTAATGATGACATGAATACAAAGATTATATTTCTAAAAGCTCATCTCATCTCAGGCCTCCTTATTTGTCATTGACTCAGACTGCTCTATTAATTGAAGAATGTGTCTGCATCTTAAGGGTATTATTGCAACATGCATTCCATTAAAAAGTCCACTGATGTGCCCACGCACCTTCAGCTGAAATAAAGTGATAAAGATCAGAACAGAGTTTGAACTTGGACGGAGAAACACAAAAAAGACATTTTATAGAGGAGCATCAATTTACTTCAGGAATTCAAGCCTTCACATGTGGCCCACGCAACATTAGAGTGGTTCCTTATTTTGGGCAGGATGATATTCAATCGGCCGATTCTTCTGAGGACGAGAAGCTAATGGCGCCATATTTCACTTCCTCTGAATGGTCCGAAGCGCTTGGCTCTAAGATAATGAGCAGAACTGTTTCTAATTAGCATGATGCTAAGCCTTATGATTGGTTCTCATCACGAGATTGTGTGGAAGATTGAGTTCAGAACAGAATGTAATGGGGATACAGTAGCTCCCTCTTCAAGTCGGTTCTCGAGCAATCATAGCCTAAATTTACTTTGATGGAGTTTAGACTGTAATTAAATCGCTAATCATAATTGTTTCCTGGTTTTCCTGCCCTGTTTCAGGGATCTTGGGATATTTATGGGATCATTGTAATTGCTGAACACATGCTGCCACTCGAGGAACTGAAAATTAGCCAATTTCGGGGAGCCGGGGTTGTTTTTTCCCCCTTGTTTGCCTCTGATTAGCTGCCGGCTCAAACTGCCCCACAGATTCATGGGAACAGATGATAAATAGATGAAGAGAGGGGTGTTTTATCCACGAATGTAAGCCAGGTAACTGCTTCCTTTATTCTGTCTCACCCAGCAGCTCATTTGCATCTTAATTAGGAATTATAAGAAGACACACAATATGGAAAATACACTGATGCTGCATGGTGATATTTTGCAGGCACTCACAATGCACCTGGATCTGTTTTATTTGAAGGATAGTTAGAGGCACTATATATATATATATATATATATATATATACATATATATATATGTGAGCAATATCACACAAGTAGCCATGCGATATGGCTGTATATCAGCACGGCTGTGATTCGGCCGTAGGCAGAGTGCCATAGGTAATCACAGCATGCTGATATACAGCCATATCGCACGGCTACTCGTGTGATATTGCGTTTATACAACAGTTCGACGGCACGAGTGTGTAAATAAATAAGAAACAACAACGGATTGTCTTTAAAAACCATTTTGTGAGGAACTACTTCCTTCCGCCACAGATTCAAATCTCAAGTTAACAATTAAACAGTTGAGCCCAAGCCTCTGTTACTAATTCTAAAACGTCACTTTAGAACTAGTAATGAAGGAACGTTGAGTCGCTTCATTCAAACTCATTGTAATATGTAGAGTATTATGAGAGAGAGAGATCGCCTGAGCGTGTGTATTACCTTCATCTAGCTGATATTCTTCAGGTCAATCTTATATTCATAATCACAAAATCAGTTTGAATGTCCACTGAGGAAAGCGATCTTTGTCTTTGTCCTTTAAACATCAGGCTGTCATCACTCCCATGACAGCGCTAGTCAATGCAATTGTCAGTTGTGTCTTGTAGAATGTTGTTTAAAGTAAAGACAACTTCCAGACCATTTCAATATAAAAGTCTTTGCGACTGACTGACTCACTCATAAAGACAGTCTTTGCCGCCATCTCGTAGTGTAATGATGTAACATTAACTGAAGTCGAAATCACTAACGGACTCTTTTTCAATGCCAAAAAATACGCTATGTTATTTATATAAAATATTATTTATTGAACAATAATATTTAAATGAACAACAATAGCCATTATAACAGTATAAGAAGTAAAATAGGAAATACACACAAGCAAACAGTTCAGTCAAACGTACAAAAGCAGTGCTCTAGCCCAAAACGAATTACCTCATGTTAAACACTATCTACACAAGAGATAGCGGCAAATTCCCGAAGGACTGGCTGAGATGAAGCTGTTCTCGGGGGGTACATGCGCGCTGAACGGTCGCTGATGGCCTGGAGCTCGCATCTCCGAAAGTGCCTAAACAAATTTTCAAATAGGCGCTATGTTTACATATAAATCGCATATCTGAGGTCTAAACAACTATATTCTCGCCTAAAAAACTCTTAAAACAACATTTCATTATAAATATATGGTGGGTTTGCTCGTCTGCAATGACACTCGCTGTGAGAATGCGCAGCGGAGTGATTCAAAATGGTGAAATGGTTACCGTGCAATACTGGAAGAATATCGCATGGCTGGAAAGACCTCTCAGCCAATCAGATTCGAGAACCAGAAAGAACTGTTTTTATATATATATAAAACAGTTTGAATTTCCGCAGGAACACGACATCTTTGTCTTTGTCCTTTTAAAAGTTCCACAGCGCTAAAACAACTTACTTGTTCTGACTCACTCATAAAGAGAGTCTTTGCCGCCATCTAATGGCGTAATAATTTAATAGCCGCTGAAGGCCTGGAGCTCACATCTGCGAAAGCGTCAAAACAAATAGTAAAATAGGCGCTATGTTTATATATGAGTCACATATTTGAGGTCTAAATAACTACATTCTCGCCTAAAAAAAACTCTTTAAACTACATTTTGTGACATAACAGTAGTATTTATAAAAAATATGGTAGATTTGCTCGACCGCCATGACAGTCGCCGCAAGCGGAGTGATACCAACAGTGAAATAGTGCCAGTGCTGATACTGGGAGAATATCACACGGCTCTCAGCCAATCAGAATCGAGAACCAGAAAGAACTGTTTATATATATATATATATATATATATATATATATATATATATATATATTAGTAATAGTAATAAAAAAAAAAACTTTTCATTAAAAGCATTCATTAAACATGCATTACTAAATGCACTAAATGCAAAGTCACTGTCATTCAGATGAGACTTCCATTAGCACACTGACCAGCAAGTCCGGACAAATGCACCATGGGAAATAAGTATTAACCTTCTTAATAACCTTGCTGCTTTGAGAAACATGTGTAATCATGTAGGCAATTCAGGCTTGCAAACAAGTGAATTAATGTAGACTTGCAAATAAGTTTGGAGCAAAATGAATAGGTTTGCGTTATCTGTCAGGTGTGCGCTTGGGTGTCTTTGCGAGATAGAGTGCAGGTTTCGACCTGTTTTAATTTCATTTTAAGCAGATTACGGCCTGTTTATATGCCGAGGGGTGTTCATTAACAATGGCTGGTTTAGCGCTTGTAACTGAGCCGTTGTCGGTATCAAACTATATGTAAAATAACTAAGCAGAGCAGTTCAACTAATCAAGCTAATGAGCATAAAATACTATTATTGAAAAATAACTAGTAGACGAAAGAAAGGAAGTGTTTGGAATAGAATGCTAATGTTTGGGCTGATTTGCGCACTACAGAGAAGGCTTTGTAAACTCCCTGCTTTAAAAAATAGTGTAGTGAAATAGGATGCAATACACAACAATAAACATTGTAGGTATATTGTGATCAACCTCACTTAATCACAATTATTGTGTATTACATAACGTTCAAAGTTTTTCTTCTTTTTTTTTTTTTTTAAAGAAATTAATACTTTTATTCAGCAAGGACACATCAAACAGTTTAAAGGTGACAGTTAAGACATTTAGAATGTTAAAAAAATATTAAGCAGTAAAACTTAATAACACAAATGTTGTACGCAAATGTTTATAACATTCATAATAATAATAAATGATTTTTTTTTATTTATTTTTTTTTTTTTAGCAGCAAATCAGAATATTAGAATGATTTCTGAAGGATAATGTGATACTGAAGACTGGAGTCATGATGCTGAAAATTCAGCTTTGCCATCACAGGAATAAATTACACTTGAAAATATATTAAAATAGAAAACCAATCATTTTAATTTGTACAGTATACTTGTCAAATGCTCACTCGGGACTACCATTAAGCAGCACTCAGTCACACAGTCATTTGCTGCATCCGAAAACTTATGCAGCTGACTTTCTTGTTAGAAATGACATCAAAAGTAGAAAATGTTGGTCAAAATATATATTTACACACAAACTGACCACCAACCACAAATTTCAGATGCCATCTTTATTTTTTCGCTCAACTGTCACAGAATGTATAGCACAGGATTATGGGAGATCAAAGGCAGCGAAGGATACATCTATGCTGCCTTCAAAAATCAATCAAATGAAGGTATCTCATGAGACAGGAAGTGAAGCTAACATTGGATTCGGACGTGCCTTGATGCCTTCCTACCTTGGAATGCATCCTCTGAAGGCAGCCTTTTTAAGCTTTTGGACACAGCCATTGCCTGGCCTTGTTTGTGTTAGTGTTGAAGGATTACAGACTCACTTTCTCATTTATGTTTCGTCCCAGAAGGATTTACCTGTGTTGTCTCTTGTATTGTTATATCTCCTGGAATATCAAAGATAAGTGACTGTATTGCTCAAGTATGTTGTTAAAATGATTTAACTCTTACCTGAAGTCTTGTTCCTGTTTCAGTTATCCTGCTCCTTGTGTTGTAAATTCCTAGAAGAAAAAGAAATGTATTAATCCTGTGTTTTGTGGACTTTTGAAGTAGTTACCTCTTTATGCTCCCATAAACTGTTCCTCAGAGTATCGCTACCTTCATGTTTAAGTTTAAAAGTGACCTATTATGCCCCTTTTGACAAGACGTAATATAATTCTCTGGTATCCCCAGAATGTGTCTGTGAAGTTTCAGCTCAAAATACCCCACAGATCATTTATTATAGTTTGTCAAATATGCCCTGATTTGGGTATGAGCAAAATCAAGCCGTTTTTGTGGGTAGATTGCTTTAAATGCAAATGAGCTTGTGCTCCCCGCCCCCAAGCTCGCTCGTCATTCCAATACACTGAGACATACATAATACAGACGCTAACACAGCAAATATAACTCGCAAAATGGATCATTAAACTGTTCTTGATGCAGCGTATAACATAGGTATGGCATGTATTTTGTGGATGTTTGCTAAAATTTGATTCTGAATGAGTTTGATAGCGTGATGCACGGTTAACGGTGCTAAAGCCACACACTGTTGGAGAGACTCGATAAGAGACTCGATACACGCGTTTTTTTTTTTTTTTTTACTGGGTTGTCCTTTTTCACATTTTCTGTGCTGGTAGATGCACCAGAGACCCAATTATAGCACTTAAACACGGGAAAAGTCAGATTTTCATGATATGACCCCTTTAAAAACTGTATGTACTTCCTATGTACATACCTGCATACTCACCTTGTAATACTCAACTACATTGTCATGCATTGACAATGCACAGTATACAGTACATACATTCCTGGTCGTACTAGTAAGGTAGTATGCTCTTCCAGTATTGAATATTAATGTATGCCTTCTGCATACTACACACCATATATTGTATGGCAGCGGCTATTTGCACTAAGTGCAAGCACAATAGCACAATAGATGCTATTTACACTAAGTGCAAATAGCGATAGATTCTATTTACATCATGTAAAAGTATCAGTTCTTTGCAATAAGAGAAAATAGTAATTAGATGCTATCTATACTTTATATTGGCAGATAATATTTGCACCTCAGTATTTTTGTACATTAACAGGATGCAATAATATCATATAGTGTAAATGATTATATTTATTAAAATTATTAAATGGATGCTGCCTTATTGGGCCTTTGCGGCCGCTATGCGCCCTCGATGTGCACTTCAGCTGAGCCTGCAAGTTTGTGAGCTATGCAGAGGACTTTACCCAGCAGTCAGAGCGGCATTACGTCACGAAAGTGCGGACTCAGAGGAAAACCGTGAGGGTTTAGCGTGCCATTTGGGATTCAGCCTATGCAGAGCTAGTGTAAATAGCGTTTGCCAATAAGGGATGCTATTTGCACTGTAAATAGACACTCCGATATTGTACACTGCATACTATATTTATGTAATATGTCTATGAAACTATGCAAAATTGTTACATTGTTTTCACATTTGGCCTCACTATGTTTTTTTCCCCCTATAAATTAAAAGCAAAAAGCCCATAAATACAGTAAATGCAAAGTATTAAAATGTTTTTAATGGACATTCCTAATAGTATCCCATTTAGATTAAAATATACAGTACATACACTATAAAATATATTTTTGAAGTTAAATAAAAATTTTGAAGTAAATAAAAAATTACTGCAGAATGTTTTACAAGAGAATACTATTTCAGTAAATTTCAAATTTAAAGGCACAATATGTAGTTTTTCGCCGCTAGAGGTCGCTTATTCAAAACAAAGGGGTAGCTTGATGATGCCTTGATTTCACAGAATCATGGGAGGTGTTGTCTTCACGTCTACAGCTGTCGGAAAAGAATCTGAAGGGACTCGGGCAGAACTCATATTCATGGATGAGCTAATGTATTAAAAATGTATTAACATTACTGTAGTATGAAGCAGGGTGTGGCTGAAAACCATCGGAGCGGAACGAGGCAGCTGGAGCGATTGCTAATGAGAGACAAGCGCAACACACGACATGTCTCGAGAGCAGTGGAGCTTTTATTATGCCGCAGACAACCGCTTCCGCTTCTTCTGGTCATGCGTATGTGGGGTAATGCAACACTGTTTTATCATAATGCTACTCTGTGCGTTCGCTTGGCAGCTACTCTGAGACACTTGTTGCACACTGCAGTAAGCTAGATCAATATTAGGCAAGGTAAAACATGGTACTTGCGGTAAATCAAGAAAACGAGATTTAAACAAGACTTACTGTATTGAGCTATGTAACAATGATTAGTTTTCTGTCGATGAATGTATCCAAACAGTTGCTTACCTATCTAATAAAAACATCATATATTAAAGCGTCTTTGGTGTTACCATGGTTTCTACAAAATAACCGGAAATCGAGGGTGACGCGGGTAAAATGTCATTGATAGGCGATGCACGGACCGTGTCCTGGTTAAAATTGCTTATTTCTCTGGATTTAAACATTCTTAGAAACATTTGAGATAATGTAAGTACGCAAGTCGACAAAATATATAACATTGTTCTAGTGGTTTTTGGATATTTTAATCCAAAAATCTTACATATTGTGCCTTTAATTCAGTGTTACTTGCCATTTCTTTGTAATTGTTTGTGAAATGTACTAGAGATTTCTGAGTGAATATTGTTTCTCCACCACAATTTTTTTTTTTTTTTTTTTCAGTGGAAAAAAAAAAAAAAAAAAAAAATAGTGCACTGCAGTAGCTCATATGGTTGGTTTTCCAAAATGCTGTATAACCTTCAAAACAGTATGAGAGACACTCAGCATCCAGTGTCCATCTTAACCCGGCCGTGAGGTCCTGCTCAAACACACATCTAGGCTGTGGAGACAAGACTGAGAGAGACAGAGAGAACGTGGCAGCCAGAAGGTGATAATGGAGACGGTGAAATGTACAGAGACTCATTAGGAAAAGGTGCTGGAGGGTCAGCAGAGACAGGCCACAACTCTTTGTGTGCGTTTAAGAGTACAAATCCTTTGCTTGTGCCAAATTAGCCATGAGATGTATTATTGTGTCAGCCCTGGACCCGGCCGCTCGCTGATCCTAATTTACAGTCCAGGGAATTAAAGAAGGTGACCCGTTCACCCCTGCAGTGTCAGTCTCACTAATGGTGTCCGACATCCACCTCCAAACCGGACATCTGCTCCGGCACAAGGAGATGTACTTGAGTTAAGTCAGCAAGAACATTTACACAGACTAACAAAGACACACTCTCAAAATTTCATCCTAGATGGCAAACACTGGAGAGAACAGGAGAATAAAAACCCACTGTATGTTTTTGAAAGTCTCTTATGCTCACAAAGGCTAAGTTTATTTGATCAAAAATACATTAAAATCAGTAATATTGTGAAATATTAGTATAATTTAAAATAACTGGTTTATGAGAGTATATTTGAAAATGTAATTTATTCCTGTGATGTCAAAGCTGAATTTTCAGCATCATTCCTCCAGTCTTCAGTCACATGTTACTTCAGAAATCATTCTAATATACTTATTTGCTGCTCAAGAAAAAATTGTTATTATCTTATCAATTTTAAAAACAGTCGTGCAGGATTCTTTGATGAATAGAGAGTTCAAAAGAAAACAAAATATATTTGAAATATAAATGTTTTGCAACAAATATTTTAACTGTCACTTTTGATCGATTTAATGCATCCTTGCTGAATAAAAGTGTCAGTTTCTTTCAAATCAATCAATCAATCAATCAAACAAACAAAAACAATCAATTAAACAATCAATCAATCAATCTTACTGATCCGAACTTTTGAATGGTATTATTAAATACATTTTTATTTAACATGACACATTCATATTACATAAAAATAGCTAACCTCAGTTTATATGTATGTGTATCTTTTGTGTGTGAGTATGACATTGTTTCCTCAGTACCTGCTCACATCCGAATGTACCTGAAGCACAAATCAGATTCATTGTGCTAGAGGAGTTGAGTCTCTTGACAGTCTGTCTCTTGAGACACCAGCGTCTCCTCCTGCAATCCCCCTGGGGTGCACGGTAGAAGATCCTGCTGTTCCCAAGGATCTAAAGACCTTGACGGGGTTTTTGGAATATCTGAAATTCCTCACAGAGGACTCAAAGAGATTCCGGACCCACCGGTGAGCTGTCACCTCCTACTGCCACTGTAATCCTCCTGATCTCCACTTTCCTCAGAAAATTAAGAAAGCCACCTCACTGCAGTGTGCTAACAACCGATGGTTGATGTTAGATTTACAAGGCTCATATCTGGAGGAATCAAAGTACCCTTGATATTTGCACTATGAAAACATACTGTAACTCTTATTCTAAGTTTCAGAACTCAAAACTTCTTCCTAGTGAAATTAGAGTGTTTATTGAAACTAAAGGAAACAAAAATGACTTCTTATAAACTTCTAAATGGATGGATGCATCAACGTGTCTGTGACGCCTGCGGAGTGTGATCAGAAACATGTCCCACCCTGTGGTGAATGTGATTTCACCAAATACAACAGGTTCCTGGAACAACATTTCAATCAACCAATCAGATTTGAGGGACAAGTTTACAGTTCTACATCATTGTTATTCACCTTTCATTTCCCTCTGATTTTAGGGAAAAGTTATGGGTAGGGTAAGGTTAGGTTTAGGACAAAATTACTCGTGTTTTCGCAGTTTCCCCTATTAAATCCAGTCATGAAGCAGGTTCTTTTGCCACTCAGTCCAGCTGAGGGAGCGTGTTCCAGCGGGAAAGTGACCTCAATGCATACCCTCTGTTACAGACATTATCGATACTATATTTTTTTTTTTAGTTTTTATATATATATTTTTTTCACTTAAAAACTAAATATTACTAAAGTGCAACTTTACAATATACAGTAAAATATAAATATTAATTTGGGTCACTTTGTGCATTTTCTCTCATTTTGTTACATAAACTGGACACGCCGTCATCATTGTTCATTAGTTTGTTAGACCAGCAAAGCTAATCTGTTCAGTTGCCGTGAACTGTGTGACCTTGGCTACCCCAGCGAAAATCCGCCATTGACATGAGTGGCATGTTAAACAAGTAAGAGGCTTAGCAAACGGCGGCCCAACGGCATTTTGGTATTTATTATTGAATCTACTCTGAATCAGAACATGAAATCACTGCATAGTGGAAACAATCTCACTGGCAGCCGTCTGTCAGACCTCATTGCTGCCTGAATATCTCACACTTACAGAGGTTACATAACATTCAGATTCTCTATCCTTTTTCTTCCTGTCAGAGTTGAGCAAACTAAATGTGGGTCTGAAATTGTTAACTGATAACTCGGTTTGAATTCATTGTCGCGCTTGTCTGAAAATGTTTTTGACTGAATGTTGTCTGACAAACTTGCAAAACATCAACCAACACAGTAGCAAAAATATTGTAATGTAAATTAAATTAAACAGCCTGTTACTGCCATTCTAGAGGACAAAGAAATTAATTTCACTTCAAGAAAGAAAAGTTTGCAACAACAAGAGAGTAAGTGTATGATGGACTGAATTAGATATAGAATGACATACAGTTGAGCTCAAAAGTTTACATACCCCTTGCAGAATCTAGAAAAATGTGAATCATTTTAACAAAATAAGAAGGATCATGAAAATTGCATGTTATTTTTTATTTAGTACTGTCCTGAATAAACTATTTCACATAACAGTTGTTTACATAAAGTCCACAAGACAAAAAAATAGCTGAATTTATAAAAATGACCCCGTTCAAAAGTTTACATACCCTTGATTCTTAATACTGTGTGTCATTACCTGGATGATCCACGACTGTTTTTTTTTTTTTTGTTTTGTGATGGTTGTTCATGAGTTTGTTCTGAGCAGTTAAACTGAGCTCTGTTCTTCAGAAAAATCCTTCAGGTCCTGCAGATTCTTCAGTTTTCCAGCATCTTCTGCATATTTGAACCCTTTCCAGCAGTGACTGTGTGATTTTAAGATCCATCTTTTCACACTGAGGACAACTGAGGGACTCAGACAAAACTATTACAAAAGCTGCAAACATTCATTGATGCTCCAGAAGGAAACACGATGTGTTAAGAGTCAGGGGTGAAAACCTTTGAACAAGAAGTTGATGTGCATGTTTTGTTTTTTTTTTATTTTGTTTAAAGAACATATTTTTTCATTTAGTTCTGCCCTTTGGAAGCTACAAAAGATACTTACATGTTTCCCAGAAGACAAAAAAAGTACAATTTATTCTGTTCATCCAATTCAAAAAGTTTACATCCCCGACTCTTAATGCGTCATGTTTCCTTCTGGAGCATCAGTGAATGTTTGAACCTTTTTTAATAGTTGAGTCCCTCAGTTGTCCTCAGTGTGAAAAGATGGATCTCAGAATTATACAGTCACTGCTGGAAAGGGTTCAAATATGCAAAAGATGCTGGAAAACCAAAGAAACTGCAGGACCTGGAGGATTTTTCTGAAGAACAGACAGAGTAGAGGTCTGCATTCCCGCGGCTCTCCCGCGGGAACCGATAAGATTTCTTGCTGCGCGGGATTAAATTTTGAATGAAAGGCGGATTGCGGTCGGTAACTTTAGTGTACTTTAGGCGGGAGCGGGCGGTCTGACAATAACCCGGTCGCTCCCGAGATGCTTTGACATCAGCGCATCTGTGCTTGAACTTGAAGTGAACAAAACTTTCTGCAGTGGTGGCGTTCACACAGTCCCCAGTTCCCTGTCCTGAGAAACCTGGCAAGATATGTTCTTTGCATTAGAGGTCTGCGCGAGTGCACCTTCAGAGAACATTCAACCTTTGTGATCGGATTTTGGAGGAGAGACGTTCTGAAACGGTCGTCAGTCAGCGTCATTCTGTTCTTGCGTGGATGTTAAAAAAGATTTCTTTTTGCAGTATAGCTAGTAAGCCAACAGTTTTCGTTTATGTAATTTTGGCATAGCCTATAGTTTTGAGGGACATGTTGTAGGCTATTTAATTTAGCCTATTTTTCTCTGTGATATTTAGCCTATTATTCTTTGTGACATTTTTTCTCTGACATTTTTTAGGGTGTTGACAGCATCATAGACAAATAACAAATACAAATCTTGTATATGCAACATTTTATATTTGTTATCCCCAATCACTCTCTTTCTTTAGGGGAAGTTTAAACGCGAGATTCTGGAAACGATCTTTAGCGGGACCCGTCGGGTCGGGAAGAAAATCACTGTATGCGGATAGCGGGTGAACACAGAGTGAATTTTAGGCGGGAGCGGGTGCGTGCGGAATAGAACCATTGCGGGAGCGGGACGAAAAAAACAGTCCCGCGCAGACCTCTAGAACAGAGCTCATCTTAACTGCTCAGAACAAACAAGGGACTCATGAACAACCATCACAAAACAAAAAAACAGTCGTGGATTATCCAGGTAACCACACAGTATTAAGAATCAAGGGTATGTAAACTTTTGAATGGGGTCATTTTTATAAATTCAGCTATTTTTTTGTCTTGTGGACTTTATGTAAACAACTGTTATGTGAAATAGTTTATTCAGGACAGTACTAAATAAAAATAACATGCAATTTTCATGATCCTTCTTATTTTGTTAAAATGATACACATTTTTCTAGATTCTGCAAGGGGTATGTAAACTTTTGAGCTCAACTGTATGTATTCATCTCCAGACCTCGGTCTAAAGCACTGGCAATCCAGAGGGTGCAAATGTCTCCACTAAGTTACAGCCTCATAAGATGTCTGCATATATTTAGTGCGAGGAGATCTTTGGCAAACAGCGCAGCCGTGTCGACCCAGTCTGATTTGCGAGTTTGTTCCAGCTGGCCCATGTGCAACCTTGACTCACCAGCATATCATTGTTAGTAACCCTCCCTGAGACTAATGCATAGCTTCATGATGTGAACTTTTTTTTTTTTTTTTTTGATGAACTGAGGACAGTCTGATGCATACTGTGAAATAAAATGGCCAAAACTTTCTCAACATGTCTGGCTGTTACACAGTGCCATCAGTCGTGTTTCCAGGCTGCTACAACGAGCGCTTCCAAAGAAGAACTAGTTACTTGGGTTTGGCAAAGTGTGCAGGGTTCTTGGCTTTGATTCACTGAAACATATTCAAGAGTCTTGTCTGAGATACTCAGGAGCAAGTAAATGAGAAAACCTTGAACATACTTTGGTTTTCTGCATAGTTTTTTGGGGTTATATCTGATTTACGTGTCCCTAAATGTGATGCAAAACTAAATTTTCTGCATTATTACTCCAGTCTTCAGTGTCACATGATCCTTCAGAAATCATTCTAATATGCTGATTTTCTGCTTAAGAAACATTTCTTATTATTATCAATGTTGAAAACAGTTTTGCTGGTTCATATTTTGTAGAAACTGATACATTTTTGTTCAGGAGAACAGCATATTTATTTTAAATAGAAATATTTTGTAACATAAATGTCTTTATTGTGAATAATTGAATGTGTCTGCTGAATAAAACTTAATAAGGCCTCATTTGTTAACATTAGGTAATGTATTAACTAACATGAACTAACAATGAGCAATGCATTTGTTACAGTATTTATTAATCTTTATTAAGTTTGGTTAATAAAAATACAGCTATTCATTGTTTGTTCATATTAGTTCACAGTGCATCAACTAATGTTAAAAAATACAACATTTGATTTTAATAATGTATTAGTAAATGTTGAAATGAACATTAATAAAGATTAATAAATGCTGTAGAAGTATTGTTAATTCTTAGTTCAACTAAAGTAGTTAACTAGTGTTAACTAATAAAACCTTGTTGTAAATTGTTACCAAATTATTAATTTCTTTATAAAAAATAGTAACCCCAAACTTTTGAAATTTGTATCTTCGTAGTGTCTCTTACAGGACATTCTGTTCTCGGTCACAGTAATCTTGTTGAAAGTCAAAAGTCTCACTAAAAGTAAGTAATGCAGGATTAAGATAATGTTGACATCGTCATTTAAATTCCACAATAAAAGAGTTTCTAACTTTCTGTTAGATGTGTTTACTGCTCAAGTTCTGAGAACATTAGCATTTTTTACTTCTTTCAGAAACTGATGATGGTGATGTTAAAAATATATTAAGATGAGGTCTGAAAATGCTACGAACACAAGTCATTATGCACTAAATGGCTTCTTCAGGACATGTTGTGTATCTGCAGAGAGTTCTAGCCATCAAGCTATCAGAGAGGGTGAACTCAGTAGTAAATCTACATTTTTGCTATCATTAATCTTAGTGAACATATTAATGCAGTCAAGATGTAATATGGAAGTGATGAAGCTCTGCGGCCTCCTACACGGCTCACTTTTTCCATTTTGGAGGCCTTTGCATTAGTAGTAAATTCATGCTGTTTACTTTTAAATACATTTTTCACATTACATCTGAGCTATGATTAATCACCAGTCCCTGAGACGTGTTTAAGGCATGTTTGAATTAATTATACTGTTTGTTGTGACAAGTACCTGCTCAAGAGGTTCAAATATACCGAAGAACACATTTCTTTATATTTTTTTTGAATTTGTCAAGGCAGTCACATCTAAAATCTAGTGGAAAAAGTGGAGCAAGTCACAACTTTATTTCAATAGCCCACTTTAGACATTCTTTTAGACATTTTCTTTTTCTTTTTTTCACACAAATTTTCTGTAAAAAGTAGTCAAAACACTGTTATCGCCATTTCTTCTCGCCCATCGTGCGCCATGTTTTTTAGCCTATTCTAAAGTCACGTTTGACCACGAGAGATTTTGCGAGATTTTCCGTGTTCACAGTCAGGACTCTGGTTGTTTGTGAATGGAATCTGTTAGTGTGTGGTGTGCTGTCTTGGTCACATTGTGGCACTCCACACACTATAGGAACAAAACTGTTAAATCTGTGAATTTTTTTTTTTTATCGTCATGTTTGTGGTCTCTCACATTTTGAAAATCTGACAAGATTTTAAAAATCTTTTAGTGTGGGCCAGCCTTTACCTGTGTTTTTTAAATTCCATCTCTGTAAACAAGCAATCGCTCTGAGATGAATGACTGGATTTTGTTTCTAGATGAACACCTGAGATATTACCTTTTTTGGATGCCTTTGTGGACAATCAATATCCTGAGTTATCTTGGTATTTCACATTTCACACTGCTAATACCAAGGGTTAACAATTAATCCTGTGAATTCATAAGCTGACGTTTTACAATGTACATTTCTAAACCTGGATTAATGTTCTTATTTGCATATTTGCTGTGTAAGTGTCATTGCTTGGATAAACGCATCACGCAACCTGTTTACATAGCTCTAGCACTGCGCATCCTCGTATTGCTGACTATCGAGTTTATACTGAATGGACATGTCAGACTATAAAGGTAATAATGAAAGGGTCACTTCACTGAAATTGTCGCATTTTCTGTCAGCATTTGAAATTTTTTTTTAATTTAGTTCAAATACAATGCGCAGTGTTTCCGTGACTGTCCAAAGCAGGCAAATATGAGTATGCGATTGGTTGTCTGTTGTTAAACGTCTAGCTGTAACATTCTAACACCGCGTCATTTCGCACTGTACAAGTTTGGCATCGCAATGTGGGGTTAACACTGCAAAAGTGGTGCTAACCCTGGTTCTAAATTGCAAGTGTGAAACGTTCCTTTACCCGGTGTTAAAAGCAGTTTAGAACGACGATATAACGTGGACCAGATTGGTTCTGCGTGACTACTATAAATCTTTGTCATTTTCAATTAGGGTTTTCACCCGTCCCGTAAAAAACCCGGGAAATGCAAGAGGCTCTCCAAATATAAGGCTGAATGGGGAAAAAAGTTATCAGTGGGTCTGTCCGTGTCCAGTAACTATATAAGGCAAACTTCACAGTTTGCCGAAAAGCATTTTCAGTTGCTCACGGTGGACTGTGCTGCTAAAGGATATTTATAAACCTATACTGTTAAAAGTAATACGCTATATCTACTCCATAAAATTTTGGCAACAGATTACAACCAATATTATTAATTAAATTTAACAAATAGAATTGAGTTAGAATTAATCAAATTAATTCCTTAAATGTCAAACATTTAAAACGAGTAAAATTTAAGTAAAATTCAAACAAAAATATCTGAATAACAGACAGACGTCAAAGATGAATTAAGAACTCTTTATTTTTTATTGCCAACATTGAAGACACCTGATGATAACAGGCAGAATCACTGAAGGAAAGAGAAACACATGAATTAACAGAGATTTAAATGTTGATGTTGATTTTATTGAAAATGTTTGGTCACCATTACAGTGATCGGTGTTTTATTTAGTTGGGCAGTTAGACTCTTTGCTTTTTACGTCAGTTTGTGTTTTTTGTAATGGTGTTTGCTAATTTTACACATTTAAAATGGTTAACTTTTAAGGAATTAATTTGATTCATTCTAACTCAATTCTTATATGTTGAATTTAATTAATAATATTGCTTGTAATCTGTTGCCACAATTTTATTGAGTAGATAGAGCGTATTACTTTTTACAGGGTTTTTTTTTTTTTTAATTTGGATAAAATATGATCTATTAATGATCTATCAGAACTTGATAGACAAATAATAATTATTTTTTAGACATTATTACCCAGATAGCACAGGTACATCACCAAGATGTCTGCTAAAGAGTGCTTAATCTGGAAAACATCTGTTGTGTAGCCTACAGTACATTGTACAAACATCTGATAAACATCTTAGAAAAAGCAGTTTTACATACATTCTAAATCATAAACATCTTAAAGATGCTTTCTAATTGTCTATTTAACATCTGAAAGGAAACAAGTCATACTGCAGATGTGCAAACACTAAAAAAATACATCTTTTAGATGTAAATAAATGCAGATATCAAATAGACGTCTTTGTGATGTACATGTGCTATAAAAGTAGACAGATCATTAATTAATATTATAAATAATGTTATTTAGTTTGGAATTAAGAACTTTTTATTATTAGAATATTATTAAGATTATAAATAATGTAATTTAATAATTTATCATTCATAGGTGTTACATACAGAAGGGAGCGGAGACACAGGTAAGTGCAAAGCAGGGTTTTATTTAGGTCAACAGAGCGTGCTGGAGTGATGCAGGTGAGTGTGAACAAGTAGATACATGGCTTGGTGATAGTGCTGGCTTCTGATGCTGGTTGTTGTTGTTGCAGGTTACGTGGATGCAGACGAACGTGGAGCAGACGAGGCACACTGAACTCACGATGGACACGGAGACACAAGGAGTCACGGAGAACACAGGAGACAGGTAAGTAGATAGCAATCGGAGTCCTGGAGGTAAGCATAGCATGTAGGTATGCGTTAACGAGACCGGACGATGTGTGTGTGTTCAGTGTGCTCTTTTATGTGGCAGTGGTGATGAGTGCTGATGCGTGACAGGTGTGGCTGATCAGTACTCAGGAGAGGGAGTGCACTGTGATTGGGTGACTGTGGAGCCTGGCGTGTCTGTGACATTACCCCCCCCTCCACGGTCCGCTCCTGAGGACCGCGGACCCCGACGTCGTGGTGGTCGACCCCTGCCACGAGGAGCTGGTCTGCTTGGATGTCTGGAATGGAATTCGTCGAGAAGGTTAGGGTCGAGGATATCATTTCTGGGTACCCATGAGCGTTCTTCGGGGCCGTATCCTTCCCAGTCCACGAGATACTCTAGGAAACCACCACGGCGCCGGGAGTCCAAGATGTCTTTGACCTGGTATGCCACTCCGTCCTCAACGATGAGTGGAGGAGGGGGTTCCTCGAGATCGCCAGGCTCTGTGGAGGGAAGAACAGAGGGATGGTGAGGCTTTAGGAGTGAGACATGGAAAACTGGGTGAATGCGATACTCAGGGGGGAGCTGCAGGTGATAGGTGACTGGGTTGATCTGCCGGAGGATGGTGAAGGGGCCAACGAAACGGGGACTCAGTTTCCTACACGGCAGGCGCATCTTGATGTCCCGGGTTGACAGCCAAACCTTCTGTCCTGGTTGGTACTGGGGTGCGTGGGAACGTCGAAGGTCAGCTGTCAACCTGCGCCTGCGTAGGGCCCGTTGGAGTTGCAGATGGGCTGAGTCCCAGACCCTCTCGCTCTCCCGGAACCAGTAATCCACCGCCGGGACATCTGATGGTTCCCCATCCCAGGGGAACAGTGGGGGCTGATAGCCGAGTACGCATTGGAAAGGTGTCAGACCAGTGGTGGGTTGTCGGAGAGAGTTCTGGGCGTACTCGGCCCAGCCCAGGAACTGGTTCCAGGAGTCCTGATGGCCGTGACAGAAGGTATGGAGGAAACGGCCTATCTCCTGAATCTTCCTCTCCGTCTGCCCGTTCGTCTGTGGATGGTATCCAGAAGACAGACTGACGGCCACACCTAGGAGCTTAAAAAAGGCTTTCCAGACCCGGGACGTGAACTGGGATCCACGGTCGGACACAATGTCTTTGGGCAATCCATAGTAGCGGAATACATGGTTGAATAACAGTTCGGCGGTTTCCATGGCTGTGGGGAGTCCAGGTAGGGGAAGTAACCGACAGGACTTGGAGAAGCGATCTACTATCACTAGTACACAGGTGCATCCTTCGGAGACTGGGAGGTCGGTTATGAAATCGACTCCTAGGTGTGACCACGGGCGCGTTGGAACGGGCAGAGGCTGTAGTTTGCCGGAGGGAAGATGGCGTGGGCTCTTGGAGATAGCACATTCCCTGCACCCCTGCACGTACCTCCTGACGTCAGATGTCATGTTGGGCCACCAGAAGCGCTGTTTCAACAGCGAGAGGGTCTCGTTGACCCCTGGGTGGCCAGTGCCCAGTGAAGTATGTGAAGAGTGGATGAGGGGAGTGCGTCGTGCTCGTGGAACATACTTCAATCCGGTGGGGCAACCCGGCGGAGTGTTGGTGGAGGCATTGGACTCGGGGAGCGTTTCCTCTGACCAGGAGATGGGACTTACAAAAAGCTTCTCGGGGATTATGGGCTCTGGGTCTTCATTGCTCTCTTCAAGACTGTACAGACGAGACAGGGCATCCGCTTTCACATTCTTGGAACCAGGGAGATAAGATATCTTGAAGTTGAAGCGGGTGAAAAAGAGAGCCCATCTCGCTTGGCGGGGGTTCAACCTCTTAGCATCCCGTAGATACCCCAGGTTCTTGTGGTCGGTTAAAACCATGAAAGGGTGTTTTGCTCCCTCAAGCCAATGCCTCCACTCTTCCAAGGCGAGCTTGATGGCAAGGAGTTCACGGTTGGAACTGTAATTCTGGATAAATCGGCGATAGAAATTGGCAAATCCTAGGAAACGTTGGAGTTCTTTCACGGAGGTGGGAGTGGGCCAGTCTTTGAGAGCAGTGACCTTCCTCTCGTCCATGCGGACGCCACTGCGGTCGATGTTATACCCGAGAAACTGCACTGAGGGCTGGTGGAAAGTGCATTTCTCGGCTTTCAGATAGAGCTGATGGTCCCTCAGGCGTTGGAGGACCTCCGCAACGTGTTGGCGATGTTCGGCCAGGCTCCGGGAGTAAATTAAGATGTCGTCTATGTAGACCAGGACAGATCTGTGCAGGAACTCCCGGAGCACCTCATGCATGAAATCTTGGAATACGGAGGGGGCGTTGACCAGTCCATACGGCATAACGAGATACTCGTAGTGCCCAGTAGGTGTTACGAACGCTGTCTTCCACTCGTCCCCCTCACGTATTCTGATGAGGTTGTAAGCGCTGCGGAGGTCCAACTTGGTGAACACAGTGGCGCCGCGCAGGTGTTCCAGGGCTGATGGGACGAGAGGAAGGGGATAACGGAACTTCACAGTGATCTGGTTGAGAGCTCTGTAGTCTATGCAGGGCCGCAAGCCTCCGTCCTTCTTAGCCACGAAGAAAAAGCTGGAAGCAGCAGGGGAAGTGGACGGTCGGATGTAGCCTTGTTTCAGAGCCTCGATGTATTCCTCCATGGCTTTCTCCTCCGGAATGGATAGGGAGTAAATCTTCCCTCTGGGCACTGGCTCACCTGGGATGAGGTCGATGGCGCAGTCCCATGGCCGGTGGGGAGGCAGCTTGGAGGCTTGTTTTGGACAGAAGACATCTCTGAAGTGGGAATAACACGCTGGGATTTCTGTGGAACGTTTCTCTAGGGGGCTTTCCACAGTAGTAGCACAGACTTGAATGGCTTTGGAACTCGGAGGACTAGGAACTGGAAACTCAGGAAAACAGTCTTGAAAGCATTGGTTACCCCACTTCAGGATCTCTCCTGTCCTCCAGGAGATGGTGGGGTTATGCTGCTCCAGCCACGGGCGCCCCAGAATCACGTCAGCCGTTGAGTTCTCCAGAACCAGCAATTGAATCTCCTCCTTATGAAGAACTCCGACTTGGAGGAGGAGAGGTCCCACACTGTAGCGTACTTGCCGTAGAGGTTTTCCAGTTACCGCGTGGATCTGGTAAATCTTCGGCGTGGGGGCTGTCTTGAGTTTAAGCTGGCGGCAGAGGGATCCGGAGATGAAGTTGCCAGCTGACCCAGAATCGAGGAGCGCACTGACTGGGAGACAGAATTCGGCAGCAGTAAGTGTTACAACAATTGTAAGTGGTTTCATTTTGTTTAGCGTAGGCAAAATACCACTCACCATGGGCCGAACTGGACGGGTGGGGCATTCCGCGATGTAATGCCCAGCACGACCACAGTAGAGACACAGATTCTGGGTCAGCCTCCTCTGCCGCTCAGTAGACGAAAGACGAGAGTTTTCGAGTTGCATAGGGTCGTTGGCTGGTTCTGGGAGGCTGACGGATTCGGGCTGGCGGAGGTTCGTTGGAAATAATGGCTGGTTCTGGTGCTCTTCGAGGCACAGCTGCATACGAGTGGCGAACCTGATGGAGAGTTGAATGAATTTTTCGAGCCCGATGGAATCCTCGTATGCAGCGAGATGCAACCGCACACGGGGCTCGAGACCCTGCCGATACAGGGTGAGGAGGGCTCGTTCATTCCAGCCACTTGCAGCAGCGAGGGTACGAAACTGGAGGGCATAATCAGACACGGTTAGTGATCCTTGCTTTAAATTACATAATCTCTCACCGATAGATGAATCTCCCGCGGGCGTTCCGAAAACTTCTTTGAAGTGGGAAATAAAGCTGGACAGGGAAAGAACAACAGGGTTTTCTTGATTCCAGAGAGGTTCAGCCCATCGCAGTGCTTTACCATACAGTTGAGAGATTATGAAAGCCACCTTCGCTTTATCGTCTGGGTACAAGTGCGGTTGCATCTCCAGAACCAGCGTACACTGCAAGAGAAATCCGTTGCAGTCCTCCGCCAGGCCAGAGAAGGGCGCCGGTTTAGCCATGGGACTGGCGACGGCAGGTGGTGAAGGAGATGCCGCGGTGAGCGTGCGGTGGAGTGCATCAACCAGGTCTTGAATGGGATCCGAAGTGCTCATGTTGACGTGACGGTTGTGGTCCGGTCTTCTGTTACATACAGAAGGGAGCGGAGACACAGGTAAGTGCAAAGCAGGGTTTTATTTAGGTCAACAGAGCGTGCTGGAGTGATGCAGGTGAGTGTGAACAAGTAGATACATGGCTTGGTGATAGTGCTGGCTTCTGATGCTGGTTGTTGTTGTTGCAGGTTACGTGGATGCAGACGAACGTGGAGCAGACGAGGCACACTGAACTCACGATGGACACGGAGACACAAGGAGTCACGGAGAACACAGGAGACAAGTAAGTAGATAGCAATCGGAGTCCTGGAGGTAAGCATAGCATGTAGGTATGCGTTAACGAGACCGGACGATGTGTGTGTGTTCAGTGTGCTCTTTTATGTGGCAGTGGTGATGAGTGCTGATGCGTGACAGGTGTGGCTGATCAGTACTCAGGAGAGGGAGTGCGCTGTGATTGGGTGACTGTGGAGCCTGGCGTGTCTGTGACAATAGGCTACATAATAAATAATCCTGTCATATACACTTTATGACATTTAAAAAAATAGTTTAAAAAATAGTTAATTTAGATAAAAATGGTACAAACCATTACATATAGTCCTAATTTAAGTAAATGAATTAAAAAAAATCCCATCCAAGTAAAAGCTACAGAATTGTTTAAAAAGTGATAAATGGTTCCAGACAAAATGACTGCTTAAGGCACACAGACATATCCTGATACAACTCTTTAATTATTAATAAAATAATTAAATGTGTTCTGTTGCAAGTTCACATAGGCCTACTTGTCCCCATGCTTTATCATTGAGCTGTCAAGTTCTCATGTTTTGAAATAATCAGTTTGTGCCTCATTCTTTATTTGTGTCCTTCAAGTCTTCCAATTTTTTTTTTATTATTATTATTTTATTTTTTTTTATACAGGGGTACTTGAACAGTTTCACACTCATCTCTCTGTAACTCCTCCACTCTTTCATTCCTGATTTCAGTTTTGCACCTCCACACTCTACAAGGGTCTGTTTTTGTTGCCTTTCACAGAACATCATTTATTTTCACAGAACCGAAATTAAATAAATAAGTAAATAAATAAATAAATACACAGTCATCCAAGTTACTGCAGAGCCCTTTTGTATGGAGCGGACAGAAGATCTCGTCACTGAATGTGTCAACGAGTCGACGTGGGGACACCATCAAAGTGCTCCCGTGCCTTTGAATAGATATCTATTACAAAATAGTTAAGTATTCACCTCAATCAGCTCTTGCTCACATACAATGAAAGAAAAACAAGTGGTTTTTATGTCCTTTTGCAGATGGGAACATGATTGAAAGCAGTATTTGGTTTCATAGCCTGAAGGCTTTACACAGCTCTACAAATTTGATCAAGTAATGTACACACTTCGAAAATATGACTCAAATTAAGAATTTTACTCCCGCCTGACGGCAAAGTTGTCTTACTTGTAACTGATATTTTGTCAAAATAATTGGTTTAAAGGAGTTGTAGAAAAATCAATATTGTTTTTGTTTTTTTCCATTTATTTAAATAATAGCAATAAATGGTTGGTATTCTTTGGAGGAAAGATTGGAAACGCAAAACAGCAAGATTTGCTCTGAAGAAACCGCTTGCCGTCTGGCCATACAAAACTGCACCTTCACAATCTTTGAGCATTGTTGATGGTTTCCAGGGTGTTGCTATGCAGTTTATAGAGTGTTTTGAGAGATGCTAAGGGTGTCTTCTGTGTTTGGAGACTTGAATTGACACCCTGATGAACAGTGAATAAATTAGAGCATACAAAATTGTGAGAAAGTATAATATTGTTGCATAAAGTGGCACCATTTTCCTCTTGTATATTATATTATAATACATTTGTATTATTATTATGCTATTGTACTCTAGCACTGGTTTATTATTTATGTGTTTGTCTTACTTTTGAATGAATATTTCTCATTGTTTCCTATTTTTCTTGTATATGTGTAACCCCTCTACCCAGGGCCTACACTGTGCGGGCCTCGAACCTGGGTCTCCGGCGTGGGAGTCGGACGCTCTAACAAGGAGGATAAAGGCTGCAACCTCTAACGTCAGTCGCTAGAGCGTCTCTTGAGATCAGAGGAGTGAGGTTTACTCGCACAGCGACTACTAGCTGGCCTCCGTTACTCTCACCCCCCTAAACCTCACTCCCATCCAGGTCACGACACCAATGTAACCCCTCTCTACCCAGGTCCTACTCACCCCACTCTGTACGGGCCTTGAACCTGGGTCTCCGGTGTGGGAGTCAGACGCTCTAACAAGTAGGCTAAATGTGCTGGCCTCTGTTACATAGGGAATAAATAATAATAATAATAATAATAATAATAATAATAATAATAATAATAATAATAATAATAATAATAATAATAATAATAATTGATTTATAATAATAAATACATATTTTAGGTGAACTATCCCTTAGTTAAAAGGTTAAAGGTTTGTTGAAATAAATCCCCAAGTATGAACAACAGTAATAATGATACTTGCCTTAGTAAACACCACTAATAATCCAGTAGGAAGGGAACAAGATAATACCTAGTTTGGGTAAACGGGGTAAAAATGCCATTTCTATAATCCTGAGATATCCTGTCCACTCTTACGATTCAGTTTTTTTTCAAGGAAATTTTGAGCTGCCACTCCAGAAGTGCCATAAAAAGTCCAGATTTCCTCTTAGGGCCAGGCCAGCCCTCAGCAGAGAGCCTCAACTAGATAAAAATTCAACAATAAATCACTGCTTATGCACTTTGTTACATTTCTACACCATCGGTTTTGGCAAAGGTCTCTAATTTTTCATTCCAGACTCATTTCCTGGCAGCGCTAACATTTCCAGAGCGCCAAGTGTATTCAAGCGTATGCTATGCTTTCTCGCAACATGACGTGTCTGCCATTTTAACGGCTCCCATCCGACTCTAATCATTCTAACGCAATCTCTGAGATTTGCAACCTGGAGCTTAAAAGCCATGGACTGAATTTCTGCATCTGTGACATCTACCTGTCAATGAGTTAGTAGCCATGGCGCACAGATTCAATTGATTGACTGCTATTAGTTCAGATGTGTCAAACGTGACGCCAATTATGATAACCGCTAATGCGCCGTGCGGTAATTGCAGACAGGTTATAATAGCTACTGTGGGAACCGCAGTCATGTTGCATGGAATGACAGCTACATGGTAAAATGAAATGCTTTGTTAACCAGTGAAGGTAATAACCCTTCTACACGTGTTTTCCACCTGATTGGCTGGCATGACGGGGTGATGGTATAGTACAGTGATGTATGTTGTGATACAATTAAAGCTCTCCATCATATTCTTTTCTTTTTTAAAGAAGATTAGCTATACATTTTTCACACTTTGTATCACATTATTCTTCTGCCTGAGTGTGTACTGAGTGTGGTAAAACTTTCTCTTTTTTCATTTTCTTTTAAAGTTAAACTAATGCTAAACAGTTTTGTCACACCTCTGCTCAGCAACAGATGTTCGGGAACGTTGGCGAACAGAAGTGCTATTAGTGCATTTTGTGCATTTGTGCTATGCCTTGCATTGAACATATGTCTCCACAACATTGCCCTCTCCAAATCCCAGTAATGATGTAAGGAAGCATAAAACTTTCATATAGTTCTTCATAAACAAATCTGCATTGCTCACTGCATTGCAAAATAATAAACTTTACATGATATAACATTCTGAAAACACACCAGAAGCATGGCTGTGAGATTCTGACTAAATAAATGCACATTTGTAATTGCAAATCAGTGACTTAGATAAATTCAATGCATCTCAGCATTGCACTCAGTATGTAGGAAGAAGTGTTTCACTTTTATCCACCAAAGGATGTTTTTGATGCTCTCAGAATGAAGTGCATCCTCTCTTCATGATTTCCCATGTGTGCACTGTAGGTATAAAGAAATTTAATTAAGTCAATTTCTTTTTTTTTCCAGTTTTGACTTCTTAAAACACAATATGACCATACAGCATGTGTGTATGTGATTTTGAACCATAGTAACTGAGACAGACGAGGAAAATGTCATCACTCATGTCTTTTGGCAGCCCTGTAATGGGGTAAAGAATTAGTGACAAGATGCATAAATGGCCAAGTAACAAAAATATTCTCCCTACAGGCGTATTGACATTTCAGTTTTAAAATGCCCAAGCTTCCAGGATTCTTCTTGTACTGCTACAAAATGTGTGTTCAGTCTCATTTAGGATCCTAATAGTCCCAGAAAAGCAGAACAAGAAGCAGCTGAATAATACATTCATTTCATTTCATGGGCCCAGTCGCTGCCTGAGGATATTGACATATTGCTCACAGGCATAATTCAGATCACAACTAGAGACTGTTTTAACAAGCATATTTATTATTCTAATGGGCAAACAAACAAACAAAACCATTAGATCTTACCTAACAGAAATCTTGAACTTCAGGGGCAGTTCTAGGCCATTTTTAGGTGGGCTTTAGCCCCCCATCTGTCATCTCAGCCCCCCTAAAACTATAATCACCTATCAGAATGATCGGGCTAGTGTTAGTGTTGCTTCCTCAAGAAAGTTTATCGTTTTCACGTTTTTAAGTCTTGTCAGTTTAAACATTCAAGCGATTTTAAGCCATTCAATCACAAGATGCTGTGAAAGAAAACTTGAGTTCTCTTTCACAGCGTCTTGTGATTGAAAGCCGCCTCTCAGACAGCACTGGAGTTGTGTTTCGTGTCTTCTTGAGCAAATACACATAAAATTATGCCAAAATGCCCATTTTGACGAGTATCCGCATAAACAGTCTTAACTGAACGTAAACAGTTACATGTATATCGTATGTGTGTGTCATTATAACGGATCCGTGCATTAGGTGTTAAAGTGACAGCAGCGTCATATACCTTCTGTTTCAATAATGTTAATCAAACACCAAAAGAAAAAGAGATAATCACTCACTGCTCTTAACTAAATAACTTCTGTAGCTTTTATAGTATCTGTGTATATTTACTTCATACAGTAATACAGTTTTCACAAGTAGGCCTACTGTAAAGTGTTTAATTTGTATCTTTTTTTCTGTTGTATTTATTTGTGCTATTGCTTGTAATTTGAGAATTGTGTAATTTCACTGGTATCTAAAATGTTCAACACAGGCTCATTGGAAAAACGTACCTGTGTCAACATTTTTGCAAAATGCAAAATACGTACCAATATGTAAATATCACTGCAGTTTCTAACAGAAATGAACACTAGAGGCTGTAAAACAGCAAGCACTTTTAATCGTTTTCACACACAATTATGATTACAGGGGCAGATTATGGATTAATAAAGACTTATTGTTAGATTAAAAGAAATAAGAAATTATTTAACACTTGTTTTCATGCGGCTCCTTGCACAATAATGTTAAGACACTTTTTACCATCGTGCATGATTTGTAAACGAATATATTTTGAAGTTTGCATCACTTACCCAGTTCCAGATTCAAACTCCAACGTAATAAAACGTTGCCATATTCATGTTCATCTGTTCCGGGAAAAAAAAAACAAACAAACAAAAAACCCACTATACATGCTTTAGCGCCACTCACTGGACATTTCACTTTGAAACTGTCACGAAACGTGCACGACGCAACGTATTTTTCGTTTTGCAAAAATGTTGACACAGGTACGTTTTTCTATAATGAGCCTGTTGGTATCGGTCAAAAACATATTTCAGTTTTTTAGCTAGTTTATAGTCAGGGGTGCATATAAGTGGTGCGCAGGTGCGCATGCTTGGTAAAAATAAACGATGCGCACCAGAAAACATGGAGGGAAGCGCTTTTGTGTACCAACATTTTTGAGGACCGGTTCACAGGGACACGTTTACTTACTGGAGTAGGATTTTTCTCCATCTCTTGTAAGATAGCAATGATGATAATTGTGTTCTTTAATTATTAGGGGTGCAACGGATCGCAGTTAATCCATGATCCATACGGATAAGGTCCAACGGTTCTGCACGCATGTGATTTGCAGATTAACTGCTAAGTTTAACCATCACAGAGTGAAAGTTTATCATTTGGATGTGTTTTGTCTCGGCAATTAACACATTTGCAGATCGCGGGTGGTGAGTAAAGCTGCATCAGATGTCTGTGTTTTGTTGGCAATCGGCGCGCAAGTGCATATAATGTAAACAACACAAACGTTTTTGTTCCCTTTTTATTTATAATGATGTCGCAGCTAGCAGATGATCTCTACATAAAAACTGCGCGCGCTCGTGACTCTTTAGCTCCGCCCACAGCACTGATGGCAGGCACGCCTCCAGGAGCTCGGCTTTTTTCGGAAAGATTCGGTTTAGCGTATCTATCTTTTATAAATATGATAAAACTAAAGACTTTTTGGAGATATGAAGGATGCATTGTTACTCTATATGTACTCAAGATTAACATGAGATTGGCAGAAACTGTGTGTGATACCCCCCCTTTAATGTTAATAAAATAAAATAAAAAAAAGACATCATTATCTTCATCTACCATGTTCGAGAGAAAAGAAGATAGTGAGGAGAGCAAAGTGTGAGTACCAAGCAACATCTCCAGGAGCTCCCTTGAGAACCAGACCAAAAAAGTTATGTGCACCCCTGTTAATAGTGATACTTGTTAATAATAATATGATGACAGTTTTCTGTTAGTCAAACAGTAGCCTACATGTGTACTGATTTGAAGTGTACTGCAGAAAGACTGGTATCATCAATATATCATTTAAAAAAAAAAAATTGACTTACCAACTTAAGTACCGGTAGGCTATTTTTGACTTACTATATAGTAATATGTGCCGATTCTCCCTGAGGTCTAACCCCCCTGCTTGAACTATACACAAGACCTTAAAAACAACTTAAGAATTGTTTGCAACACACTTTACCTCAGTAATATGACATATTTCTGTGTGAAATTTCTGGTTGGAATTTAATTTTCTTCATTGGAAATTAATTGGATAATGAAATGAAAAGCAAGTTATTAAATTCTGATGAAAAAAAAAAGAAAAAGAAAATATAATGCACATCAACATCTCCCCTTGACTTTTTTTGTGCAATCTACATGTGCAAGAAAAAGTATGTGACCCTTTGTCTAGTAAAGACATGAAAACACATCACTGTTTGTGTGCCATTTCTTTAAGCAGACTATGTTTGCCTATTGTTGTGATTTAGCTGAAGTTCAGAGTAGTTCATGCAGAAATGCAGGTAAATCCAAAGGGTTTGCCAATGCATGAAGAAACCTGGACTACACACACACACACACACACAAACACACACACATTAAAAAGTGCTTACATATACTATGAATATTCAAGCTCATCCTTATTTTGTAATAACTTCGGTTAGAGCCATACTGTGATAATAAAGGAAAACAAACTACGCAATATCTTCATATAAGCAGTAAATGCGATACTAAGACTGGTCTCTCACCCATTCATCTATCTTTAATCACCTGGTCCGTTGCTTCACCTGCATCTCTTATGAGGTTTTCTTCCATTTCGTCGAAGGGTGAATTTAGATGTTCTGTGCTGCTCTGATTCGAGCTACCAGGAAGAGATTAAAAAAAAAAAAGCAGGTTTGTGGGAGGCCACTGTGCTGTCCTCAATATTTAAACATTTGAACATTTAATCCCACTGAGCGCTTTAACGCCGGGGACACGGGCTCTATGCCGCAGACTGCAAGAGCGATTTAATGTTGGAGCCACAGTTGTCAGCGTTCAGTAATCTGACATGATGGGCAGTATAAATAAAGCATCTGACATGATTACAGTTTTAATAGTGGATGAGCATCCCTCAGAAAAATGCTCTCAGCACTTTCAAATTTTTTTTAAATAATCTCTGTGATCCGATGTCTCTTCTATTCATCCCAAACGTACTGATGGACAGGCCTAGGTGATTTCCTGTTCAATTTGTGAGCCACTCTCAAGCCTTTTATAAATGAAAAAGCTCCATATGGTAGATTTTGTGTGCTATATTTGCAGTGGTGGGAATCGAGCTGTGGCATCCTCTCCGTTTTTTTTGTTTGTTTGTTTTTTTTAGTCTATTGTAAATTTGCGTGTCATTGTTTACATTCATTTGATGTTTACAGTAATTCTAGGTTAAAAGGTATGGAACATTTACCTTACATAAGCAACCAATACTACACTGCAATGCCATTTACAAAACTATATTTCTTATAAGTTTAAATTAACATACTAACATACAATTAACATACCAAGTCAAAGTCAAATTTATGGATGTTTCTTCAGCTATATGGAAACCTTTGGACTTTAAGAAAAAGCATGTGTAGCATTTAATTGATCCAAAACAAACAATTAAATAATATTTTTACACTTTATTTGACAAAGCTGCAGCTGATCAGAAATTACACAAAATAAAAAAAAATATTCATATTATCTGTTCATAATTTTAAGTGATAATTAACTTGTTTTTACACATCTCTAATTTATCATATTTACTGGATGTAGTTTCAAATAATAATAATTCATTTTATAATGGATTTTCATAGTTTAATGAAAACAAATAGCTTTATATTTTCATAGTTTAATTTTGAAATTTTGAAAAGCAAAACAAACAAATCTACCAAAAAGAGAAAAATTAGTTTTTAAAAAAAAGATAAAGAAATAGTAATAATGTTTATGCTTTAATGTGACCTTAATTCCACCTTACATATATATATATATATATATATATGTGTGTGTGTGTGTAGGTGTGTGTGTGTATGTGTATGTGTGTGGGGGGTGGGGGGTGGGGTGTTTTGGTTCTCCCAGCCTTAGGGGGGAGCTGTGTTTCATGGTGTGAGTGAGCCCCTCTTTACATTGGTGGAGCTGTTGTTTGGTCACAATGCTCTTTCCTTGTGACAAGGTAAGGAGGGTTTTCCCTGTTCTCTGTTATCTATTAAATGTATATGATTATTTTGGCCATCCATGTTAATTGGAAAGATATACTGCTGTTGAAGATGTTTACTAATGTATATATGGTGTTATTTGCGATAGATAGGTTTGTATTTCTGATATTCTGATATTATTTCATGTGTTATAAATTCCATGTGGTTCCAAAATTGTGTATTTTGGGGTTTTATTCTTTGTATTTTGCATATATCTTACATCTATCTTTATTTTGTTCTATGTTGTAGTTTATCTTTTCTTCGTTTTGAGTCTGCAAACCATGTGTTTGGTTGGCTGCAGTTACAGCTATTTCGCTGCCTGTTCTAATTTGATATATAATGTTATTTTGATGTTAATTTGGAATTAACACAATGCACTTTCCTTGTGACAAGTGGCTGATGTGTACGAGACAAATAAAAAGAAAGCTTCACTGCTGTGACACAACGACGATCTTGGTGTCCTCCTCTTACACCCAGCACATCACACAATGCAGAGACATTTGGGGGAGCACACCAATGAAGAGGGTTACATCTTTGGTGCCGTGACCCGGATGGGAGTGAGGTTTAGGGGGGTGAGTGTAACGGACATAGGCCGGTAAGAGCTGTGCGTGTAAACCTCACTCCCCTGATCTCAAGAGGTGCTCTAGCGACTGATGCTAGAGACTACCATCTTTAGCCTCCTTGTTAGAGCACCCGACTCCCATGCCTGCGGACCAAGGTTCGAGTCCCGCTTAGAGTGGGTGGTTCGAACATATATATTAAATTAAAATTTGTTTGTTTTGATAAAAAAAATATGAAACTCTTAGAGTATTATTTTAAATCAAAAATGTTTTAAACTGTATAATCACAATAATACAGTCCAAAGCAAAGCAAAATATTATTTTATTTGTTACTACTAACTGCTGTTCAGATATTATTATTAATAGCAACCTTATTTTTGGAGCATTATTCATCAAAGTATAATGATTATGGCAGATCCAGAGGTGAACCTTTAATTTAACATATTTAACAGTTAAAAACAACCTGTATTAATGCGATTACCGAAAAAGTCAAAATACAGAGGCCAAAATACCCACATGCTGCCAGCATGTTTCTTTGATTTCATTTGACGGAGCATCTCCACCACAGACGTGGACCTGCAAGCGCTGGTGGGCTTTTAGATTCACTTTAAATAGAAAGAAACGGCTCAAAACGGTTTGCAGGCAATGCCAACAAGTAAAGCTTCATGATTATCTGCCATTCCACTGTCTTGTCTCTGACATTAATCTATGTGCCACTGATTGATCCTAATGAATCAACGCCACATGGTATCCATGTAAATGACGTACTGAAATTGAGCATTTAATTGCTTCATTTGCGATTATTGTTGGATTGAGAGTAATGACTTTCCATTTGCATGAATAGAAAGAGGGGTTATCAAACAAACAGAACAATTGTCACTGCTTTTTTGAAAATCACGATGCAGTTCGGTTGACAGACTGCTGATTAATTCTGGGTTGTCTGTCAGCGAGTGTCAGCGCATGAATTTGCATGGCTTTGATGGCTCTCTCCAACATGGAAGCCATTGGATTTATTTCACTTTTGCTATTTTGAAAAGCTATATAAACATCTGACTAAAGGCTGGCCCACACAAAAAGATTTTTTAAAATTTGATCAGATTTTCAAAATGTGAGAGACAACAAACATGATAAAAAAAAAAAATCATAGATTCAACAGTTTTGTTCCTATAGTGTGTGGAGTGCCACAATGTGACCAAGACAGCACACCACACACTAACAGATTCCATTCACAAACAACCAGAGTCCCGACTGTGAACACAGGAAATCTCGCAAAATCTCCTTCGGCCAAATGTGACTTTAGAGTAAACAAACATGGTGGGCGACGGGCAAGAAGAAATGGCGATAGTGTTTGTCTGCTTTTTACAAAAAAAAAAAAAAATCACAGGAAAAAAAAAGTTTGGATGAAGTTGTGTTGTGCTTCCGTCTTCCATCAGCTCGCATTCTAATTGGGTATAATTTGGTTTCACATGACAATCTACAGATGTGCGCGTTTGTCCTTGGGGTTCCCCCCACACAACAGACCAACGAAATGATAATACAAGCTTTTGCTTTCCACACCATCTTTAAAGATCAGCAAAACATTAGCCTCTCAAGGTGGAGAAAAAAAGCAGTTGGTGTCCAGCTGAGTTGACGTCATTCGCCACCGTCGCTTTTTCAGTGACGTACGACACGCATTGACGGGGGAATATCCGATCTGTCTGCTTACATGGCAGATGCAAACGCACGTATCCAATTCATATCAGATTTATTTCCACATATGAATGAGGCCTGAAACCTATCTGAGAATATTGGAATCCATGTGCTTTTTTCCTGCTTACACGTTCGTGGGTCATATCCGATCTATGCAACATGGGAGGAAAAAAAAAAAACGGAATTGGGTCACTTGAACCATGTAATGTAAATGCGGCATAAGATGCATTGGTGCTTGTCTAACAAATTTTGTATTCATCATAATTTTTTTCATCAAAATGTAATAACCTTTTCTGCCTCTCAACAACTGCTAATGAAACCAAAGCTATGTAAAATAATATTAAACTATATTTTATCTTTCTGTTTTGGTATATAAAAAGGTATGAGACCCCATTAATAGCATGCAATACTTTAAAAACTTGAATAATTTTCTCATGGGACACTTCATTCATTGAGTCACTTCTTACAAATATGTAATGAGTAACTTGAGTAACACTAATAAACCAAACCCTAATATATGAAGATGTAGGTTCAATACATCCTTTAGCTTTCTCCAAACCATAAACCTGTCTGGAGGCAGGAGACAGGGTGAAGGAGAAGATATTACTTGTCTCAGGCTGTACACCTCTGTGTTTCAGCCTTGGCTACAAGCAGTTTCCACATGGCAGCAGTTGCCATAAATCCAGCTGTGAAGATCCAACATTCAGTTTTTGCAGAGACAGAACAACGAAGAAACCCGACTTGACTATTTAAATATTTTACACAATATACTTAAATTAAAATATGTTCTTTTTCTTTTTAAAAGTCTTGTTGGTGGTGACAAGTTGCTTTTAAAAACTTACTTAAAGAAGTGCTAATTGTCTGATTGAAGTATCTCAAACATAATGCTAATTGGCTAACAGTATCATTTGCAGATAAACATACCATGTGTAACATAAGTAGTCTCTCTCTGTGTGTGTGTGTGTGTGTGTGTGTGTGTGCGTGTGTGTGATTGACTCGTCATATGGTATATTTATTTAATTTTTTTAATTTATGTTTTTATTTTTTTTTATGCTCACTAAGCCTTTGTGTTACTTACATTAGCTTATCTCTCTTACAATTACAAAAACTTAAACCACATAATGTTGCCATTTAAGTTTATTAAAAAGTTTATATTTATCATGTTATATTTATTACATTATATAACATTATATAATTTATTATATTATATTTATGGTTTATAAAGTTTTATTTACTTTCCAAAGTCAGCTATCATCTGGTGTGAATGTTAATTTTGGACCCTGCATTAATCGGGGTCATCAGCTAAAACACATCTTTATTATCACATCCTTTTTAACACCTCTGTTTATTCTTGTTTAGCACTTTATCTCTTAAGAGTTCAACTAAAAGAGGCTCTAATTCCTCTGAGACTTTGCATCATGGGGGAATTGAGGTAAGATGGCTTTTGTCACCTGATATGTATCAAACTCTCAGAGGCTTATGTGTTTCAATAAGCTCTTGTGTCATTCAGGGTCAACGGCAGTGATTCAACACTGGATAACACTAATAAAGAAACAAATCTATACTTTAATCTGATCTGTCAAACAGAATCCCTTTCACACACACATGCTCAAGATTGTTTTCTAGGTTTCTAGTGGGAAAAAGAAGAGGAAATGAGAATTATTGATCAGAATATATATGTTTTCCACAGACTTTGTCGTTTCTCTGTGAAGCAGGCCTTTTTTGTTAATTGTTTTGGCATCTTGTGCTGCTGCCTTTTCCAATAAAATCACCTTGGAATTGAAAACTGAATTGAAGCTGAATAGACTGCTGGAATTCTATCTGCACTGCAGTGGCAAAAAGGGATTACAGAGGTTTGGCAGGAGTCGTGCGTTTACGAGTATGCATACTTGCTCTAGAACACAGCTGGGAGGAGTTCAATTAGTTCAGCCCAAATGCAAATCCAAGTTAAAGGTCTTGCCTGGATGAGACCTGAAAACAATGAGGCTTTTCCACACCTCCTTCCATTTAATTCCCTCCAGGCCTCTAATCTCATCAAATCCCTTTCAAAAGACGGAAATGTACAAATTCTCATTTGAAATCTCTTGGCATTCCAAGTCATTCCAATGTTTGGCCCCACCTGAAAAACACAACTGACATCCTTTTATATTTCTGTTGCTTCTCATAGACAACAATTAGATTAGAAGGAAAGCAAATAGAGACTTTTGGATCTCCTTGCATCTCACATTTTCCTACTAAGAGTAAATAAAAAAAATCTAATTATATCGCATCCATAGAGCTTCTAAACAATGTCTCACACTGTGATCAGAAGATACCAAAGTCTGCAATCAAAAGATTTCTCATAGATTACACTGTTTTATAATTTATAATTTGTATATTGTCAAGTTTATGTTCTGTTCTATGGACTGATATTCTGTTTTGTTTCCTGTTTTCCTGCTCTGTTTAGTTTCTATTTTCTTGTTTACGGATTATGTCCTCTATAGTTACGTATTAGTTTGATCTGTGTCTAGTTTGGTTTCCTTTGTTCAAACCCTGTATTTATAACCCTGTGTTTTAGTTGTTCTTTGTCAGTTCTTGTTTATGGATATAGTGGTTTTGCTTTTTCTCCTATGTCCTTTCCTGAGTTCCTCTGGGTGTTACAGGTTATAAATAAAGAATGTTAGTTTGTTCATCCGACGTCACATTCGTGCTTGCTGCAAACCGCTCATGACACATATGACAACAACAGTTAAATTTTGTTCTATTTTCATTTCTCAAGAATTTTAGGTAAAACATCAGACTAATTTGATGGAACATAAATGAGATGCAACATAACTTTAGGGGATAAACAGACCAAAATTCTGACCAAATCAATGAAAGCCCTTGGTAACACTTTATTCCGAGGGTCCACTTTAAGCCCGAAACACACCAAGCCGATGCAGACGAACTAGTGGCGACGAAAGCAGACTGCGGGGTTGGCTCACGTCGGCAGCGTCTGGGTCCAAAGTTGCCCTGACCCCCCAACCGACGCTCGACACCCAACCGCCAAGTAGCACGTCCGTTCTGCGCCTGCGTAAGAAGAAATGCCTTTCCGTACCAGCAGGTGGCAGTAGCTGAACAGCCAATCAGAATGATCAGATGGCCCAACGCCGATTCAACTTGTCGAATCGGCCGAAAAAAAGCTGACGAGGACCAACTTCAGCCGACGGTGCGGAACACACTGAGAAAACTTAGTCGGCCGACGAACAAAAACTGCCTGACGGCCAATCGTCAGCTTGATGTGTTCCAGGCTTTAGATATACTAACTATAAGTAACTCTGCAACTATAACTACCAGTCATTAGAGTATTAGTAGACTGTCTTCTTATTACCCCCAACAGATATTCTACTGACAAAAAGTAACTAACGCTAACCTTACTAACCCTAACCCTATCAGCCTACTAATACTCTAATGAAAGTTATTTGAAATGTAGTTGCAATATTAATTAAAGTTACCATCGAAACTATCAAGAGAGCAATCTTTGAGAAAGACAACCCCTCTGAAGAGAGGCTGGTCTCCCATCCTGGTCAAGTTGGTTTTGAACAGTGCTGGTCCAAAGAATGTAAATTATGCACTTATGTATGCATATTAAAAAGGACTTAAGTTTATTAAAATGAATAAAGTTATGTGAAAAATAGCCCTGTTACGTGAAACCTGTTGACATACAGTTAGTTAAATCTAACATTTCAGGGGTTTTTTGATACCCAAAACCCCTCTAAATCAAGCAAAACAGACCAGCTTTACTAGCTTATGCTAGTTTTAACTACGTTTTTTTTTCCTAGAAGAGATGGGAAATACACAGGACAGATTGTTTAGCCTTCAGCCAGCTGTTCTGCTAGTGAGTTACTGTGTCACATGGGCCAGATTTTTTTGTCATAATTTACCATTGACCCAAGTCATAACACATGTTAAGCACAATCATGGGAAAATGATATGGAAACCGAGTTCAGAGAGGGTTTTGTAATGAGTTTTCCTAGCTTTGTTTTCCTGTCAGGGCACACAGACGGAGGCAGTAGGCTTTAAACCATGGTACCTGGGCGGGTAAACAACAGATGGCAGAATCATATCCCTGCGGTAACAAACTTTGACCCAAGAGCACACACTGCACCGCTTGACATCTTTATTCATCGCTCAAAGTTTGGGAGAGAAGAACTTGTTCTTTTATTCTGTCACCAGATAAGTAATGGAGGATCTGGTGAGCCAATTGCCTTCGGGCCATGGGAAACCAGTCACAGAGCCGTAAGGGATAAGACAAAGAGAGCAACCTCCCGTTCTCTCAAGTGCATTTTGACGCATTCATTTAAAACACATTAATCTCCAGCAGTTCTCTACACTGCCTGAGGTGCAGGGGTCAGTTATCCAGTGGTTACAGATCTAGGTTTATAGATAACTAAAGTGCGAGGTTAATAAGGTTAATCCCAGGTTCTTCTAAGAGAACAAACCACACAAGTTACCCTTTTATAGTGTCCTGGCAAAATCTGGCCTGTCTTTAAGATTGAATAACCTTTCATAGGATCATTTTACCCTATAAATGAAAATTCTTATGTTGTTTCAGACCTGTACAACATTGATTCATTTATCTATGGAACACAAAAAAGGATGTTTTGACATAGTTTTGACAGTAGCCATGTTTACATGGAGCATTGTAATCGGTTTAAAAGTCCAATCCGAATGAAAATGCTCCATATAAACACCTCAATCGGAATAAAAATGCCCAAACCGAATGAAATTGTAATCGGTTTGAGAGAGGTGGGATAAACCTTTCTATAATCCGAACAAAATACAAAGTCTGCCATGTAAACGAGTTAAACCGATTACTTTGCATCTACGTCATCACGTCAAGCGGTCAGGGGTCGTCAGAATGCAAAATGTCGGCGGCAAAATTAAACTGGAGTAAAACTGAAACAACACATTTATTAAATACACTGAAGGAACTCAATGAATCATTACTACGGACCTTCATCCACACGCTTCTGCTTTACGGAGGAGGGAGGGGTAGTATTGAGATGCTCCTTAGAGATGCACAGCCACCAAACAGGTCAGCTTCCTGTTCCCGTCTTTTCCTCATACCATCCAGCAGTAATATGCTACAAATTTCACGCTGTTGCTTGATTAAGAGCAACACTTTACATAAAAATAGTGCGCATAAGAAATAACGGAACTCCATGTTGACAGGAATACAAGGCGGCAAACAGGACATAAGCTAATGTGCGCATGTCACAAAGTCATTCAGATTGAAAGCGCCGGTGCATGTAAACACCATTTCGGATTAGATAACGTCTCATGTAAACACTCCACCGAATCTTTTAATCGGAATGACAAAAAAGTGTACATGTAAACGTGGCTAATGAGAGGCTGTTAAACTTGAAAGGAGACCAATAAGCAAAATAAAAGTTTACATGATATATGGCTCGGAAATCTCACTTGTGCATGTGCATATTCAAACCTGACATCACTTTAGGCTACAAAAAATGGGAACCTATGATATTTTTTGTCAATGGCAAGAAAATGGGTGAGAGCATTATTTGCATTAAATGGTGGCTTTACAAAGTTTTGTTAGATAGATAGATAGATAGATAGATAGATTTCCTCAATATTTCCTCAATGTCTAGGTCTTTGCCACACACACAGAGAGAGTCTGTTATTTCATCATGCTAGTAAAAAAGGAAAACTGTCAGAAAGTGAATCAAAATTGAGTGTAATGCTGCTCTTTTTATAGGTGCACCTGAATCCAATTCAGCATAGGATGAGTCATCCTCTGATGAGGAAAAACATTGTCTCAGTTCACATCAAAGAATTGCAAAATAATGCAACCCTCATTCCTACATGAAAGTAGGAGAACACCTGATAACATCATAAGAAAGACTGCTGGGCCTGTGGGAATTGCAATCCACTTTTCACCTGTTTGTGACCCCATCTATTGAGAAATCAACATGGACATGATAAGTTAGAGAGAAACACATGCAAACTTACATCTGCATGGTTTTGCTCTCTTTCTCCAGTATGCACAGCTATAAAAGCAAATCTAATACTAGTTTGAGAGGTGTCGAAACTTAATTTAATATATTTTTAAGCAGGTATGTTTCTGAATAAATGTGGTTTTATCCAGGGACATACATTTCAGCAAATGAGACGCTACTAAAAATACAAACTAGCTGCAAAAAGTAAAATAATAATGCATAGCAATGAATATTAAAGTTACTGTAGCAACTAATACTGCAGAGTGTCAAATGCTGGATATCAAATAAAAATGTGCGTACGCTTCTAATTAGAGCTTTAAAGTGAGGAATTATAATGAAAATTTTGTAAGTAAAGTCCTTAGTGTATAATTTCAGTCTAATTCAAATGACTTATGAGGTACAAAGTGTACTGATCTTTTAAATTATTTATATGATAATATATTAGGTATCAGAGTTTTAGGCTGTGAAAATGTTTTCTGATGTATGTGTAATGTATTACAGCTCACAAAATTGACTGTATGGAACTTGATTTTAAACATAATATAAATTATTATTTTTGAGTCAGTTGGAATAAAAAGTAAAAACAGTCATAATTAAAAAGTATAAATAAATTAATAAATGTGTTAATTAAAAATTATAAATACATAAATACAATTGTGATATTGATGCTCAATGTCAATGGTAAGATTATCAGAATACCACTCCAGCAGAACGAGCTTGTGAAAAAAAAAGTACCGCAAGTATATGATTTAAATTAATTCTCCGTAACATCACAGATGTCCACTAGGGCCCTGTTTACACCTGGTATTAAAGGGTTAGTTCACCCAAAAATGAAAATTATGTCATTAATTACTCACCCTCATGTCGTTCCACACCCGTAAGACCTTCGTTCATCTTCGGAACACAAATTAAGATATTTTTGAAAACAAAACAAAAATAATGACTTTATTCAACAATATCTTATTTCTGTGTCTCTTCTGTGTCATTCTTCTATGCTGTTTACGTTCAGCACTTCCAGGTTCTACATCAGAATGCCTACTCATTATTGGCTAGCTCCTGTGTCAGCATCACACGTGTTGCTCACATGAACAGCGTCGGCCAATACTGAACCGGCGTTCTGACGTAGAACCTGAAAGATGTTGTTGAATAAAGTCGTTATTTTTGTTTTGTTTTTGCGCACAAAAAGTATTCTTGTCGCTTCATAAAATTAAGGTTGAACCACTGTAGTCACGTCAACTATTTTAACAATGTCTTTAGTACCTTTCTGGACTTTGAAAGTGGTGGTTAAATTGCTGTGTATATACCTCTCGGATTTCATCAAAAATATCTTAATTTGTGTTCCGAAGATGAACGAAGGTCTTACGGGTTTGGAAAGACATGAGGGTGAGTAATTAATGACAGAATTTTCATTTTTGGGTGAACTAACCCTTTAAGTAGATGAGGGAGACATATATCCTGTTTACACATCTCTATTGTCCACTTTCAACCACTTCTGTCCTGATTTCTTCAAGGGGAGGGTCTATGGGTGTGTAAAGGTATGTTTTTTTGTTTTGTTTTTTTTTTTTTTCAGATCTTTTGTCTAATGGACAAAATAAGCTCACACTATTTACATATGAAAGTGGCTGAGATGACAGAAAAACATACAGGAGCATCAGCTTTCGTTTCTGCTCTGAGAGCCGCAAGACCACGGCGAACACTAAAAGTGCATGTTAGATATCAGGAATGGTGAGAGAACATTGTGCTTGGTACATTTTTTTGTCTTCAAACCAATAATGTTTATGCAAGTCAGTAGGCGGAGAGTAGGTGGTGTTTTGTGGCTGTTTGAACGCTTTCGACCACATGAGCGCCTACACTAAGAAAGCAATCCGGTCTAATGCGTTTTCGGCTATCTCTGGAAGTGGTCGAAAGTAGACTAGCTCAAAATGTTTTAGACCCCTTTTACACCTGTATTTCGTGTCGTTTACTTGTGATCTGATCAACCAAAACGCATCTTAATACCAGGTATAAACAGGGCCTAGGATGAGCGAGACTTCAGTAACATACTGTTACTGTAGGACAGGGTCAGGGACAGGGACAGGGACAGGGTTCCTCAAATCCAGTCCTAGAGGGCCACTGCACTGCAGAGCAGAACATTGCAAAAAATTATAATTCATCAAATGCCTGTATTAGCTATCTTAAATTTGTTAAGGTTCAGCCATTGTCTATTACCCTTCCTGTTTTGAAATCTCTAAGGATTGAAATTAGTTGTTTAATGGCTGATCATTGGCTAACAAATCTTTTTTGATTAACAATCTGACAGCTGAAAAGATTCTGGATTGTATGCTTTTAATTGAAACATGACTTAATAACACTACTGGTGCAGCAATGCTGATTGAGGCTTGTCCTGCTAACTACAATTCTAATCAATCCATTAGACAAAACAGGAAGGGTGGTGGATTAGCAGTTATTTTCTCTTCAAAGTTTGTGTAATGACATTGATCTGCAAATGTGCAACATTTGAATTTCTTGCTCTAAAGCTTAAAGCCAAGCTCAAAACATTTTCAGGAATTATCCATTACTAGAAAAAAGATTATATAATAAAATAATTTTGAGTGGGGATCTGAATATTCCAAAGCAATGAATCGCATGAATTTACTGGATAGTTTTGAACTCACCCAGCATCAGTGAAGCCACTCATTAGTATGGTAACACATTAGATTTTGTAATAACGACAGGATTAAATGATGATAATATCTTAGTATCTCAGTTACCCATTTCAGACCATTATTGTGTGTTCTTCAATGTTAATGCGATTTTAACACAGACTAGAGAGGAATTAATGACCCAGGAGTGAATTTTAAATGATGAGGCTGTGGTAAAGTTTGCTGATATTATAAGATTGTCTGAGCCATACAATTGTGACTGTTCCTTAAATAAAATGGTTGAAAATTTTAACAATACTTTGTCATCTGTTTTAAATACTGTTGCTCCATTTAAAGGGATAGTTCACCCAAAATTGCCCGCATTCTACATACGGTCGTCCGCTGGAAGCTAGTTATTTGAATTTATAAAGTTTTAAATATGGATATTTTTCTTACAAAAACGCATTGCTTCGCTTCAGAAGGCCTTTATTAACCTACTGGAGTCGTATGGATTACTTTCTTTTATGGATGGATGCATTATTTTTGACTTCAAAACACGGCCCCCCATTCACAACCATCATAAACCTTGGAGGACTAAGGATATTTTTAAATATATCTCGTCTGAAAGAAGATAGTCATTTACACCTAAGATGGCTTGAGGCAGAGTAAATCATGGGAAAATTTTCATTCTTGGGTGAACTAACCCTTTAAGGTCAAAAAGAGGTCTACTGTTAGAATTTCTCCCTGGTTAAACAAGAATAATGTGAGAGGCTAAGAGAAGTTGTTGAGCTACTGAAAGAAAATGGAGGAAATATATATATAAACAACAATGGCTGTTTATAACAAAACAATACTTCTAGTGAGAAAGGATTATTTTCCCAAGATTATTCTGAAAATCCTAGAATACTATTCTAAGTTACTGATCAATTAGTTAATACTGCCCCATTCCTTAAAGGGGTGGTTCATTGCGATTTCACTTTTTTAACTTTAGTTAGTGTGTAATGTTGCTGCTTGAGCATAAACATTGCAAAGTTACAGTGCTAAAAATGTTCAATGCAAACGGAGATATTGTCTTTTAAATAATTCTCTGTTTAAGGACTACAACAAACGGCTGGTAGGGACTACAACGAGCTTCTTCCCGGGTTGGTGACATCACTAACCCTAGAATTTACATAAACCCTGCCCCCGAGAACACGCAACAAAGGGGGTGAGGCCATGTTACTGCATTACAGTACGTAACTCAAATGCAATAGGCCCTTTTCACAATGAGGTCAGTTAACTTCCGCCTATCCACAAAGCAGTAGATCTGTAGTTCTGTCTTACCTTCGCGCCGGAGACTTCTCGGGAAAATGCTTTAATAACTTTAAATGCGAACTGTTTATGTCAAGAATTTACACAGCCGGGTTCTTTTGGTAACGTTATTTCCTTTCTGTAACTGCCTTGCTTAGGGTTTCTGCGAGCAGAAACTTTAGGAATGTTGTGTCCTTAAATTGCTGTCAGAGTTTTATCACAACGATTGTGTGTCCACACAAATCTGTTAGCCTATTTGGAATAACAAGAATATTGTCTTTAAAAACAAATCTTTATTTTTAGAAATTGGTAGGCTATGAAAACGGTATTGTTCTTGTGAGAGTTATTTACGAGTAATGGACACCTGAAAGTAGCACATCCGCATAAAACGTTAATACTCCGAAGAATTAATGGTGTGAAGATTTTAGAAAATTTTACATCATACCAGTTTAAACTGAACTGGTGCAATATATTAAGATTGTATAATTTGTAAGAAGTGTATTGAAAATACAAAACGGAAGTATATGTGTTCATTTAATGTTATTCCCTGGAGAAATTATTTGATTTAATTAATTTAATGCTGCTATAACAATGAGTACTGTTGTAAATCCTCTGTATATTTTTGTATGCGACAGTCTTGTTCTGCAAAGAGATGAATGATGACAATGTTTTTTTTTTTACTATGGTAAAAATGCCATGTACAGTTTTTACAACATTAACAGTCTTCATGTAGAAACAGTATTATATTAAACAATTTTTATTTACTTATTATGTATGTCATATTTATCTAAATAAAACTGAAAAATAGACTTTTTGATATTTAAAAAGAATAAGCTTATGTTGATCTTTATTGTACATACAGGCACTGAAATTAGTACATTAAGCATTGAATGAAAAGTTTTTTTTCTGCACGTAAATGTTGGAAATGTGCGTTTATTTAACAAATACATATAAACTGTTTCATCTGCAATAAAGACAGCAAAGTTTGCAAGTTACTACGGGCAGCAGAAAGTGTACAGTTTCAGTGCTCCATATTCAACTCCTCCTCCGACTTCAAGCAGCAAATCTCGGCGATCGGTAAGTTCGTTTGAGATCTGCATAACACCTCGCCTTGAATTTACAAGAAATTAGGCGACTACAGTCATCCTTTAACCAAATTTGTGGCATATGTACAACTATTGGGTGCACTCCATTCAAGCGGCGCTAGTGTTCCACTATGCTGACGGAAGTGAGGATCCACTGCTTCGAGTCCAAACGGAAGTTGTGTGACGTCATGTGAAAAGGGCCTATAGCATGTCATAAAAGCAAAATGACAAGTTATAACCGTAATTAAACTAACCTATACCTGTTCTATCTTCATGCAGCATATATATTTTCTCTGGCTCTGTAAGCATCTTACAACAGTTCCCACATGAGCAATTTATAATTATGATGACAGAATATGCTAATCAATGACTTTAAGATCTCATCAGCTACATAAATTCATCAACTAACCGTTCAGAAGCGTCCTGTTGCATTCAAAATGTTGTCACTTCTTCTTGAGTCTCTCCATCATTGTCCGACTCCGTTTTGAACATAAAAGGCTGAACAGTTTCTGACATTTTCAGTGAGTCTGCGTCTGCGTGAGGTAATGCGAGGCGCTGCTAAGTGCTAACACAAGCTCTTGAAACTCCGCCCCCTTTTGAGAGCAGAGCTCATTTGCATTTAAAGGGACATACAAAAACGGAGCGTTTTTGCTCACCCTCAAAAAGTGACAAATTTTACATGCTATAAAAAATTATCTGTAGGGTATTTGGGCTAAAACTTCACATACACACTCTGGGGACATCAGAGACTTATTTTACATCTTGTAAAAGTAGCATACCACTCCTTTAGCAGTTCTCTGCATCAAAATGCAAAGAACTTGTATTGTTCTTAAATGACTAAATATCATCAATCACAACTAGTATACTAGTAAATCTTGTGAAAGAGATGTTGGGGGAGTTTACTTATATTTAATGTTGGGGGAATTTATTTGTATTACTAATTTGGACAGTAATGTCTTGGCTAATTATAGACCAATATCCAGCCTCCCAATTATTAGTAAGATACTTAAAAATGTAGTTGTAGCACTTATAAACACTTTTCTTGAAGAAAATCACATTGTGGAGATTCAGTCTGGTTTTAGGGTTAGGGTTATGGTCTAAGAAACATGAAACCCACTTTGGAGTCCCACAAGAGAGCTGCCTTGGTCCTTTATTATTTTCACTATGGTGATATCATCAGAGAAAACTAATTCATGCTTTTATTTCAAGTAGACTTGACTACTGTAATACACTTCTTACTGGTCTCTCACAAAAAAAAAAAAATCAATAAACAGATTAAAGCTTATCCAAAACTCAGCGGCTCGGTTATTAACAAGAACTAAAAAAGAGAACATAAAACTCCAGTTTTAGCTACATTGCACTGGCTCCCTATAAAATTTAGAATAGATTTCAAGGCCCTTCTCCTTACGTACAAAGCCCCCTAATGGACAAGGACCAGACTATATCACCAACTCTCTCTCTCGTTAATTATTTTCCATCTAGAATTTTACTGGTTTACTGGACGTTCGCAGCAACAGACAAACAAAAATTGGCGACGTGGTGTTTGTTAATTATGCTTTAACATTGTGGAATACACTACCAATAGATATTAGGGAATCCAGTTCGCTCAATATTGTTAAAAGAAAATTAAAAACATATCTTTTTACCTCGGCATTTAATTACTTTTATTTGAATTATGTTTATAATAAATTGCCTCTTATATGTTTAGTATTTTATACTTGATGTGTTGTATTTGATTACTTTCATCTTTTATGTTTGACGTATATGATACGTACAAACATCTCTCTGAAAATACACTCCTAATTCCAGTATGAATCACTGGGTCCTTTGGGGTATTTGTCAAACTATTTCCTGTCGGCTTGTCTCTCTCCTCTCACACACAGACACGCACACAGAAGCAAGTAATTTGATGAACAGATGGTACCTTAGACTGTGACTGACAGATTCAAAACATGGGTCTATCATTGCTGTTTTCGCATCTGGAACAAGAGCAGGATTTGAATGGCACGCCGCTAGTTTCCCGCAATCTATTACCAGCACTGTCAAATGATACTCTGTGACCTCTAAATAGACCAATGACTGTTAGACATTGACAAGCCGCTTTGCAAACTTCATCTCAGCAAAATCAATAAACTAGCACGTATGTCATCAGAAAGTGTTTGGTGAATCATCGAGGTAGAGACTGTAGCAGATGTGAAAACTAAAACCATCCTGTCAGACTGGTATTTTTCAAATCATAAACTTTAAAGAGCTCATAATTGCTGTGCAACAATTTCAACAAACATCAGACACACTACTAAAACCTTTTTCATTTGATTAGAAAACAATTTAGACTGAAGAAAACGTGAGTGGTGCTTGCTCATGGTTGCTTGCTGCACCATATCAAACTGGCTTGAAATTTCGAAATGCATGCCGTATGAAGGTTAGTGCCTTCTGACTGGTTGGTTCAGGTTTCTTTGGCTGGTTAGGCATTAAAGGGTTAGTTCACCCAAAAATGAAAATTCTGTCATTAATTACTCACCCTCATGTTGTTCCAAACCCATAAGACTTTCGTTCATCTTCGGAACACAAATTAAGATATTTTTAATGAAATCTGAGCAACAGACTGAACAAATTTTCAGAAGAGACACGATATGCTGAACAGATTTAATTTAGGCTTTTATTCACATAAACATTTATCAGCTCACACGGAAACTGAATCATGCTTGCTTGACGTGCGAGAACAATGAGGTTTGTTCTTGTGTGTTTCACAGCACGTTTGAGCTTCCGCAAGAACCAGTGAGGTTTGTTTTTGCGCGTCAAGCAGGTTCGGTTGCGCTTCTGTTTATGTTCACTGATCAATGTTTATATGTGAATAAAAGTCTAAATTCAATCTGTTCATCATATAAAGTGATCGTGTCTCTTCAGAAAATTTGAGCTAAACTGCTCAATTCATATGGATTAGTTTTACTATCTCTTCATGAACTGAAGCGTCAAAGTGGTAGTTGCGTAGCTGTCAATAGAGACAGAAATCGCTCAGATTTCATTACAAATATCTTCATTTGTGTTCCAAAGATGAACGAAGGTCTTACAGGTTTGGAACATAATGAGGGTGAGTAATTAATGACAGATTTTTCATTTTTGGGTGAACTAACCCTTTAATAAATGGACATTAAATTTAGTAAGAAGAAAGATTGCAAAGATTGTTTGAGGTCAGTAAGTTGTTTTTTTTTTGTTTTGTTTTGTTTTTTGTGAAAGAAATGAATAATTTCATTCAGCAAGGATACATTACATTGATCAAAAGTGACAGTAAATACATTTATATTTGTGAAGCTGTTCTTATAAACTTTCTATCCATTAAAAGAATCCAAAGAATACACACACACACACACATATACACACACAAAGGGTTACGTTTTCCACAAAAATATTAAGCAGCACAACTTGAAGACATGAAGAGATGAAGATTGGAGTAATGAAGCTTTGTCATCACAGGAATAATTTACATTACATACATAATTAAAAAAAAAAAACAACATAATGCATTATATGGTATCATGCATATGGAGTATAATGTATTGCAGTAATGCAGTACTGATGCCAAGTAAACTGTTACTAGTATTGCTTATTGTTTCATAAAGTAGACAGTGTTTCTCTCAGTAATGTTCTGTATTTTTGTCTGTCCTTTTGTCCATCCTGCCAAGAGAACACAGCAGGTACACACAACTATACCACAAATTCTGACACCCCGAGAGAGAAAGAGAGCGAGAGAGGGTCCTATGAATCTTTAATGTCACCACAAATTGACACACATTTTCACTAGTCTGAGCTCTAACAGTTATTGCTCTTTTTTTGTCTCGTTCACAATCCTTCAGACAGATACATAATGCAAAAGCACATTTTTCAAGCTCATTTATCACATCTAAAAACATCCCACACATTGCAATTACATAATAAAAATAATAAATTAATTAAATATAAAGTCAAAATTGTTTAAAAATTGTTTAAAATTAAATATGTAAATATTTATTAAATATTAATTTTTGTTTAAAACAATTAATTAAAAAATAATTCAAAGACATTAAACAAAATTTTCACTATGAATTTACTATAATATTTGGTAAGAAAAGCTTACAGAAAAGATAATTGTGGATTTTAATGTTCATTTTTGGGAGATTTTCTTATATACAGTACTGTGCAGTACTTTTTTTTTTCTTTTTCTTTTTTTTTTTTTTTTGCTGTAGTGTGTCAGTAAAACCCGGATAAGTTCTACTAACTCAAAAAATATGAGGCAACTGATTGCCCCTATTTTTTTAAGTTTGCAAACTTAAATATCATCAGTAAGCATAGCTAGTTTTTTTTTTGTTTGTTTGTTTTTGTTTTTTTTAATAACTGTAAATTACAAATAAACATTAATTTAAATCAAAATATATATTTAGTGTTTTGTTCATCTTAATTTAATGCAACTCAAAGTTTTAAGTATAACCTAACCTGTGGGCGGATGATGTGAGTGTAGCCGATACCAACTATAATTAGACCAGTCTGCAACATTATTATAAACAGCTGAATACTTGCATATTTTTGTAGCAATCGAAATAAAAATGCATGTATTTGGACTTGATTTGAGCTGCTGTCGAATCCAACTGCCCTGCGAAAGTCTGGGTATCTGTGTGGAGGGAAATAGTCTGAGTGCACGTTCAGCGATGACGTCAAATTTTGGTAAAAAACACCACTAGCGGGCGTATGTTTGACATTAAAATATTTGATTATGGTTGAATGTATTTTTTCAAGTTTCCTGTCTTCTAAACTTTAGTGGAGTTGTAAAAACTCAAAAAAAAACATTTAGTGTAAACTTAAATCTCTGATAGATGTTGAATGAACTCAAAAATAATAGTTAGTTAAACTTTTTGGCACATTTTGAGTAAAAGGTACTTTCCATTATGTTAGTTATACTGGGTTTACAGTGTAGGAAATATCAGTTTACATTTCCAAACCTTCCTTTTGGCATTAATTGTAATAATCCAGTGAGAACTGTAATTAATGCAATTGATTTTTGATTAATTTTATATTTTGATTATATGATTGACAGGTCTAAGAAAAGCAGAAATCAAAGATCCACTAAAACAAATGAAAACTCACTTTTCAAACTTTTAAAACTGCATTGACAAGCAAAAAAGTGCTATTTCCAGTTTGTTAATGTCTGTCCTGTCTATTAACATCACAAATTGAGCTCTTTCGGCATGTGCGTGTGTGCTTTAACCTGGGGGCAAATAAATGTAACAAGTCAACAACCCTAAAGCATCTGAGGCAGATCCCTGTGGTGGAAGAGACAGTTGTGTCAGCCGTGACAGTCACAATTGCCCTGTGTATCTTCTGTTTATCCTCACACACCTTTCCTCTCGAGTCGGACCCCCTCTGTCACACAAACACACTCGCACAGACTCACAACGCCACTTCAGATTCATCAGTCAGCATTCGTGCGACTCATTGAACAGAGGGAAGGTCATATCCATCTGTCAGTATTTCGGAAGACTCCACTGGAAAGCAAAGTGTGTTTGTTTCTGAAAGATACGACAGGAGCGTGGGGTGAAAAGAGGCGGGCGGGTGTTGTTTCGGGGCAGGTGTGCCCTCAGGAGCATTTGGTGACTGATGCATCTTGATATGAGAGGTGAGAATCTCTGCCCGTGTTTGTTATGGACCCAATAGACCTGACAGGTTAAGCTGAAAACTTCTCTGTATGTTTAGTTTCAAAGCGGTTTATTAAAGTGGACATATTCTAGACTTTTGTAACATTTTCCCCCTGCAGCCAACTTCAATGTTACTCAATGTTTACTGCATCAAAAACAGTCATATTTCGTTTTACAAAGTTTGGGGTTGGTAAGAATTTTTTAATGTTTTTTTGTTGTTGTTTGTTTGTTTGTTTGTTTTGTTAAGAAGTGTTTTTTTACTCACCAAGGCTGCATTTATTTGATCAAAATACAGTAAAAACAGTATGTCTTTACAGTCACTTATGATCAATCTCATGTGTCCCTGCTGTATTAAACTTTGGATAGGTAGTGCATACTAAGTTATGGTCACTGTGCAGTGTAAAACCAACTGGTTAAGAAGAGGAATGAAAAATGCAAAGAAGACAGGACTAATTATAATTCAGCAAGTATATAGATGTAAAAAAAAAAGAAAAGAAAAAGAGGACCATGGAAATATGGAAATATTGCTATGATCACTTTCAGTTACATTGTGAATGCTGAACAGTCTATTAATGTAAGTGAGAGTTTTTCAAATAACAAAGTACAAAATCCACGAAATGCTGAAATAATTTACAAAACAAAGTTTGAATGGAATCAGTATGTTAAGCAGTTGGGGTAGAATTATCTGTAAAAGTTTAATACTTGGGTACATTTGATGAATATCAGTACTGCTATAAATGGACTGCAATTCTGTTTTCCATTATATATCAGACATGAATCTAATCACAGCTAATGTCACAGAAAATTTAGGAATGTATTTTGCCTGGTTGTTTATCACTGGAAATAATGATCAAGACTTTAAATGTGGTAATTTTGTGATAAATGTTCAAGTCACATGAGTAACTGTGTAAGCCATATCCCAGAGAGTGCTCTAATCTAAGTGTATGTATCTATCATGAATTTATCTGCTACTTCCGAACATGACACTCATTTTGAACCCTGACTGTGCTTGCTTACTGTGAAATCACAAGATCTTTTAACTCATCATAGATGAGTGGATTCCCTCTGTCTCTGTCACACTCTCAGAGGAATGAAAGAGATCTTCAGATGTGCTCTCCCCAATACGGTTTTACATCACAAACCGTATGTATGTATGTATATATACACCGATTAGTCATAACATTATGACCACCTTCCTAATATTGTATTTGTCCCCCTTTTGCTGCCAAAACAGCCCTGACCCGTCAAAGCATGGACTCCACTAGACCCCTGAAGGTGTGCTGTGGTATCTGGCACCAAGATGTTAGCAGCAGATCCTATAGAGTCCTGTAGAGCCCGGAACACACCAAGCCGATGCAGACGAGCTAGTGGTGACGAAAGCAGACTGCGGGGTTGGCTCACGTTGCAGTGTCTGGGTCCAAAGTTGCCCTGACACACCAAACCGACGCTCGATACCCGACGGCCAAGTAGCACGTCCGTTCTGCGCCTTTGTAAGAAGAAATGCCTTTCCAAACCAGCAGGTGGCAGTAGCTGAACAGCCAACCATTATGATCAGATGGCCCGACTTACCGACGAGCTCCGACGCCGATTCAACATGTCGAATCGGCCGAAAAAAAGCAGATGAGGACCGACTTCAGCCGATGGTGCGGAACACACTAAGAAAACTTAGTCGAACAAAAACTGCCCGACGGCCGACCATCAGCTTGGTGTGTTCCGGGCTTAAGTTGCGAGGTGGGGCCTCCATGGATCGGACTTATTTGTTCAGCACATTCCCACAGATGCTCGACTGGATTGAGATCTGGGGAATTTGGAGGCCAAATCAACACCTCAAACTTGTTGTTGTGCTCCTCAAACTATTCCTGAACCATTTTTGCTTTGTGGCAGGGCACATTATCGTGCTGAAAGAGGCCACTGCCACCAGGGAATACCGTTTCCATGAAAGGGTGTACATGGTCTGCAACAATGCTTAGGTAGGTGGTACGTGTCAAAGTAACATCCACATGGATGGCAGAACCCAAGGTTTCCCAGCAGAACATTGCCCAAAGCATCACACTGCCTCCGCCGGCTTACTGGTGCCATGTCATGTAAAAGAAAACTAGAATCACCAGACCAGGCCACCTTCTTCCATTGCTCCGTGGTCCAGTTCTGATGTTCACGTGCCCACTGTTGGCACTTTCGGTGGTGGACAGGGGTCAGCATGGGCACCCTGACTGGTCTGCGGCTATGCAGCCCCATACGCAACAAACTGCGATACACTGTGTATTCTGACACCTTTCTATCAGAACCAGCATTAACTTCTTGAGCAATTTGAGCTACAGTAGCTCGTCTGTTGGATCAGACCACACAGGCCAGCCTTCGCTCCCCACGTGCATCAATGAGCCTTGGCCACCCATGACCCTGTCGCCGGTTCACCACTGTTCCTTCCTTGGACCACTTTTGATAGATACTGACCACTGCAGACCAGGAATACCCCACAAGAGCTGCAGTTTTGGAGATGCTCTGACCCAGTCATCTAGCCGATCACAATTTGGCCTTTGTCAAACTCACTCAAATCCTTACGCTTGCCCATTTTTCCTGCTTCTAACACATCAACTTTGAGGACAAAATGTTCACTTGCTGCCTAATATATCCCACCCACTAACAGGTACCGTGATGAAGAAATATTCAGTGTTATTCATTTCACCTGTCAGTGGTCATGTTATACATGATCGGTGTATATATAATACTGTTTAAATTGTCTTAGTATTACAAGTATTAGTATTCATCTACATACAGCACAGAAAGCTTGTGTGCTAAGCAGTACGCTATTCTGAACCCAGTCCTTGTGCTGTCCTTATTTACCCCTCCTCTCTTCTGGGAGGGAGACACATATATTTCATTAGCCCTGTCAATCTCCCAGCGATCCATTAGCACACATAAAAACACTCCAACTGTGCTGCTCCGGAACATTCTCCTTACAGCCTTCACACGGTGTGTTTGTCTGTCTGCCGTAGCACAGCCTGTGTCCGTCAGATATTAAAGGTGAAGAGTGTAAATTCTGTGCCGCTAGCGTCACCAAACAGAACCGTGAAAATAATAATAAACAAGTTTAAACACTCTCCCCATCTGCCACCATGCCATTGGTCCAACCAATATTAGGTCCAGCCCAAATAAACAGACCGCAATTCAGTACCGGTTTACAGCAAATCATAACCACAATGTTTGAAGAATATCAATACTGCTCCACAAGCACTGTAATCCTGTTTTCCATTATATATCAGATGTGAATGTAATCCTAGCTAATGTCACAGTAAATTTATGGATGCATGATGGAATGAATTTATCTATTTCCAGACATGACACACATCTTTTGCTGCATCTTTGATGCTTTTGTTCACAGATCAAATTTATCTACAGTACATCGAGAAAATAAACATTGCCATATGATATCTGTGTTCCACATGAAACCGCTGTAATGTGTTTCCTCATTGGAAATTATAGTATCATCAGTATCATCAGCTTACTGCGGTTATTTATTTATTTGCGTTTATAATAAATAATTGTATTTATGCATAACACAATTATGATGTATGTGTGCAGAAAAATTAAGTTGCATTCTACTGAAAGGTGAAGAACATTGCACAACTGAACTGAAAACATTACTAAATATTAAAGGATAAATGATTATGATCAGTACTCAGTATATGTTTTCAGAAACGTTAATTGAATTAGAGGATAAATAGTTTTTTTTTAACCATTTACTGGAAGTGCAGCGTTTGCTTATGGCTTCCTTATTTTTTATTTTATTTTTTTTAGGAAATTAATACTTTCATTCAACAAGGATGCATTATATTGCAAAAGTGACAGTAAAAACAGTTAAAATGTAACAAAAGATTTGTATTTTAAATAAATTCTGTTCTTTTGAATAAATAAAATATTAAACAGCACAACTGTTTGTAACATTGATAATAATAATAAATGTTTCTTGAGCAGCAAATCAGCATATTAGAATGATTTCTGAAGGATCATGTGACACTGAAGACTGGAGTAATGATGCTGAAAATTCAGCTTTGCCATCACAACTTTCTTTAAAAAAAATGACTTTCAAAGTCTTAAAAGAACGAAAGAAAGAAACAAAAGGTGATAGAGTCAAAGAGAAATAAACAAAATAAAAGGAAGGGCATGAGCGCTTTCTTTAATGAATGCTTGACCAATCTTTAATTTGAATTATGAGTGAGCAGGTGCTTCATTAACAAAATGGAAACTCAAGGAGAGAGATACAGATGACAGCGCTATAACTCAACAGATCTGGAGAACTCCATTGTGCCAGGGATGATAAATAAAATGAAGAGCAATTCCTAAGTACTGATTAATCTACTTGACAGCAATTATGATCATTGAGAAGCTGTTAATTAAAGCTCACTGGTTTGCCTCCCCTCCTACATTTGTGTTAAACCAAACAGGGCTCATATCCTTCTAACAGATTTGCAGGATCAGTAGACAATGTTTTATATAACAGTCAACATATAATATAATATAATATAATATAATATAATATAATATATATATATATATATATATCAGGGGCGTTTCCTCCGAGGAGGCAAGGGAGGCAGTGCCTCCTCAGAAAAACTGGATGAGAAAATAATCGATATTACAAAAATAAAACAACGCAAATGTTACAAAATTTGACACTGAAAAGTGTAAAAGTCACTCGTTTTTCTAAAGAAACACTGTCAAACAGCGACGGGTAGGGGACAGGTTACAGCGGCGAGTCCGTGTCTCTGTGCCTCCCTTCAGCTCATAGAAATAAAGCAGAGCCTCTATAGCGTGCGGTGGGTTTAGTGGGGGGTAATTGAGAATGAACAGGGGAAAGTCACGTGAGAGGAGGCAATGCCTCAATTGCGCTATGATTGGATATGATCTGTTATGATTGGACATGATTGGTTCGTGCGATAAATCCCGCCTCTTGTTTTCTTGCGCGTTCTCGTCGAATCGGCCTGAATGAAGACAGTGATGGCGTTAATGGGAAGACTAATTAAAAAGTAAGTAAACAACTGTCACTTACATTTCACCCCTTTGTGTCATGTCAAAATCAAACTCGAAATGGCCTGGAAACATGATGACTGCGGGGTTTTAGTGAGCAATCAGCGTGGTGAAATTAAAGGTACATCTTCGTGTCTGTGACCACTGACCAGTGTGTACAAGCTTGATGACTGCTGAAAATAAATTGACTATTAAAAAGAAAAGCTGAATATTAGTTAATAATAATATAAATAATATATATTGTTTAAATTGTTACTGCCTTTAGTTATTATTTTGGAATAAATGTAAAAAATGAGTAAAAACACTAACTTGATGAAATTTATACTTGGTTTTAATAAATAGAACATTACATAGTGTAAAAATAACAAAATAGAATTGTATTTGGTCTCTCTTTTTATTTAATGTTAACTTAAAATTGTGTAACAGGGACATAAATGAGGACTTTGCCTCCTCATTCTAAAACACCACCGCACACCACTGATATATATATATATATATATATATATATATATATATAAAATAAACTTAAATTATATTTTTCACCATTTTCCTGATGATGTAAGCCAACAAATTAGGAAGTTTTTTTTTTTCTTTAGAATAACATGCAGCAAAGAATCATTTACAATAAGACCATGTTGTTAATGTTGACATTAACATATGATTTTTTCTGTGGGCACAACTAAGCACCAAAAATGTTGGAAACGTATAGTAGAAATTATGCCCCCACAAGGTCAATGATCTCATACTGTATGTAAAACAGCTTAATAAACATGCTAAACGACAACATAAAAATTCTAAAAATGATAAATATCCATTTCTCAGTATAAAACCTGAAAAAAACAAATGTGTGTTTGTGTGAAAATGGCATGGTCTTCCAAGTCACAGAGGGAATTTGAGCCAGCTCATTGGCAAAGCGACACGAATTGGCTTTTGGTAGTTGAGATTGGTGTGCGAGTATGAATGTAAATGGTCATCCATCTTTGTATGGTGGCATATGGTACAGATGTCATAGCAATTGTAGCCAATAAATGGATGTGCCAAAAAAGTGCAGTGTCATGGCTGTGCCCGAAGTCTCTCTCTCTGGGTCTATGAATACCAGCTGTGTCCAATCAGAGTAAAAGGCAAAGGTCAGTTCAGTCCCCCACAGCATTACCTGCCGTTCACTTCCTGGCCGACATTCACCACACCACATTCTAGATTATTGGCACCATCTCCTCTCTACAGATATTCAGTCATATAAAGTGATGTGGGGGGATGAGAGTCCACTGAAAAGCATGGAATGATGTCAATGACAGAGACTCTGATGAGGTTTACATGGTCGCTAATTCATCTCATTACACACTTTCATCAGAGAAGTCAGTACTATTATGTTGCTTGTCGTAAGCTAAACATTCTTCTATGACATTTACAGTATATATTTAATGTATCTTTTGACTCCAATGGTGTACCATAAATCTGTTGGGCCAATAAGTAGTGGCATTTGAAAACACTGATAGCTAAACAAAAACAACAACAACAACGACAAAAACAACAAAAACTGTTTTAAAGGGGACCTGTTATGCCCCTTTTTATAAGATGTAATATAAGTCTCAGGTGTCCCCAGAATGTGTCTGTAAAGTTTCAGCTCAAAATACCCCACAGGTCATTTATTATATCATGTTGTAAATGCCCATTTTTTTTAGTGGAAGGAAAAACATGCTGTTTGCATGCATGTATTTTTAAATGCAAATGAGCTGCTGATCCCCACCCCGCTTTCCAGAATTGGGCGGAGCCTACAGCTTGTGCCTGGATACTCGCCAAAAACTAACAAAACATCTGTTTGGTTTTGATTATATAAAAATCAGTGTGAGTATTAAACTAAGTTCTCTTTCACATGTTATTGCACTTAAACTGTCAAATACACACAAAGTTATGTCAAAAACACAGTTCACATAAACACAGGCGGTTATGTCTGTGAACGTAAACAGCAAGTAAATAAAATCACGTGTATATTATATCTGTGTATTAAAATGAAAGCAGCATAATATACAGTACCTACTTTGCATACAGGCAAACAGGCGAAGAAGACAAATAGAGCACGACCTCGCACTGTAACGAATGACGAGAAGAGGGAAGGATGGTGGGGGCTTTGAAGGGGGGGCGAGGAGATGGTGAAGGGATGGTGGTGAGTTGACGATGATAAACACCCTGCGGCGATGATGTCGTGTGTCGAGACAGTTGATTGGGATTTACTTAAACCATTTATGACTTTTCTTTGATAAAAGAACACATTTACAGACCTTAGGTTGCCAGCTTATAGTGCATTATGCAAGATGTGTGCATGTTAATAGTGAGAGAAGGAAACAATAAGGGGAAAAGGGCGAATGGTATTGGGAAATTATGGAGTCAAAATTGTTGGACTTAATAAAGTCCTTCTGAAGCGAAGCGATGCGTTTGTGTAAAAAAAATATCCATATTTAACAAGTTATGAAGTAAAATATCTAGCTTCCGCCAGACCAATCTAATTAAAATATTAATAACTACTATAAAAATATATACATAATAATTATAATAATAATAAACAAAAATTGTATTAACCCTATTTATTTTCCCCATTGTCTATTTTAATAATTGAAGTTCTGTGTATGCTTTGGCAAGAATGTAAATTCTGACAATCATGCTAATAAAGCTTTGTTCACTCTTGACTCATGACTCACACAGTAGTGGTGTTATGTTCCTGAGCGAATCTGTGATCTTGAATGAATCGTTTAAGTGAATGATTCAATAATTCCTTCATAAAGACAGTTGCTTGACTCATCACTGAATGAATCAGTGATTTTGAACAAATCTTGTGTTCAAAATCACATATTCTCTTAGGTACTTCATAATGGCTAAAAAAAGTATGTTCTATATAATATAATTGTGTGTAGTATGAATGCAATCCAGACATACTGCATTCGCCATATTGTCATTATCATTATCAGCGTCTCTTCACTGCTGCCATTCACCAATCCTCTCAAATGAAAAAGCGCCCATCATATGCATACTTCAGAATCTCGCTGGAAGCAGTAGGTCATCCGGGTATTATTTGCCTACTCTTTTATGAGTACTGTGAATTCGGACATACTTCTTTTGTCACATACTGTTTTTTGCCCTCTATATAGTAGGGAAGTATGCAATTTCAGATGCAGCCAGTCACTTGATTCGTTCCTGAATGAATCAGTGATTTCGAACAAATTGAATGACTGAATGATTCAATGACTCACTCATAAAGACAGTCACTTGTCGCCACCTACTGTCGTATGTATGTAACCTGCAGAATAAAATGCATAAAACCTTCAAACTTCAATACTTTTTAAACTTCTTAAAACATTAAAACTGTCATTTTACGCCATTATTAAGTTTGTTTTAACAAGCTTTTTTCTCGTTAAAAATTACCTTTGTAGTTATATGAATTTCTTTGAATTTCAGAATTTAACTTATGTATATATATATTCAAAATTGCATTCTGTTTGCTACCTCAATTCAAATACAGAAACAGAATCAAAATTTTAAAATAATTCTCAGTTTAATTCTGAATGCTGCACAGCCTTGCACTCCATAAACAGCATATGTGCATCAGTGTGTTGTGTACACCCAAAGTCTTCCATCCCTCATCTGACAAGGTTTATCAGCAGCAGGAAAACATGGAAGGGGTGCAATCGGGCCAAGGCTAACCCTCTCTCTTCCCATTGCGTGCCATGATGTTATCTCCGGCCCTATTCCACCGCCGCTGTCTGGGTAATGGCCTGACTTTGTAGCCCTCTTAGCCCAACACTAATCCAGTCTAGAGATCTCTCATTGTTAGCTGAATGCAGGCATCTCTCCGTGTGTCAGGTATCATATTGTGCGAGTATCTCCTCTGTCTGTTTATCATCCTCTTTCCTGGCCTGGATAACCCACTGCAGGCTATTCCCAGTGGCCTGTGAGAGGGGAATTACTCCACAGCGAAATAAGGTTAGAGCTGGTATTACACAGGATGTCAACATTAAATTTCACATCTTGATGCTGGTACATCAATGCGGTTTCTGTTGTAGAATTGTAAAACAGTTTCAAGATACTTCTAATTCCAAAGTCAGGGTGAGTGCAATAAACCTACAGACAAAATGTCATATCCTCCTGAGAACCAGAAAAAGAAAAGTTTTGTGAATTTAGTATTTTTTCATGTCATTACATTGTTTAGAGCATAAGAAACAAAAGAAGAAGAAAAAAATCATATGTTATGCTATGTCCTCTGTAGTGGACACCAAGACTCAGTTGTTTAAAAAAATAAAAAGACATGAAATTACATGTGTATAGGCAAAAACAATTGGGTTTCTTTTTCCATTGACCAATCAATTTTTAGGTTTCAGGACTTTTTTTTAGCCAAACTTTGTATAAAGTTGATTCTCAACTATGTTATGAAATATATAATGGAATGAATTGATATACCATTTTACTTTATACAATATGTGGGTAAAATGGCCATAAATGGGTTGTCCCATTCAATACAATGTACTGATATGCTGTATCTAATTTGTATCTTAATGTGTTCTTGGGGCAACATGTAATGAAAAAAAGAAGATGTGTAATAATGGGAGTAATAATTGGCAACATTTATAATAATATATAATATTTCACAGGAATATTGATATATAATTCCCCCCTCCCCACTCGCTTGTTGTGTCTCCCAAAATACCTGATAAACATTGTGTCCTCTACAGTGGAAATGTATGAAATCGATGCCCTGTTTTATAACAGAAAGTCATATTTTGATTTGAAACCCCATAACATTTTCCTGAGATGTTCATTTATGACAAACAATTTGAAAATTAGTCAGATTTAAATGATAATTAAAAAATATTAATATATTTCCAAAAGAGTGCTAAATTTGATCACTAAATTAATGTCAGTCATTTTTAAAGACCAAGGCGAAGGAGTTGTCATGGTGAAACCTCCAAACATTTGGTATCTCTGAAAAGCCCTGAATGTGCTCTTTAGAGGACAGAAACTGTATCATGTATGGTGTCAGAGAAATCCACTAAAACATAATGTACACTACAGTGGACAAAAGTCTATCCCTGGGTCCCTGGAGGATATAGTTATAACAATGAGAGATATGTCTGAGAGAAAGAAGCAAAAAGGTCAAACCAAGTGAACCAAAAACCCCAAATTTTGCTCATTTTTCTTAGCAAAACTGATCTAAGGTTGTCACTCATTTTGATGTGGTTTCGGATGGATGGATGGATGGAAAAATAGACAGAAAAACAAATGAGAAAGGTGGAGAATGAAACTCAAACAGTGTTTCTAACCTTTTCTTCTTCATAATGACAAAAAGAGCAATCAGCATTTCAGTACTGAATTAGAGTAACTTAATTAGAGTTACATGGTCTTCACATAGAAAAGTCCTTGAAAGGTTCTTGGCCCTTAATTTCACAAATTAACTGCAAATGCAGTGCCGAACACAGTAGGAAATTAGACTTAAATTAAAATAGGTTTAGAAAAGATTCTCCATTGTTGGTCATTTCTTCAGATCAGAGCAGTAGAAAAAGATTAAGAAAGAGAAAGAAAATGAGGCAAAGCAAAACACAGAGGGGTCATAAGGGGAGGAATAAATGTAAAAGTGTCATTTGCACCTTGCTAACTTTTCCTCTACCTACTTTCGCCTCCATAAGCACTTGATTAGATCACACACCCTGTGGCCTTCGTTTCTCCACAGGAGGGAAGAAAATTACAGGGTATCCCTGGAGTGAGGTTTGGATTACTCCTGCCTATAAAAGCTCTCTACCTACCCAGCACAATGGGATCAGGGAGCTGCTCGACCACAAGGTGTATAACCTAAAGACTCCAACTCCAGCTGCTTAAAGAAAGAGAGTCACTAAGAAATTATTTCACCACCAAAAAGGCTCGAGCAACGAAAGGCCGAGACAGAAAGATTGAGCTTATTGTGAAATGAATATAGGACAGGACCATCGATTATGACCCGATCTGTGTGATGTGAAATGTGTGCTCTTGGTTTGATAGATCATGCACAACAGTTTTGGGGTAAACAAATAATGAAAAACAACAATGTCTGAGTGTTTTCAACTTGAAGTCATTTATTTCTTCAAGTATAAGCCATCTGGACAAGGCTGTGGGGATCTATTGCTCAGCTCAAATCCAAATCAAATTATGACTCTTCCATCATTGCATATAAAGTGCAAAGAATCTTTCGACTCGCTCCCTCTGCTTTTTGGAGGCATCTTACTTTTTTCTTTATGTTTACTGTAAAGAATGCTTATTGATCACTACTCAACCAGGACCTGTGGTATGTTTTGAGAAAACTTTTATACTATGCATGCCATAAATCAGCAGTATTGTTGGGGATAACCACCCTAGAGCAACTTGTGGTTCAGTGCTCATCAATCTCTACTTGTGGGAATTGAACCAGCAACCTTCCATTTTCTAGCCCTAAGACTTAACCACAAATTAAAAGTCTGATGTTATACTGGGAAAAACACAAATAAAATAAAATAAGATAAAATAATAAAAATAAAATAAAATAAAATAAAATAAAATAAAAACAAAACAAAACACTTTGGAGGTATAATTTTGGGTATGGTGCAGATTCTAAAGCGTATCATGTACCACACACTGTAAAAAGTAATACGCTATATCTACTCCACAAAATTTTGGCAACAGATTACAAGCAATATTATTAATTAAATTCAACAAATAGAATAGAATAGTTGAAATAGTTAGAATTAATCAAATTAATTTCTTAAATGTCAAGCATTTAAAATTAATACAATTTAAGTAAAATTTAAACAAAAATATCTGAATAACAGACAGACGTCAAAGATGAATTAAGAACTCTTTATTTTTTATTCCCAATACTGAAGACACCTGATGACATCAAGCAGAATCACTAAAGGAAAGAGAAACACAAGAATTAACAGAAGTTTAGATGTTGATGTTTATTTTATTGAAAATGTTTGGTCACCATTATGGTGATCACTGTTTCATTTAGTTGGTCAGTTTGACTCTTTGCTTTTGATGTCAGTTTGTGGTTTTTGTAATGGTGTTTGTTAATTTTACACATTTTAAATGGTTTACTTTTAAGGAATTAATTTGGTTAATTCTAACTCAATTCTTATATGTTGAATTTAATTAATAATATTGCTTGTAATCTGTTGCCACAATTTTATTGAGTAGATAGAGCATATTACTTTTTTACAGTGCAGTTGATGCTACAATTTGTGCTAAGGAATGGCAACTCAAACTATCCTGAAGCCAAAACAAAACAACAACCAAAAACAAAACAAAAAAAAAAAAACACTAAAAACAAGCACAGATCTAATTGCACAAGTGCACAAGTAACATACATAGCAAAACAGCTTGTTTCTGGAATCACTACAGCATGTACGGTCTGCATACAGAGACACAAAGTGGTTCACTCAGGGTCATGCTCATGAGATTCCCTTAAAAACTCATTTATATGTATACTCATTTGCAAGTATATAGCATACTGACAAACAAGAATGGGTCACAAGAAACCATACAGCCCTCCAGCCAATCAGCTAACTCACTGGAGAAAACAGAGCAGAAAAAATCCATCACAAGACATGTTGGGAAGGCCCCAGCTTTCATTCTTAAAAAAATAAAAATGGGCAAGAGCTCCTCCTCCCAGGGACCATGGGCCACAGACACAGTAGGAGAAAGAGGAAAAAGGGCCATTGAGTGTATGCTTATTTAAATGAGTGGAAGTGCAGTGGCAATGTTTGATGAGAGACTGGGGATTCAAATGAGTTCCATTTTCAAATGTATACTCGCTCTTTTACTTGTTCTGTCACTCCCACTACCTGGCTTCTTGAGAAGCAGCTCTAGGTAATTCAATAGTACGAAATGCTAATAGTATGAACTTCTTAAGGGCTTTGCAGTCTGTCTCTTACCTTTACTGAAAAGACCAGCTTAGACCAGGTTCATTATAACCCAGAGTGGTCTTGCAATCAGCATAGTCAGTGTAAGTGTCATGGCCATTTATGTGCTTATATAGTTTTGTAAATCAATTGGATTTTGAAAGAAGAAGAAGAAGAAGAAGAAACACTATATCACTTAACTAACAGGTCCTACCATAGAAAAGAAATTTAAAACATTTTAAAAGTGTTTTTTCCCCCCTTCCTGGTCGTGTCTTATCTCGCCTACAGACAGTGAGTCAGAACCCTTTGTCAAAAAAGAACATTTTAGAAATGCTATATATGAAAGCATCATATGACTACAGTATACTACACTAAATAAAGGTTCTTTATTGACATCTACGGCTCCATGAAGAACCTCTGACATCCACAGAATGTTTCCACTGTACAAAGGGTTCTTTATAGTGGGGGAAAAAAAATGTGCTTTAGATTTTAAATAACGTTCTTCACAGTAAGAAAAAAAAAAAAAAAAAAAATCTTTTAAGAACTGTTGCCTGAAAGGTTTTTGGGGGGAACCAAAAAAAGATTCTTCTGTGGCATGATTGTGAAACCCCCCTTTTGGAAACTTTATTTTTAAGAGTGTACAAATGTGGTATTGAAACCCAGCAAAGACAAGCAGGAAAGATTGGATTTATCTAAAACTGTGTGATACCACAATAATAGTCCAGCATGGAAAAACACAGCAGTGTCTATCTGCAACTGACTGTACAGCAGTCACTTTGAAATAGCGGAAATGTGTGGACACTTTGTAATCAGTATTAACACAATAATATGCCAAATTGTACCAAACTGCACCAGCTGACACTTTGGAGAGATGAAGAGGGGCCTGTGCTCCAAAGCATATACATTTGCTCACAAAAAGACCACTCTTTGAATAATAAATATAGTCAACACTTTCATGCAGAATTTTTTTTTTTTTTTTTTACTTAATACTTTTTAATTAATACTTTTATTAATACTTCTATTTCAAATAAATGCAGTTCTTTTGAACTTTATATTAATAAGATAGTCCAGAAAAATGTATCGTTTCCACAAAAATAAAATTTTTTAAAATACCAACCTTGAAGTTTTGAGTGAGTGAGTGACATGACATGTAGCAAAGTATGGTATCCCATACTCGGAATTTGTGCTCTGCATTTCACCCATCCAAGTGCACACACACCGTATTGAACACACACACACATCAATTGGATTTTGAATGCAATTTTTTTGGAACGTACACACCGAGAACACACACTCGGAGGAGTTGGAAGCTGTTTTTGCTGTGGCGCCCGGGGAGTGATTGGGGGTTTGGTGCCTTGCTCAAGGGCACCTCAGTTGTGGGTAATTAAGGTGGAAGAGAGCTGTTCATTTACTCCACCTACATTTTCTGCCGGTACCGAGACTCGAACCCGTGACCTTCAGGTTACAAATCCAATTCTCTAACCATTAGGCCACAACTATTTTGAACGGTTGTGTATGTAAAACCAAATGTCACATAACATTACTTTACATACACTTTTGGGAGTACAACAGTGTTACTTGGGCAGTACCCTCAAAAGTACTTAAGGTCTCTTTATGAGTAGACAAGGAACAGCTAAGGTACTTTTGAGGATACCGCGCTACTGACACACTCTTATGTTTTTCTGACTGTGTGCAATAAAGAATTTGTGACTCGTTAACAACAACTGCAAGTTTCTGATAGCTCACTGCAAGTCTGTTATTATGGAGTTCTGGATTCTGAACCAATTTTCTCTAGTGCTTGTCATCATGCTTGTCAATTCAGTTCTGCTACACTACAGTGTAAAAAAAGTGCATACAAAATTTTCACATTACTTTTTTTTTCATCCTAAAACACTGTACTAGCACAGAAGCTCCCTTTGGTTCCTTTTAACTGCTTGCTTTCTCACCGATGGGGTTATGACTTCATTAAAACTGAACAAAGATCGTAAAAAGCAGACATACAAATTATGCTCCATTTAGTGCAGCTAAATGACTCCACATAAAAGCAAATCAGTGTTGTACTTCTGCTGGATCTACTAGAACATAAAGGCAGTTTCATCTGAACTAGAAGCTTCCTTGGATGGACATTAATTAACCAAGTAACAGAAAGTTATTTCACCAAAGCTTAATATATATGAATTTTCACAGTATGTATTGGATGTTTTAAATTACCACCTTAAGGAGTTTAGAAAGAATATAATCTCGCATCTATGAGTCAGCCACATATTATATTAGTGCAAATTTATGATTTGAAACAAAATTGAACACCAGCGCAGAGAGATCCTTTGACAACTCAAAACACTGGAGCAAAATGACATGCTTGGTGTTGATGAAAAGCACATTTTGTCAGCCATCACGATCAGCCACGGGGAACATGGCATCACATTAGCACTTCTTAAAAACAAATCAGTAATCTAGTCAGTAATTTACCAAGAGCTAAGATGCCCCTAATGTGAGTGACAGTTTTAAAGCAAAACTGTGTCAGCATCCACAAAACAACCTGTAAAAATCATTTGAGTCAAGCGTAAATGTACACCTCCAAGGGGCGTTCACATTGACAGTGATTGAATTGTTGGGGATCGCATGTCATTGTGCTGTTGGTTGTTAGTAGGCGTTTCTACATGACTGCAGTATCCATCTGTATCAGCCAGTGGATGACATTCTGCACTCCCATTGGTAGTCGCCACCTAGCGTTGCTGTGCAGTTGCATATACTTAAACTCTGCATAACTTTGTTGAATCACCAACAGATGATTTAAAATTCATGACCTTCAGTGTGTTTGCAAATCACTGTTAGTGTGAATGGCTTTTTACTCCACATACCAACTAGGCAAAATGTGTCAAATGTACAGGCAGATCATGTTAATGTCATCACTGATACACAAGTAAAATACTCTGCAAAGAGACAAAAATCACAGCCAAAGAAAATATATTTGATGTTTAATAAAGATATATGTTGGACCAATGAGATTTCACAGTGGGTGGAACTACTCAGCAATCAAATGGCACTATGGGCCCTATTTTAACGATCTAAGCGCATGGTCTGAAGCGCATGGCACAGTTTAACGATGGAAAAAAATGGTTGGCGAAAGGGTTGTACCTAGTCTCTTAATGAGTCATGGGAGTGCTGTGGGCGTAACATGCAATAAATCAATCAGAGTGTCATCTCCAATTCCCTTTAAAAGCCAGGTGCACTTGCATCATGGCGGATTGCTATTTACATGGCGGAATATAGATACCCTCAACCTGACGAGTCAGTTTAAATACATGATTAGTCAAATAATAAGCCAATTTCATTCATCATGACTGCAAATAGGTAATTCTGATACATGCAGTGACTATCCATATGGCATTTTTATCTTTATGTACACAATAATACTCTTTTACATTGTTTGTGTGCTGCGCGTCCCTGTGTGTGTAACAAGCAGAGTGTACGCACATTGGCGTGTTGCAAAATAGCAACACACCAACAATGTGCCTGAACACACCTAGTTTTCAGACCAGCACGAACAGATGGGCGCGAGTGCATTTGCTATTTAAACAACGTGGGTGCTGGTGGACGTGAAAATGATAACTGCGTTGGGCTGAAACTAGCAAAAAACACTTGCGTCGGGCCTGGTGTCACATTGCGCCAGGTGTATAATAGGGCCTAATGTCTTGTTGGTGGTTATGACAGAAACTATTTAATTAATAGTTAAGCATAGTATTAAAAGGATGGCAATACCAGGAATCTTTGACCTTGTGGGGACATTTTTTTGGTCCCCATGAGGAAAACAGCCTATAAATCATGCTAAATGATTATTTTTTTTTAAATGTAAAAATGCAGAAATTTTTCCGTGATGGGTGAGCTTAGGGGATAGAATATACAGTTTGTACAGTAAAAAAATCATTATATCTATGGAAAGACCCCATAAAACATGGAAACGTGTGTGTGGTTTATTATTTGATATAGATATGTTTTATTTAGGGTCTATTAATGAGCAACCTAGCATTATTTATATATTATTATAGTATGTATTCATATTTTAATTAGCTTTTATTTTTGTATTTTCAGTTTTCATTTTATATTTAAAATTTTAGTAATTTTGTTGTGTGCTTTTGTCATTTTTATTATTATTATTATTTTTTTAACATTTCTATTTAGATTTTTAATTTATTTATTATTACAGTTTTAGCAATTTTAGTACTTAAACTTATTTTAAGTTGGTTGCCAAAGTAACATATCTTATTTTTAATAGTTTTAGTTAACAATAATGACACTGGTACACTGAAACATTCACTCCCTAAAATTTCCCACAATGAATTCCCACCTTAAAACCAGTGTCCATTAGCGGTTCACTGTATTACAAGAAATGTTTTCTTCAGTCTCTCAAGTGGACAGAAATGGAAGACAAGGTATATTTCATGATAAAACTCATGTGATAAATGATAGTTAAATCACACCAGTAGGACGTCAGTCCTGACATATTACAGTATTATCGCATTAGTTTAATACAACATCGGATAGTTTAATACATTTTCTTCATCTACTGCTAGAAAGACCCAGTTATACCATTTTAAGAATCAGGCTATTTTCATTTGTGTTTAACATCCTTTTTTCTAGCCTTTGTAAACGTGTGAATATCTGTTTACCTGTGGATTTAAATGGAGAGTGTGAAGTACACACAGAGACAATTTGTGAGAGCAAAGACCTGACAATGTCCCTAAACAGGGGGTCCCAAGGTTAGTCTACTTACAAGCGAAGGTTTGGACATTCCAAGTAATTTCGAGTGCTAACACAAGAGCTTACAGATGAGAGGCAAACAGGCGAGCACTTCGGGGCCAGGCGGTGTGGTTCGGTCCCCGGCGTGGTATCGATCGGTTGAAATCTCATCACTCTACCTTTTGAAGTAGTTAAGAGCAGCCTCGTCTGCCACAATTGGATGTGGGGATTGGATTTCTCCCAGGTCACCCATGGTTATTTTTAGGGTGGTGAGAAAATCCTGTCTCCGCCGCACTCGGAAGCACACACACACACACACACACACACACACACACACACAAATACGCATTTCTGAAGGGAAAAATGCTTAATTGCACAAGATCCAGCTAGTCATGTAGGATGTTTGCTACTGTGCTTTTCTGCAGATGCATAGTAGCCAGAATATTTATAACATATACGCTTAGCTGCTAATTCACAAACACATGAATGCATATACATACAAAACACAAACATCCAGTAATAAGAATTTATATTCTTCTAGTGGTTTGAGCTCAAATGTTAACTTCAGTTTGACTTAGCCCTCATAGCACTAGCAGTGAGGGTAGCTAAACTGCTGCCACACATGTTGGAGTTCCTCATACTTCAACATCACAATCTTGACTTTTCATTTCTGCTTGAATGGAAACCGCACTGCAGTTTGATGTTGCCACCTTGAATCCACATTTCACACAGTGCCTGCTGATCTGACCCAATGACCAGCACCACCCTTACTGAGCTGTACGCTGCCTTCAATCCGTGAGCTTGTTTAGCTTCCTATTTTTGTGGGAATTAAAAATAAAACACTAATAACCTGCTGTTTACCAGTGTAAGGCATGTTTTGGCAGCCTGGTATTAATACAGTACATAGGCATTAATACGTAACATTTACAAGTACAAAAACATACTTTTTTGTATGTTTGGGTAGATGCTGAAATGTACAATATGAATGTACTGAGAGCATCTAAAATATAAGCAGTAAAAAATATTTACGAATCCTCTACGTTACCATAAATACATGTACTGTATGTAGTTACATTTTTACTGTTTTATAGATTTTAGATACTTTAACTGTATTCCCAAACCTAAACATAACCACTTTTCAAAAATATAAAAAATGAAGCATGCAGAAAAATGTATAATGACAGTTTTAGTTTTTGAGAGTCTACGCCTCTTCTATCTCTAAGTCTAACACAAAAAATATGTATAAAAAGCATAACAGGCAGACAAGCGTAATCAATTAGGTCCCACTTTATATTAGGTGACCTTAATTACTATGTACTTACATTAAATGAATCATTTGATACAATGCTCTTATTGTGTACATACATGTTTTTACATTGTACTTATATTTAAAAAATACCTGCATGTAACTACATCTGTAATTACATTCTGTAATTGCATTCATAATTACACTGTTGACGCATCCCTTACACCTTAACCTTGACCCACCCATACCACCAAACCTGTCCCTACCCTTACCCCTATCCCACCTCAATAGCAGCAAAAGTGTTTTGTTGGTCTACCTGCAACAGTATCAGACCAGTAACCAACCAGCATTACACATCTAAAACCAATTAAAACCATCAAGAAATTCAATCAGTCATTTGAGATGGTAGATGCCTACAGTATCACTAGGTTTTAGAACAGAGCCAATGAGTGTGTTTACATGTACAAAACAATGATATCAGAAATTATCTCATTGTACATACCTGTTTTAATGCAAATCAATAAACCGGCAATGCAAGGAAAACGTGTTTACAGTGAAGACTTCAAACGTGAGACTTCAAAATGCATTTCTCTCAAGTCTTAACCTCAGTACTGTCTCACAGTTAGTGAAATCGGGGTAACATGCAGAAATCCAGGTGTCAGTTGAGGTTTGCTTAAATCATTCACTTTTTTTCCAATTAAAGAACACTGTTTAAGCCTTTTACATGACCTTAGTGTGTTTGCATGCATTACCTCACACCAATTACTGTATGCTAAAAAACATTTTAAACATGTAAGGTCATGTAAACAGCTTTTATCCGGTAAAGGTCATACGTGATTTAAGCAAAACCCATTCTGGTACACTGTAAACCCAAATAAGTTGGCAAAACTCAAACAATTTGAGGTAATCAGTTAGTTAAGTTAAGAATTTCAAAGTTTAAGTAACCAGAACTGGCAGATTTCAATTTTGTACTATATATAAATATTATATACAGTATTATACATTTTTGAGTAAGATAATTCATACATTTAGCTTAAAATTATCATGTAATCTCAACTTAAATATTTTTAGTAGTGGAAATTTAGCTAGCTATAACTAGCTAATCCAGTAAATCTAGCTAAATGCTAATTGGTAACACAATGATTTGATAACATTAGCATAGTATAGCAATTGCTGAAAAAGTACACAATATAAAACATTTAACATACACCTATTCTCAAACTAAGCTCACGCTCCACTCATCACCATGACGGTAACCCCCCCAAAAACCCCACATAACAGAAACTCTTCTAACTTAGCATAGCAAAACATTAAACACTACTAAATCTCCCACTTAACATTAATCTTGCACAAAAAAACAAACAAACAAACAAAAAAAACATTATGTAACACTCAATTTTAGCATTTTAACTCTCCCTTTCGAGTGTCATGGCAAAGCAAGCCCAGTTTCAGGTAAATTTAAGTTTGTCTGAATTAAAAGAAACAAGTTAATAAAACTCAAAACAGTGAAACAATTCAGATTACTTAAAATGTGTCAGTTTCATGAACTCAATAGGAAAAGAAAGTTCTAAATACTCATAAAAGTTAATTTGAACTAATTTGTTTAATTTGAGTTTGCCTTACTCAAACCAATTAATTATTTTGAGCATTAGGGTTTAATGTGCATAAATCTTGTGCACGTCTATTTCTGTTTTGATGTTAAAACCAAAAGATTAAAAAAAATAAATAAATAAAGATTACAAATCTCATGTAAATGCAGTTCCCTTTCCCTTCTCAGGGAACCGAGGTTACATATACATAACTCATACATTTTCTGGTTTTCATGAAGAGCTGATTTTTGATAGCATTTTATTGAACATGCAAACACATTTATTTTTCAGATTGTGCATGTAAATACACATCATTAATTCTACCATTTGAGAAAAGTCATAATCTGAAACAATCAGAAAATTGTGTCTTATGAGGAATAATACATTTTATTACTGGACAATTGTCATTCTGACAATAAACTGTAGTCAAATCATCAAAAATTATGTTTTGCACAAAAATACTTTGTCACAACCTGCTCATATTAACTCAGTGAGAGCTGAGATACTTTTCTAAATAAGGCTAGCGCATCCATAACAGTGCCCACTCACGTAAGACCTTGACTGCAGTGTAATATGTGAATTCTGATGTTGCTTGGTTACTGTGGTCACAGTGCTAGGCAACCCCAGACTAGAGGTAAGTGGGTACAACAGCTAATGACAGATTCATATGTATTGATGGATACAGGTCTGAAGCAGCCAGGTAGACATCTGACCAAACTGTCCAAATCTGTCCCTGCTAGAAAATCCAGTTCATGATGGTAGTAGGAACATGGCTCTTGCTGGTCCAAGCTAGTGATTAGATGGTTGATCAGCTACCATGTTCCACAAACATGCCTGTCCACCATGAGCTGGGATGATTATATGGCGGCTGGTTTGCTGCCAATGACTATTGTAGACCAGCTAGAAGACAGTAGGCACTTTCCAGCTGGATCAAGGAGCTAAATAAAATAAAATAAAATAAAATAAATTATAATAAAATATGAAAAATAAAATGAAATAAAAATAGAAAAAAAAAAAAAAAACAATATAACAACATTTTGTCACAGTTTTGGTGTTGAGACTCTTAGTTTGAACTTCTTTCTGTTCTGTTTTTCCTAGTTTCCCTCTTCCTGTTCTTTTTTTGTTACTGTTTCCTTGGTTGTCTTTGACTGCATCCGAAATCGCACACTTCCCTACTATATAGTACAGTAGGTGAAAAACAGTATGTGACAAAAGAAGTATGTCTGAATTCACAGTACTCATAAAAGAGTAGGCAGAAAATACCCGGATGACCTACTACTACCGGCGAGATTCTGAAATGTGCATATGATGGACAATTTACTATCCCATGAGGCCACGGGAGAGGATTTGTGAATGACAGTGAAGCGACGCAACTGACGCTGGTAGGTCACATGATAATGACAGCAAGGCGAATGTAGTAAGTCTGGGTTACATTCATACTTTACACACATTTATACTATATAAAACACTTTATTTCTAGTTATTTAGATCTACTTATTTATTAACAAAGTATATTAATAATATTCAAGTGGTAGAGACAACCCATGCTAACTAGTGCCTAATAGGTGGTAGAGGCATAGCATCTCGCTTAATAATTAATGGTATCTATGTATAGGCAAAAACATACCCCTTTTTGTAATCACTGTTGGGATACAGTTTCCGAACTTAACCAATTTAGTTTCCTCTTCTAATTTTCTGCAAGAACACTTTGTTTTTTGTCTTCTGACTTACCATTTCTACTACCACTTTAAATTGTGAATGTAACTCTGCTGCACTTTATACTGAGGACTGCACTTAGCTGAACCCCCACTATAGTCCCAACTCCTAAGCTAAAATGAATCGGGGCACAAGCTCCAAAAACTCATAGTTAGGAAAATTGTGCAGAACTGTAAAAAAGACATTATATGAATTCAATTTACTGAGGCTGCAGTACAAGAGTGGAGTCTTTCCAGCATCAGTCCAGTCTCTCAGCACTAGAGAGCTGAGCCTATGATGAACTCGGAGGTCTGGGCGCTATACTGGTAAATGACAGAGACAGGTTGAGGAGCTTATTGTGTGTTTCTTGTGCTAGTCTGAGAAAATGCTTGTTTATCTACTCCAGGCTGTACACAGATGTGATTGTTGCCACCAGACATCGGCAAAACTGTCTGATGGCTTTCATCAGATCTCATCCACCCAACACACACACGCACAGCAAAATATCACACAGCTTGAACAATTCGGCATTCCACACAAACTCTGTTATCACACTACTCTCAGCACGACAGAGAGAAACATGGAACATCCTCCAATCAACAAGCAAGACTCTGGGGAAAAATAACCCACCCCGTGTACCAGCTGTTCATGTTGAGTCACAGCAAACATGCCTGTTCCCATTTACTAGCTCTGTATTAATGCTGCAATTGAAATTTTAAGGTCAAATCAGAGGGAATTACGAACAAAAATGTTTGGTATGACAGTGAATGTAGTTTAATAATAGAGTTTAATATAACTGCATTAGAGTGATGCTTGCTCATACAAAACTCCCTGAAATTATGCTATGCTGTATTAAAAAAAAAAAAAAAAAAGACAGCTCTGGTTTCCAGAAATGTACTGTAAAAAATATGGAAGTGTAATGGAGGCCAGCTAGTAATGCATGCAGCCTTTAGCATCCTTGTTAGCATGCCAGCATGCCGGCCTCCCATGCTGGAAACGCTGGTTTGAATCCTGCTCAGAGAGGTGCGAGTAGAACCGGAGGGGTTACATTTGGTGCCGTGACCCGGATGGGAGTGAGGTTGAGACTGCGGTCTTTAGCATCCTTGTTAGCGCACCCACCTCCAATACTGGAGCAATCCCGCTTAGAGCGGGTTGAGTAGGACTGGTTACAGAAACAACATTTTAGATTTTACAGATTTAACTTTAATTTACAGTTAAAAAAATTAACCGTTACTGTAGCAGTAATACAGTCTTTTCCCAGTAAAATTACAATATATTTACAGTGTAAGATATTGTGGGGATTGTCAGGACATTGCTATGTGGTTGCTAGGGTGTTCTGAGTGGTTGTTACTGTACCTGGTTTCTTGCTGGCTAAATTGTAAGTCTGATTGCACAAAATGTCTGTAGCACAAACAGTTATTCAGGTCAGTGACGTGATGGCTCATTTTTTTTGTCCAAAGGCCTTAATAATAATAAAAAAACAAAGATATGTATATATTTTTTTTTATTCTGGCATGATTTTATAACCTCATATATCAACATAGTGCAAAATGGTATTAAAATTATGTGTAGAAGTCGTTGCTTTGTTATGAGAAAGAATGTCCGGAAAAATGAATTTCATTGATGTCATTCGGAGTAACCAATATAAAGGGACTATTTTGGATCAAGTCATGTGTTCAATATCATGTGACAGGATGTGACATCATTCAGACACCTGCAAAGGACCACATGGTTGTGAAGCAAAGTAACTAACTCTCTCTTAACTATTTGAAAAATTCCTCAATTCCTCAAAAAACATCAGGTCATTTGGTACAACCGCTATAAAACATGGAAAATGTTGTAATATTTTAAAAACTTGTACTAAATATAAAATGTTTGTTTGTTATTTTGTTAGCTAGCTAGCAATCTAACTAGTTAGCTAGCTAGATATCAGCCTGTTAGCATTGTTTGAAAATATCGTCATTCGGTATAATATAAAGTGTCATTCGGTAAAACCGAAATTTTGGTTTAACCGAATGACTTTTTTGGTGACAAATTTTGTTCATCTTGTAAAAAATGAGAAAAGCAGTGTTAATTTATTATAAAAACCACATAATCTCATTGTTAACACTTAATAAAACTTCAAAATTAATTATATCTCCATTAGTTTTTTTTTTACACTTTTAAAAACCTTATTCGTCAATGACCCATTCATAGAAGTTTAATACAGCAAATTAGTGGTTTGTAAGCATGAGCTATATTAACAGAGATGGTTGCTTTAGCAAGCACTAATTAACTCATATTATGAGAAATACATGTGTTCTCACAAGCATATGTATACAAGGTTGTTTATTTGAGGTAGTGAGCCGATTGTTGGATTGTTGTATTGACTGACATCAGAATAAATACAGTTCTGCATACACCCTTCCAAAAAAGTTTGCTGAATAACAGAGACGACGTAATACAGAACACATCCCAGCAAGTTTCTCTTCCCTGTGAAGATCTGCAAACTTCTGAGAAGCAGGAAGTAATTTGTTGCAGTGTAGTCAAAAGAGTCCGACTATTATACAAGTCATGTCTGTGTTGCAGAATAAGAGGAAAATGCCATACGCTTTCCCACAAATTCCTGCCGGCACTCCGGTCCATTGCCATGGCAACCCCCTATCCGGTGGCAACCCTCCCCCATCATTTAATAACTTCTTTCTGATAAGTATTTGGAGGAGGAGGAAACACCTTTTATTGCCATTTATATAATCTATTAAATTAAAAAAAAAAGCATATTAGATATTTAAGCAAATAAATAAAAATCTCCCATCAGCACATTGGCAGCCAAAAAAAGAAAGAATTTCCACTGCACATACTGTGCAATGATGAAACAGGCCTCACAAAAACTGCAAGATGCACTAAAATAAATATCAATCTCCTTTACACACACACACAAACACACTCGGTTGGTCGGGTGTAGATAAGAAGAGATTGTAACAGTAATACACACATAAGCCTCATGTTTATCTTTCTCTCATGCACTCATATATGCACACTCATACACAAACTTCTTAGGTCGAATCAGAGTCTCCCAGTTTCCATGGCAACTGTCACAGAAACAGTTTTGGAAGCACAGCGATGTTCCAAAAGCGAAGAGTGCCCCCCCACGACACACTTGTGCCGGGTCACTCGCTTGGCTCCGCCCACTGAAAACTGATTCACGGTCCACACAATGATGCATCATCAACGTCATGCTCAAACATTCACCCATAAAATCTTCCTGTGTGCAGCACTCAAGTACTCCTTATAGTGAAACACCTTATATTTCTGACATGCTACATGAGCATTTCTTTGGGGGGGTGGCTGGGGACTCCCTGTGTGGATTTTCCAGTTTGTGCATGTATGTTTATATACAATATATATATTAGGGCTGTTGATTTAACATGTTTTTGACCCTTTTTTTGATTATCGAAGCTTAACATTGTTGTCATCCTTTATCGTTTTCAGTATTTTTCTGCGGACAGTTTGATCACCTTTTGGGTGTTGTAAATAGGCTTTGCAATGAAAGACATTTTATGTTTTGTATTATATACATAATGCTTTTTTTTCTAATTCTATTATGAATTTTTGGTTTTATGGTAGATTACTCGAGTGCTTTAAGTTTGTTATTGATTTTGTCAAAGTTTTTCATTTAATCTCTTGTAGGGATTAGGAACATACTACAATTCAGAGAGGTAAAGAATTACCTCAGCTGCAACAGTGCAAAAACAGTTGCAGTCTTAACCACTGCCACTTTTTTGCAAAATGTTCATGCCAACCAGACTGGACAAATTAAAATTATACCTCCAGCGCCACTCTATTTCACATTGTTGTTGCAGTTGATATTTAAAGATTTCTCTAAATTTCTGTCTTAAAGCATGCCTTCCAAATATAAGGAGATGGTGGGCACCAATTCGCTTGGAGAACTTTGATTTGTTTCTAAAGGTATCTCCTTATTTCTCTCCATTTCACACTACATTGCATCCTATCCCAACCAATACTAAATCAATCAATCCAAAAAAAAAAAAAAAAAAAAAAGTATGTTACTGGCAGTGGTGTGCGGTGGTTTTAAAATGAGGAGGCAAAGTCCTCATTTATGTCCCTGTTACACAATTTTAAGTTAACATTACATAAAAAGAGAGACCAAATACAATTCTATTTTGTTATTTTTACACTATGTAATGTTCTATTTATTAAAACCAAGTATAAATTTCATCAAGTTAGTGTTTTTACTTATTTTTTACATTTATTCCAAAATAATAACTAAAGGCAGTAACAATTTAAACAATATATATTATTTATATTATGATTAACTAATATTCAGCTTTTCTTTTTAATAGTCAATTTATTTTCAGCAGTCATCAAGCATGTACACACTGGTCAGTGGTCACAGACACGAAGATGTACCTTTAATTTAATCCACGCTGATTGCTCACTAAAACCCCGCAGTCATCATGTTTTCAGGCCATTTGAGTTTGATTTTGACATGACACAAAGCGGTGATACGTAAGTGACAGTTGTTTACTTACTTTTTAATTAGTCTTCCCATTAACGCCATCACTGTCTTCATTCAGGCCGATTCGACGAGAACGCGCAAGAAAACAAGAGGCGGGATTTATCGCACGAACCAATCATGTCCAATCATAACCGATCATATCCAATCATAGCGCAATTGAGGCATTACCTCCTCTCACGTGACTTTCCCCCATTCATTCTCAATTACCCCCCACTAAACCCACCGCACGCTATAGAGGCTCTGCTTTATTTCTATGAGCTGAAGGGAGGCACAGAGACGCGGACTCGCCGCTGTAACCTTACCTGCGGGTGTCGCTGTTTGACAGTGTTTCTTTAGAAAAACGAGTGACTTTTACACTTTTTAGTGTCAAATTTTGTAACATTTCCGTTGTTTTATTTTTGTAATATCGATTATTTTCTCATCCAGTTTTTTTGAGGAGGCACTGCCTCCCTTGCCTCCTCGGAGGAAACGCCCCTGGTTACTGGACAGAAAACCTCCAAAAGACACTGCGAACAAGCTACGACCAAGGAGCTATGAACATGGAGAACAAGCTACACCCAGCAGCATGGGGTATTTGTCAGTATGTGTTGTTGCAAATATTAAATTTGTATGAAATACTATTTTATTTTACCATTTTCTAATTAAGGAGCTCCCAATAATCAGACATGCCAACAAATGTGCTAAGGAGCACCGTGGAAGAGACAATTTTCCTCAAAATGGAAGAGGAGAACAGGGAAATGGCCCTCCAAAATCTCATGAAAACAAGTGGAAGATTCCAGAGAGACCTTTACATTTCGTTTTTCATTGAGGGAAGACATGGAGTCTTTTTTTGTATGAATGCAATAAAAAAAAAAAATAAAAAAAAAAGGGACTAAAAGTAAACTGTTCTTTTCAAGAGTGTTAAGTTGATAATTCACTATTTATTATTTCGATTTATTATTTATTATTACTTCTAAATTTTAAATTTAAATTTTGATTCTATTTGTTGTTGTTGCTGAAGTGTCTTTATGTGAGAAGTGCATGTTGCACTCTTTTATTTAATGCTTATTTTAAATTTTAAAATCTAAAGTATACTTGACATTAAATGTCCATTCTCTGGGTCTGTCTCTAAGTATTTGTTACAAAATGAACATGAACTGAAAATTATCTCATAATAGCCTACAGTCAAATTGAAAACACTATGCAATAATGTTACATTAGTTAACTTTATTGATAAAAAAAATAGCAATAAGTAATCAGATTGTGTATTTTTAGTATTGCAGGTATTGTTATTAAATATTTTAAATATAAATTCTATCAAAATCCATGTGAAATAGCTCGTATTACATCTAACAAAACAAAATTATGATACAAAAAAAAAAAAGAAGTTAATATTGTGTTATATTTTACACAATATTGTCTGTTTTTGCTCACTTGCCAACCAAAATAATACCTATAAAGCCACAGAAGAACTGTTGAGCATTAGGGCATACATACATGCATTAGATAGTTTAATGCGTTATCAGTTTCCTGCCACATGCAAACACACCCCGGCTGTCATCCTTAATGGAGATAAATGGCCCTGGTCGTGATCAAGCGATAAGAAGTGTGCCTGAGTTATTTGAACATGCTGGGGAAACTCGTACAGAAATAATGTGAGGTAACAATCACTAATCAAAGTGCTATTAGTGATAAAACACATTAATGTTATAAATTGTCTCTCTATGCCCAATATCATGGCATTAGCTATTAATGCTGGAGTACTCTAAAGTAATTATAATCTTGCTAGGAACTATTGTGTGGATTTGCAAAAGAAATTAAAGTGACAGAAATTTGCTGATATATTAATTTATTATTTTGGCTGTAGAAGGGAGGAACATATACTATTAGCATGTAATTATTTAGCATGTAATTGTTTGTCAACATAAAACAACACCTGCAACCATTTTGAATCAGTCGGGGTGTATTAAAAAAATAAATAAATAAATAAATAAATTAAATTAACAATAACCAACAATAAATTACAATGTTAAAAGAGTAGTTCATCCAAAAGTGCAAGAGTGTCATTTACTCACCATCACATCATTCCATACCTGTATGACTGTCCTTCTTTTGCAGAATGCAAGGAAAATATTTTGAATATAGTTTCAACAGTTTTGTCCATACCATGAGTCAATGGGGTAAAAAAAAAAAAAAAATTAAAAAAAAATTGTTGTTACGATGATCATAAGAATTCGCAATTGCAAATTAATCACATCAAATCTGGCTGAGAAACTACCCCATAAAGTAGTCATTATTGAGTTAAATAAAAAAAGCATCAAATTTACCCAGATTAAGGACCAACATAAAAAGCCATTCAGAAAAATAGCAAAACAAATCGCAATGGCCAGGGCAAGAAACAAAAAGCAAATTTATTGGCAGCAAAAAGTAACAAAATAAACAGACAATGAAAATATAAACAAATTACCGATTTCAGACGCAGCTTCAGCGTCTGTATATAGTGTAGGAGGGGGCGGGACTTCAGATTCTAGAGAGCATTTGATTGGACAGAAGATCTGACAAGAAGCTGAAATACGATGTGATGTCATTAGAATCCTTGATCCATTTTAGCGGAAGTGAGAGACTGTGGCCCGATTTCACAAATAGGGCTTAGACAAAGCCAGGATTAGGCCTTGGTTTAATTAGGATATTTAAGTAGTTTTATAAACGTGCCTTAGAAAAAAAAACATCACTGGTGTGCATCTTGAGACAAAACAATGGCACTGACATATTTTTAGGATATGCATTTTAGTCTGGGACTAGCTTAAGCCTTGTCTGTGAAACGGGGGGTATAAGTTTTGAATGCTTATATCTCCTAAATGCGAATTTTGTCATTGTTTTGGAACACACCAACTTATTCATAACCTTAAGGCTAACATATTCATACTAAAAGCTAAAAAACTTAAATTTTGATTTCAGGGGGAGTTTAAATAGGCAGAGGCCACAGGTGTTGGGAATAAGCAGGCTCCGCCCCCATTCAGCTGGCAACTATGCTCAGAAAAAAAGGGAAAACAAGAGAAAAAGCAGGGGCTCATAACACAAGATATTAGGAAGTGTGGATTACAAAAAAAAAAAAAAGTAATAGCAGTGGTTAATAAACAATTAAAAAATAAACAAACAAATTTGGCTCAATTTGGCTAGCATTAACTTACAAAAGTATTTTACATTTTGATTAAAGATTATAAGGAAAACCCTTTTTTCTGTTGTTTTTGGAATAAAAAGATACATAATAACAACAAAACTTCAAATTTGAATTCATGTATCACATTCACATTCATGTATCACTTTCACATTCATGTATTTGATACTAGTATCATACCAGCATTTGGAGTCCAAACATGTCACCAGGCTTTCCCATAAAGCTCTCGAAAGTGCAGATACATGGTGTTTTTGAAACTGCACATGCCGTGAAAAGAATTTTGTGGCGAAAACAAATGAGGTGTCACCAACACAATAGCTAATGCATTTGACTGGCCAGTCAATGCCCATATATTTACAGATGTCAAGATAAGACTCCAATTAGGGACAAATGCTGCTGGAGCAGCAAATCTATACCCATCTATCAAGTACCACCAAATTCTAACGAACTGGCAGGGAACATTCAGTTCATCTAATGTGAATCTTTTCCTTTTTCACGGTGAACGGACGTGTCTTCCTAAATGGCCATGAACGGTAAATCCCATCGGATGTGGTAGCCATGAGAGAAGGTGGGGTAAAATGCCCAGAATTGACTTCTAGCGCAGTGATATGCGACTACATCATCCGGTACATTAGCGAGAGAATGGCTGATGCCTGTTTGCCTGTGTTCAATGGTAATACTATTCATAGAGAGAGCTTTAAATAAAATATAGAAGGTGGTGTTTGAAGGAGCGTTGCGGCTGATGGGAGTGGATTTTCTGTGTAATGAGAAGTCAGGATTGTGCAGCTGCAAATTGTCGAATGCCCGAGCGTGTCGCGTCTGTCTCTCTCTCTCTCTCTCTCTCCTGGTCTTTCTTCTTCTCTGTGCTGGCTGGTGTAATGCGAGCGTTTATTAGCTAACGCGGTCACCCACATGCTTTTAAAAATAGCAGCCTCTTCCCTCTCGCTGTCAATGCCGATGAGAAATAAAGCCCTCTATTGTGCAGCGAGAGGCAGCTCTAAAACAATAGATGATCTGAATGGGCTTGAGATGGAGGAAGGCTTTGTGCCGGCTCTCAATTAGACGTAAGAGCCCGGCTGGTTCACATTCCACAGCCACTTAGCATCTTGTTGCATTGTCCAGCAGGGACGTTACCATATGGCAATGCAATGGGCAATCACCATCCAAAATGGCAATCTGCATCCAAACGCAGTCATGTATGTCAAAAGTGTGAGCTGACAATGGAGAGAGTTAGAGAGAGAAAATCGCCTGCCAGAGAGGAAGAGAGATAGAAGGGTTGAACTCATTAAAACAGACTTATGACTACAATCTGGTCCACACTGCAGCTTATTCTGGCCAAGAACAGCCGCTTAGATACAGCATGCAGACTGGCGAACTGCAGTTTGTTTTTGGATTTTATTTTCCATTTAGAGTCGTGTTGATCTGAAATTATTATCTGAATACACTATACCACAATAATAGGTCAGCATGGAAGAAAAAAATTCAAATAATGATACGGCATGAGCAGTTAAAAATTGCATATAGTCTGTCCATCCAAAAGTAATAAATATTGATTACTTCACAAATATAATTAAGAAGGATGGAGCTGAATATGCAGTGGATAGTCTCACATTGATGGATGTCAGCTTATTTTGGTATTTTAGATAGAAAATGCCATCTGACTGACATGCCATAACTTATTACTGTGGTATAATCTGAAGCCATCATATGTTAGGGACGTGGTTATCAGGGACATATTATAAACTAATCTACATAATGGCAAGGCGGTCTCTAACAAAACCCTGAATATATTTAAAAGATTTGCTGTCACTAACTTGGCAAACTTTGGCAAATCCAAAAACAACATTAGATAAAGCAGAAATGTTTTATGACAATTTTCATCTATGGAATAGAATAGAATAGAATAGAATAGAATAGAATAGAATAGAATAGAATAGAATAAACATTTGCTACATTTGTTTCAACTAAAATTGATGCCATGAAGTTATTATTATAAAATTATAATGTCAACATTAAAGCTGCAAGCAGCGATGAAAGGGCCCTCACTCACCGCGACCCGTTGGCCTTAGTAAAACAGTGAACAGTGGGCGACATGCATGTAAGCGGGTAAATACAGGAGAATTTTGGCAAAGTCATTTCAAAGTGCCACACTTCCTGCTGCCAACAGATGCCGCTTTGACTGTAACTGAATATTGCCATGAAGATGTCTTCAGGCCAGGACTCTTCTCAAACATGTGAAGTTTGGAGCAGATCAGACATTGTATGCCTGAGTTACTACAACATCCTGTTTCGTGGCGTTAATCGCATACATTAGTACTTAGCCAAGTGTTGCATGATTTAACATGTTTCTAGTATGTTTGGTACTTAATGGCATATTGAAATGTGTTTCTGGGAGTTAATTACAGTGTAAAGCATGCCATTTCCTGTTGCCAGCAGGTGGTACTATGACTAACTGAATATTGGCATATACATGTCTTCAGGCCAGGACTCTTATCACACGTGTGAAGTTTGGGGCAGGTTGGACATTGTATGCCTGAGTTACATTGTATGCCTGTTTCATGGTGAAACATCAGACTTTGTCAGGCCGCCACGGTCACTCCCTTCAACGAAAACTCAAGATCTTTGCAATTTAACATCGCTAAGGCCTTAAATGTCTATGAGGAGTTAATCACAGTGTAAAACATGTCATTTCCTGTTGCCTGCAGGTTGCGCTATGACTGTCACTGAATATTGCCATGTATATGTGTTCAGGCCAGGACTCTTATAAAACATGTGAAGTTTGGGGCAGATCGGACATTGTATGCCCGAGTTACAACAACTTCCTGTTTCATGGCGAAACATTGAAGTTTGTCAGGCCGCCATGGACACGCCCTTCAGCAAAAACTCTAGATCTTCGCAATTTAATGACGCAAAGGTCTTAAGATTAGACTGACCATATATGATGTTGATCTGATTAAAGCTCTAGGAGGAGTTTGTTAAAGTACAACGTCTGGAAATGGCAAAAACTGCAAAAAATTTGCAGAGAAAATTCAAAATATCTCACTTCCTGTTGGGTTTTCAGATTTTGCACCTACAGACTTTTTTGTAGGTATTGGGCTGCTACATGTGTCTGCCGAATTTCATACCTGTACGTGAAACGTAGAGCGAAGGGCGCTTAATTGAAATTTATTTTTCACCACTTCTGACGCATATGCAAAGTTTCATGAGTTTTCGAGCATGCCCTCAAAAATGCGATGAATAGCGATGAAGAATAATTAACTGAGCAATTACAATAGGGTCCTCACACCATCGGTGCTTGGGCCCTAATAAAGTCATAACTGACATAAGTTGCTTACTTAAAACACATTCTTAGTATTATGATAGATAGATAGATAGATAGATAGATATACATACTACGGTATATTGTTAACACAACATTCCAGATGGACTGTAAAAAAAACACGTGCACCCTGACTCCAGCCGGTCAGTGAATATGGCGTGCCAAGACTATTTAAAAAAAAATGGATAAAACAGAAATATTTGTATGACAATTTCCAATTTTATTCTCCAAACTACCCAAGCCATCCGAACCAACTGCATCTGTAAAACAGTGTAATTTATTTCCATATCAGCAGCATGTCGTAAACTGCATCTTGTTTGAGGTTAACATAATCTTGTATCCAAGACTCCTTGCACACAGCAGAATGAGGTGTATTATTTTTAACCTGGCAGAAACACAGTTGTGAACTAGAGGTAAAGTGACCCAGTCCTCTGGGTGAGACCTTGACAATCTGATCCATGTTCTCCAATAAACCTCTAGAAGTCGCAGGAAACTGAGTGGTTTGATTCACGCTCCTGCGCGCACTGAGATAAACTGCACTTGCTCATAATGTCTCATTATTTTGGAGCTTTTTTTGCTCCCATGCGACACCGCCGAGAGCACAAGCTGACATTTGTAACACTGCTTTATTTATTCTTCATTTGTTTGTCTGCACTAGTCTCATAAGGGACATTTGATGTGAATTGGGGGTATAGAGTCCCAGTGCTGTAAATGGAGGGTATGAATGTGCAGGTAGAGGAACACGGGGAATTCTGAAACCTACTGAATGCAATAGGTACCAAAGTGACAACATACCAAGAGAACTACAGGCAAACACAACACTTTCCTCTCTGATTAGTAGGATTAATCTAGGATCTGCATTTGGGATTATATTTCTCCATGAGATTTCCCCAGAGCATCTGACTATCTTGTCCGCTTGTTTAAATTTTGCTCCTCTTTGTCAACATACTCCTCTTTGTTTTAATGCTGTCCTGAATTACTCCTTTGTTAAAGTGAGTTCATTCGATTTCATATCTTATGTTCCCAGTATTATATTGTAAATGTGCAAAGTGTGTAATAAAAAATGTAGGTTTAATTTCAAACATTTATCTGCAATTAATAAAATATTAATTGCCATACGTTGTTACAGAGACATCACATTAGATTAGAATAGAATAGAATAGAATAGAATAGAATAGAATAGAATAGATTAAAACTTTTGATGAGCAGGGCGAGGCCGAGAGCCGTTGGAGCGGAGGGCGGCAGGTGGAATAAGCGTTAATGAGTCTCGGGTCCCAAGGAGGAGCTCCGGAAAGGATATAAGGAGGAGGAATGACAGTGAAAGATGAGATAGGACCTTTTGTTTTGTTATTTGTTTATTTTGTGATTAAACTTTACGTTCATCGCTTTCCGGTTCCCGCCTCCTCCTTCCCTGAGCCCTGAATTTTGTTACAAAACTGTTTGATTTATTTCATGACCTTATAAAATTAAGTCAACAAAAACATCATAATTGACAATTTACTTTCTTAAATCAAGTTCCTGGTCTTACTGTGAATGATTCATCAGTACACATTCTTTTTTCTTTTTCTTTTTTTTTTTTTTTGACTTTGTAATGTTTGACCTGAATGTGATAATTCTGTCCATCAGCCAGCATGGCTGGGAAACAAAAGTCCCATGGTAGGGTGAATCAAAGAACAAACGTAACAAAACGCAACAGGGAAAATGGGCAGAAGATCCACAGACTGGTGGAATTTGAATAGGGATACAAAACGAACCAGCACAGGACAAAAAAACAAGGGCTGCATCCGAAATTGCATACTTCCCTACTATATAGTAAGTGAAAAGCAGTATGCGACAAAAGTAGTATGTCCGAATTCATAGTAGGGCCTACTCATCAAAGACTAGGCAAAAAACACCTGGATGACTTGCTACTTCCGGTAAGATTCTGAAGTGTGCATATAACACTTTACTATTCCATGAGTCCACAAGAGAGAATTTATGAATGACAGTAAAGCGACACAACTGGTGCTGGTAGGTCACGATTATGACAAAATGGCGTATGCAGTAATTTCATTCATACTAGTACACACATTCATACTATATAAAACATACTTTTTTTTTGTGGCCACAAAGTAATTACTTATTCAAAATAAGTACCTACTTAAGAGAGTATGCGATATCAGACACACCCAAGGGGAATAAATAGGGAAGGAAATTGGGAGGATAACGAGGGAGAACAGGTGGGAAAATTAAACCTATAATCGGGTAAAAACAAGTGTAGGGCATGTAAGACACATGTAAGGAGCACATGGCACATAGAAAATGTGCGTTCATGCCATGTCATAATTACCATAATTGAGTCATTCCACAAAACCGGTACGATTTGGACTTACACATTTTTAGAATTTTTACCAAAATGTATTACTTTTCTGAACACCCCACAACATTAATGACATATTTACCTTCCAGAAAAACATATTTTCCCATCTCAGACATCAAATCCCTATTATTATTGGTCATTATTTTAAGTTATGGACACTATGAGAGCTCTTTAAATATTATTATAAAATGTATTTGTGATAAAATCAACATTTTCCTATTAATCAGATGTCCCCCACACTAATTCAGTAATTGCAAATATAAAAGTTACATAAAATCTCACACTTTTGCTATACTAAAGCCTGAAATGGGCACTTTTTGTGACAGCAACCTAATCATTTTTTATCAAAGGCTTAACTTCCGAATTTGAACTAAAATCAGTATTTTTATGATTGCTCTGAACATTTCAGACAGAATTCAGCTAACTTTAAATTACTTTTTCATAAACTTAACAAAAAAAATAATAATAAAAATGTAGGTGTGACGGGGTTGACTGTGACGGGGTTGTGATTTTTTGCCCAAATTGGCCACTGCTCTAAAGCTAGTGAATAAATGGAGAGCGCATGGCATGCATGATATTAAGAAATCATGAATAATGTTGAAATAACAAAGATAATTTTCACAAGTAATAGTTTTCTATCTATAATTGATGTAACAGGGTTGAGTCGTTAAGCTTGACAAACACAATTTCACAACAAAATTTAGTTATAATTATTAAAGAAGGTGGTAACTTGCCTGTGTCTGCTCACAATATTGTTCAGAAGACTTCTATGATGTCACTTCCTATTAATGATCTCACATAAGTATCAGTTCATTATTTTTATAGGGGGAGAATGGTTTGTGTTAACAGGGTTGAGGGGTTACTGAGGTACGGAAATAAATGATGTGATTTTAATGAATAATCATGAATTTACTTAGAAAAAAAAACATTACCAGCAAAAAAGCACAGATGGATATTTATGGGAATGGCAAAATGAATGGACTTTTTTTCTCATTTTATTATTCATATCCCAAGTACACTTTCATAGAAGGCCTTGAGGGACATGACAAAATAGGTGGTGTCAACTGAAAAAAACAAAATAATTTCTAATATGAAGATAAAATGTATGTCATGTTTTTAAACATTATTAAAGGAGACATTTCAATTAATACAAAAAGCTTTTAAAAATATATTTTGGTGACCCGATAGATAAAATACACTGAAAAAGGTCAGAGGGACTCAAATCGTACCGGTTTCGTGGAATGACTCAATTATGAAATTTCAATTTGTAAAAAGTGTTCAAGAGACAAAGCATGGAGCATGAATGTCAGAACCCTGACACTGAACAGAAACCGAACTAGATCGAAGTGCCGATATTGTGCCGAATTTCGACTCCATGCCAAATTATTACCTCACTGCCAAATCCTAACCCCACCCCTACGCCTATTCCTAAATCTAACTATACTGGGGATTTAGAGGGATAATAATCTGGTGGGGGTTAAAATTCGGTACAACACCGGGATCCGAAGACCAAGCTCCACACATACAGCATATCATTCAGACGAAAGAGTGCACAACTTGAGCGAACTCGGAACTGCATGCTCACACAAAGACAAGATGATATAGAGTGTCAGGGCTCTGTCACCAAACCAAGAATAAACCAGACCAAAGTGACAGAACCTTGACATCTTGTTGTAAAGTGTTACCACATAAATAAAGTCTAATCCCTGGGAAATCATTTTCATTCTCTCTTCAACTCAATACAAACTCACATTCAGGACTGGCTCTATTCTGGAATACAAAGGGCCACTTCTTAAAGTCTTTTGACCAATAGAGGATCTAAATGTCACAGATTAACCTGTTGGCTGAAGGTTTGCAGTGTTGAAGGAGCTGATGATATATTTTAACATTTTGAATGTACTATTATTTGTCATTTATTGTTTATAATAATAATAAAAAAATAAAAAAAATAAAAAAAGATGCTGGACATCATATCCTCTTTCTAAGTTCCAAAGTCATTTTGCATGCTCTTTCCTGCACCAATTAAACAACAGTTTTGCAACATTTCAACAAGATCATTTTTGCTTTACATGTAGGCAACGAATCACTTCCTTGAATGTTTCTCCGGAGCTCAGTTTGTGTCGCTCTAATTGCTGCCATTTGCAGGCACACGCACCAAGTTTTAGTGCAACATTAGCGCCGCCCCAAGAGGAGCCACGGCAATAAAAGCTGCACTGCAGGCCAGCGATGGAGTTATAACACTGCCAAAAGAAGAAATCGATCACGGCAGCCAGTCAAACAGCCATATTTAACTCTGGCTGAAATGTGTCTGTGACTCTGAGCATGATGGGATTACAACCGCACCCGGTGTCTCTAACCAAATTTCCGTCCAGCTTGGCATCGATTTCACTGGCGGGGCCTAGGAGAGTCCGGAGTGAAGCAGTGTCTGGAATAGTCGGAGAAGATTAACAGAAAGGGGTGTGCACGTTCCCCAAAGAGTGTTCGGAGGGTCAATACATAGCTTGTTTGTGTTGCAATATGTGTGCGTTTGATTATAATTGTTGGTGTTCGTGTTTGGTTCTGTTCACTGTTGCAATTTAGGCCACGTGACAGCAGGCGTTTTTCAACTTGTCTCAGCCACTTTACTTGGCCTAAACCAATAGCTTTCAAAGTAATCACATTTATTCTTTAACTCTTTCGCATTTCTCTCTCGACCCCTCACCTGCTTAACGTCACAACAGCTTGCAGAACTGATGCGTTCCGACCCTCTAAAGTCATTTCAGAGTCCCTGTTGCAATAAAACTACACTTGGTTGTCCAGTAAATTTTGTCTGAATCAATCTAAACGCCATTATGTGCTCCCACTATAGGGTGAAAAAAATCCAGCATAAATGATGATAACAGAAGCAGTGGCTTGAGATTTTGCTGATAATTGTGCTTTTGTGATTGATAGAACAATTTAGGTTTATAGAGCATGAGAGGTTATAGACATAAACTCCGTCGCCAGGATTGGCCAGTTTGCCAGGAAGCTCCATCACCGCTCTGACAGGAACTCCCCATCCACACCGCTGCCTTTGTACCTATATATACTAAATATAAAATAACATCCACAAGAAACTCATGTGATATCCTGAGCAACCTCGTTCTAAATAAGAATGATATGTTCAGAAGCTAAGGAGAGTGCAGTGAGCAAAGCGATATGTTTGGTGTTAGTTTTCTAAGTGCAAACCCTTTTGTTGAACGTCCCCTGAGGAACATCAAATCACTCCCTGGGGCCAATCGGCATGAAAATTTATAGCACATATCAATTCACAGTGTATACTCTGGCCTATACAATGGTTAAGCAAAACAAATGTGAATTGATGTTAGCTAGGACTCATTTTGCTACAAATAAGAGAATGTTTCCCATATATTCAGAATTTACTCGTATGTGAAGTTTAAAATAACTGGAAAAAATGTCATAGGTGGTCAAATTAAAACTCCTGTACACACACACGTGCACACACACACACACACACACACACACACACACACACACACACACACACAAAAGCTGTGTTCCTCATGGGGGACCAAAAATGCCCCCACAAGAATGTAAGGAAAACCTGAACCACACACACACAAACTTTGGAGCAAGTTAGAATTTTTTTTTACAGCAATTATTACTTTTATTCATCAAGGATGCATTCAATTTATCAAGAGTGACAGTAAAAAATGTATGGAGCCCCTAAAGCGAGATGGTGAAGGAAAAAAAATGAGATGGAGGAAAAATTGTCAATGCTTTTGCGTTTTCTCGCAAATGTTTTCCGCTCCCCCCAGAAACTTTGTGTTCACCCGCAAAGAACTCAAAAGGTTTTGTGAGTGAACACAAAGTTTCTCGGGGGAACGCAAAATGTTTTGTGAGTGAATGCAAAGTTTCTCGGGGGAATGTAAAGGATTTGCGAGTGAACGCAAAGTTTCTCAGGGAAACACATAACATTTACGAGAGAATGCAAAAGCATTAACTTATAATTTTTCCTTCCATCTCATATTTTTTCCACTTCCATCTTCAGGGGATCCATAAAAATGTTTGTAATGTTACAAAAGATTTTAATTCCAAATAAAAGTATTCATCAAAGAATCTGGAAAAAAAAGATAACTTTTCTATTGTCTATTGTCAATAACATTTGATTGGACACTAATTTAAAGCACACGGTCCATTTTTGTCATACAAATTTGGAAGCTAACTTGGAAGATAGATATATAAATAAATATACTTTCATTAATATAAATAAAAATATATATATATATATACACACTACCGTTCAAAAGTTTGGAATCGGAAGATTTTTAATGTTTTTAAAAGAAGTTTTGTCTGCTCACCAAGGCTGCATTTATTTAATTAAAAATACAGTAAAAACAGTGATATTGTGAAATATTATTACAATTTAAAATAACTGTTTCTGTTTGAATATATTTTAAAGTAATTTATTCATGTGATCAAAGCTGAATTTTCAGCATCATTACTCCAGTCTTCAGTGTCACATGATCCTTCAGAAATCATTCTAATATGCTGATCTGCTGCTCAAGAGACATTTATTGTGTACAATATTTTTTTTTCAGGATTCTTTGATGAATAGAAAGTTCAAAAGAACAGCATTTATTTGAAATATAATCTTTTGTAACATTATAAATGTCTTTACTGTCACTTTTGATCGATTTAATGCATCCTTGCTGAATAAAAGTATTAATTTCTTTAATTTTTTTTCAAAAAAATAAAAATAAAAATTCTTACTGACCCCAAACTTTTGAACGGTAGTGTATAATGTTACAAAAGCTTTGTATTTCAGATAAATGCTGTTCTTTTGAACTTTCTATTCATCAAGGAATCCTGAAAAAAAAGTACACAACTGTTTTCAACATTGATAATAATCATAAATGTTTCTTGAGCAGCAAATCAGGCTGGAGTAATGATGCTGAAAATTCAGCTTTGCCATCACAGGAATAAATTACTTTATAAAATATATTCAAACAGAAAACAGTTATTTTAAATTGTAATAATATTTCACAATATTACTGTTTTTACTGTATTTTTAATTAAATAAATGCAGCCTTGGTGAGCAGACGAAACTTCTTTTAAAAACATAAAAAATCTTACCGATTCCAAACTTTTGAACGGTAGTGAACATTCACAAAGCATGCTGGCAGTTATAAAACAAAGGCTGGTTGGCTGGATATAGAAAACTGTTGTAAAAATTCAAAATAATTTGGTTCTAGTACAAACTACCCTCTTCTCTCAACTTAGACTGAGACATTTATAATCAATACCCCGTCTCATTTTGAAGTTGCTCCGATCACTATTCAGAAGGCCCTTATTGAGAAATGTTATCAATAAAGGCTCCTGCTATCACAGGCATGAGCACAAAGGTCAAGACCTGAGCCTCAGATAACTCAATCCACTGATTTTCTGTCCTCACTCGATGGAATTGGGTTCAGCTGTGGCAATCAATGTGCTCATGTTGACATTTGCCAGGCTTGCTATTTATTTTCAAAGCAAAACGGATCTATGAAAAACAAAACAAACACCTGATAAAATGGGAAAAAGTGTTTTCATGGCTCCATAACCATGGAAGTGACCTTCTGCTGAATTGTCTTCCATACTTTGGCATGAAACTGCTCATCAGTTCAGCACTGGGAAACAAAGGCAGCTGTGACTCTGCTGTAATTACTGCACAAAGGATCTTCATGCAGAGCCATCGATCAGCTGTTTTCTAGTCCTTCCTATCCTCCTTTAATCTTATCTTCATTCATCTTTCTTTTTTTAAGCACAGTGGAATCACAAAGACTTAAGCTATAAAGAATCCCTCTCACGCTAAATCCTGTCTGTTTCTGTTTGCTCTTCATTTCAGAACGATTCTTCTGTCCTGTATAGTGTGACCCATTTCTAAATCTATTATACATACACTCTTAAAAATTATGGTTCTTTCTCTTCTTGTCATAATCCACTTTTGCATGTCTATCTATCTTCCCTTTATGCACTAATGTACAGAAACTTAAAAAGGTGATATCGGGTGCTCTGTACATTAACATATATTTCCGTGTATGATGGCAGCAGTTGTGCTGCCTTTGAGCGATTCATCTGTTGCTGGCAGACACCTGTTCGAAACACACCTGCTGAAATGGTTTTGTGTGAGCGCACCTGTCCAGATCCACATGCACAAGTCAGAGCCAAGAGCCGCAGAACACGTTAATAACTGCATCTTGATTTGTGGCTTAATTTTCAAAGTGTCCCACCATCAGCACCCGGCAGCCCCCCAGGGATCCTGCAATCTGTCATTACAAACCATTAGTTCACACCTCTGACTTCTCAAGGCTGTGTTTCCTGGAATCATATATCCCTCTGTCACAGACACACACTACACATAAGTAATGACAACATCATGTGGATTTATCCTTTACTCGTATCAGCTGCAAAACAAGGCTGGGCTCATACTAACGAGTTTTCACCACTGCTGATCGATGTGCTGGTGACTCAATGATACTTTAGGCATTCCAATGAAATGGACAAAATTTGAGGAAGAGGCTATTTGGTAATCTTGGGGTGTGAAAGGCATTATTAACAGTTTTCGCAATAGTGAAACCATCTCTTCAGCCTTGAATATCTTTGAACATGAGAATCTCACAAAGAAACCCAAGGTCATATTTCACCCCAAAATCGATGATAATAATAATAATAATAACAAGAAGAATAAGAATAAGAAAACATTTGTATTATTTGCCACACAATTGTCATTACTTTAATATGTAAAAAAAAAAAAAATGAAATCATGTATATATATATATAATCTGTTTGCATAGAACAGAAGGAGGAGATTCAGAGCAGGTGTGTGGCAGACAATCTCACAACCTGGCCAAAACTTACAGAACATTGGCTGTTAGTATTGCACAGCTGTTTATTTCTCCAGTCACTCATTTGTAGCAACAGTCAAAAATCACAATACAGTCTGTTAAGCACAGAAAAATAAACCATTTACCATCCATAATCACTGTGACCAAACTAAGGTTACAATCATTGATAAAAACTATTGCGAAGACTAAAACTAGTGAAACAATACAAAAATAGCAAAAAAAAAAAAGGAGTTTGCAAAATAATATTAAATGTGAACTAGAATTTTAACAAAAACAAAGTAGAATTATAGGGAAATATTTTATTTTTATTTTTTTTATAATCAATTTATTCTCTACATATTCTGATTTAATTATTCTCCTCGATTCCAACATTTTGCATAAATAAATAAATAATTGTGTAAATAAATAAATTGTTATTTGTCATTTTTATATGTTTTAACAATGTAAGTATCTACAAGAGATATTACTTTTAAATTTCTACTCAATATTTAAGTCTGGTATTATAAATGCAAATACCCTGAATTCATTTGCCACAGTTAAAATTATATATATATATATATATATCATTGGCGAGCGGTGACTTTTTTTAACCGGGTATGCTGGGTGGTGCGTCAGGTAAAAAAAAAAAAAAAAAAAAAAAATGTGGCCGTTGCAGTTACGTTGAATGGGTTTATAGCTAATAAGAGAGACGCTCACGTTCTCTCTCAGTGTTAGTTTACTCAGTTGCTTACTCATGACACATAGCAACACAGCGAAAAGTATTTCTAATATGTTGGACCTTTTATTGAGAGTAGCCTACATTTACCTGTTGAGACGTGCCTTCACAAGCACCTGTAAGAGCTTTTGTGATGTTTGAGTCGACAGAGGCGCAACATGCGAAAGGTGCATTTGCAAAATATGCTGTATTTTTGCCGCTAGTGTCACAGAAACGACATACTTCACCTTTAAACATATCAGTTTAGGACACAGATCTAAATCAGACACGACAAATAAGAAACACCATGGCGTCAATTTAAATGTACCCTATGCCAGAATACTTTTAAATTGATAATTAAAAATAAGTATAATATAATTAGTATTAGCAGCCTATAATAATTATAAAGTGTAGGCTAATTATAATAAATATAAGTAGGCTATAATAAATAAAAATATCAGTATTCTTTAAAAAAAAAAAAAATAAGTTGAAATTATGCAAACTGATGACTTTAACAGATGCACAGACTATCGATTAACATCCTCTGACAGTTACAGTAGGACTGTCTTAAACAATTTATACATTTTTGTAAAAAAATAAGTTTTCCTATGGGGAAAATGAAAAACTATTTTCATAGTATTTAAGTTATGATTTTCCCCCCATTTGATTTAGGCTACATCCACACGAAGCCAGAGCTTTCACTATCCGATCTTTTTTTTTTTCCTCGTCTCAAGAAATATCTGCATACACACGAAACCACTGAAACGACTCAAAACAATGTAGTATACATGCCAGATCAGTATGTGGCGCTGTAATTCTGCAATAAAGATACACTAAAAACAAAGAATAAGACTTGGAGCATGTGCATAAACCTTGCGCGCTGTATACAAACTTTAGTAAAGCTTAGAAATAAAGCTTTATTTTAATAAAGCTTTAGCCTCATTAGCTTTTGCAGCATGAACACAAGCATGTAGTCTGCTATTGTTGTTGTTGTTGCTGTTTTGTGCTGTTAGCGGTGTCTGACTATGGTCGACACGTGGAGTGATGACATCGTTTCACAAAATATACGGACTGGCTGTACACACGAAAACGCAAAGGCGGCGTTTTCAGATTTATCCACTCTGGGACCCGGTTTCAAAAAATCTGAAAACGCCGCCTTTGCGTTTTCGTGTACACAGCCAATCCGTATATTTTGTGAAACGATGATGTCATCACCCCACGTGTCGACCCTTGTCAGACAACGACAGCAGACTCTAGATGCCTGTGTTCATGCTGCAGAAGCTACTGAGCCAAAATAAAGCGTTATTTCTAAGCTTTACTAAAGTTTGTATACAGCGCGCAAGGTTTATGTGCATGCTCCAAGTCTTATTCTCTGTTTTAAGTGTATCTCTGTGGCAGAATTACAGTTCCACATACTGGTCTGGCATGTATACTACATCGTTTTGAGTCGTTTCAGTGGTTTTTTGTGTACGCAGATATTTCTTGAGACGAGGAAAAAAAAAAAAAAAAAAGATCGGATAGGGAAAGATCTGGCTTCGTGTGGACGGGGCCTTAGTCTAGTTGTCACACAACAGAAGGATGCAGACAGATAAGTTTGTAAAAACACAGAGTTTATTGAACAGAGGCACAGAACTGGACAGGAATGCAGACTGGTGAGTATCAACAACAGAGAATGATAATATGAAGACTTAGCTGATAGTAACATAATGTCTCTATTGCAGGTTAATGGAGTTGAAGCAGACGGAAGGCAGGTGATGGTAGACTGAAGATGGGTAAGTAGTCCAGTGGAGCAGGAAAGGAGTCTGTGAAGTTCATAAAGATGAGACCAGACAAGGGAGTGCAGGAGAAATGTCTTCTTATAGTGAGTGCTGGTGATGAGGTGCAGGTGATCAGAACTCAGGGGAGAGCGAACGAGTGGGTGGAGCGTGATGATCTGATGACGATGGGTTACGTGTTGTTTGTGATGGTTGTGACTCCGTGACACTAGTTAGTTTTGTATCAAATACAATGTGATTTTCGGCGATCGAGATCTGGCAGCACATTTTTCCTCTTGGGCGAGCGATCCGCTCACAGCTTATCCAGCCCATGAAATCCTCCAAAGGCCAGCAAACCAATGAGAATGCAGGACAATGTTGACATTCCATAACAAAAGAGTGAAGGTGCAAAAGCTGCTGTAGATCAGCTTACCTGGTAGTCTCCGTAACTGGCAGATTTAAAGAAAATTACCGTCGTTTGGCAAATAAATAAATTGCGGACAGTTGCATACGCATTACCAACATTTTATCATGTAGGCTTTATGGTACACCTCAAACAAGGGATTTAATAGTAATTTAGTGTTAATATTAATTGCAGAGTCCACAAATAGCTTGGGTATGCAGAGCATTCGCAGCTTATATGGACCGCACGCCACTGATATATATATATATATATATATATATATATATATACACACATAAAGATTTTGTTAAAATCAGTTTATTGATGCAGCTTAATAATGCTTATAAAGTATATAGTATATTAGCGATACCAACATCAGAACAACACCATTTACTCAACTAAGCCTCCTTGCCCTCCCAGAAAAGGAATAAGAAAAAAAATACCTGTATATTTCAGACACTAGGTTTATTTGTCCAGATTGTGGCCTGTCTGATAGCATCGCTCTGCTGTGGCCCTGAGGCTGAGCGTGCAGCTATATGCAACGGAAGGCCAGATCACGCTTTCTTAAACAATGAAAACACATTATTGGGTCAATGCCCTGTAAACCCAGGTATTTACCTTGCCAGCTTCGCTTAGCGCCTGAGGACAAACAAAAGTAGGGCACTAAATAGCTTTAACCTTATTCTGCTTCTTTCCATCTCATATTCACTCCCATTTTCTTTTTCCCTCTCTTTCTTCAAGAGTTTAAGTACGATCCTCTCTCAAAGGACTCACTTAACCTCTCAGAAGACCTTTCATTAAAATTTAAAGGCCACTCAGAAAAGGTCATTGCTCTGTTGGCCAGATTAAGAGCTGTGAAGACAGGGAACATTAGTTTGAATATGTCTGTTTGTCATCACAGAAGCCATCTCTCTTTACGCTGTGCAGGCCTGCTGTTACCAGAGCAATTAGGCGCCTGTAGGACTTTAAAGCTGGAGGTTTTTTTGGTTAAAAATTATCTAAAATCAATTTGAGCAAGTACATAACCAGCCAGTGTTCAAAACTATCTTCTTACTTTAGCCCGATTCACAATGGTAAGCTTTTAATAATGTTTCCTAATTCGGGTGGTACTGGTAGGTTTCCGCGGGAAATCTGAGCATGCAGCCGTTTGTCTTTGCGTCATTATGTCACGTCTGTTTACATAAAGGAGTCCCAGCTAGTAGGGTATATCATGTGGAGGATGCTACAGGCGGTGGAACATTTATAGCCTTTTCTCACAGCAGCTGCAATAATTCAACTTATCATTTTGATGGCGGATTGTAAATCCAGAAAGGTCCAAATGACAATCATCAGTGACAACTGGAGATTCACCCGTAGTCAAAAGCAAAAGACTTCGGACTGCGGCGTGGCTACAGAAATTGAAATCTACAGGTAACGCTAATACACACTAAATACACATAGTCATGCAATGCTGGTGTTGTTAACATTAACAATTTAAGAACAAAGTATAACAATAATAATAATTTGCACGGTTTGACATGATCCGAGCTAAGCGATTGTTAGATTTAATCACCATTGGTAGCGCAATTTATTGTAATGCTTTTTTTCTCAGTTGGTCAGAACAAAAGTGGCAGATTTGTTACTTACTTGTTCAGATGACATTTTCCAGTGAAAATTCTTATTTTGGTCATACTTCCAAAACGTAGAATCTGTAATTCTGACGTACAGTATCCACACCGATGAAAAAATGGAAACCCAGTGTGTGTGTGTGTGTTTGTTTAACGAGCAAGAGTTTTACCCTTGGTACTGAAACATCAGCTGCCACTAAATATATTAGAATGCTACAGTTTTTCATATAGGCCTTTTGACATCAAAGTTCAATTTGTTTCACTGGGGTGAAAGTTTCTAAATTCGAGAACTGTATATATAGACAAAGAAAAACAAGAATACAAAGCAAAAAGCAACTATACAAAGAACCCACCCCAAACCTATCCCACCCCTGGTAGACTTCAAGAATATATAAATAAAATACAAACACAGAATCTAGATACAAAATAAATAAAATAACAATAAATAAACAAATAAACTAGAAGAAAGAAAGAAAAAAAAAGAAAATTCAGGTTTACAACGAAGCTAAAAACATTAACACAATATCAAAAGCAGCCATATATTTAGTTTTAAACTGGGATTCATGTACATGAATGGTTGACAGATCTATCGATATAATTTCCATCGAAGACACAGTCCACATTTGTCTGTGATTCCAGCGTTAACAAGCATTTTTTCCCTGCTGTGAGAGCATCTAACAGTAAACATCTTTGTTGAATTGATAAAAGTAAAACTGTTAATGAACTCTACAAAAAGTAATTTCAGAGACAATTACTTTAATATTTGCAGAAATGAACCGATATTTATGACATATAATTTGCATCTTTGCATGCAAATTACTGTAGTATAATGCATTTCTCATAACTGCTGGTCTCAAAATAAATTGCTTTTTGGAGAACGTCACACATTTTTGCATCTTCTGCAATACATCCACAGCAGACAAGCAAAAGTGCTGCTCTGTGAGTGTAAAATTTTGTTGGTAAATCCAATGCCACCGCAACATGAATAAAACAGTGAAGCTGGCATCTTCTTGGCCTGAGTCATAAATAAATACAAATAAATACATACATACATATATATATATATATAACAAAAATAAATATCAAAATAAATTATTTACATGAAGAAACATGATTACAACATGATTACATGAAGAAACAGAAAAAAACTGAGACGCTTCAAGAACCCTACCTGCAAACCTATACTGTGGAAACTTTTAGGCACTTTTAGGCACAAGGAATGGAATGCAGTCTAATTTGTGGAAGTGAAGCATAATTTGACTGTTTAATTGTTGATTGTCACCACTGATATAGCTTTCACTCACATTCTTTGCATTTCAGTGTATCCATAGCAAACATGTGCAAGTGTTTGATCAGTGTGTGTTGTTTTAGTAGTAAAATTAAAGAAATAAAAACTTTAAGCCAGCATCTTTTTCTCCCAAGTCATTACCTAGTTACAGCAGTAAAAGCTGCAAATGTATAGCAGTTGAAAGTCAAATAATTAAAAGTTAAAAGATAACTGCAGGGGGCAGTGGTAAGGGGGCGGATTCAAACTCAGGTTTGAACCAAACAATCAAACCAAATGTGAAAACAGCCTTAGTCCGTAGTGTTGATATGCAAATTGTAAATCCAAACCTCCACTAATCCTCCACTGAAGGCACAGACTAACAGTTCTTTGCTCATAAAGCCACTGGCTCAGTCCAGAGCTCATTTTTCTTTACACAAATGATCCTCACTACATCAATAATTCACCTATACATCTGATCCTCTCACCAGATTAATGACCCCGCCGGATATGTGTTCCCAATCTTATCTTTTTTTCTTTTTTTTCCCCTTCTTTTTGTGCAATTTGTAATTCTAGTAGCCATAATCACAAGACAATACTAGAAAATAGTGCACTTATTCTACTTTTTTTGTTTGGTATAAGAGCCGATCCCACAGTTTCTAGATCAGGGGTTGGCAATTAAGTTTGGCATCGGGCCAAAAAAAATTTAGTCAAAGGATAATTTAAGAAATTATTGAAAAATGCAACTAGAATTGCCTATGAAAAACTGTTACAGTGTCTTTTAACTGGTAGTGAGCTGTTACTCTGTGTTAAATCCTGTAGTAGGACAGTCATTAACAAAAAGCCACATTTGTGTGGCGGTGTCCAGGTTTCACACTGGATAAATTAATAAAGCAGAGTAGTGACATGTAACCTGGCAAGTATCTTCATTCACCAACTTGCAACACAGACCTCCTTGCTAAAACACACATATGTGGGAGATGCGGAATGGATAAAAATAACTTGAATAAGCCCATTAATGTTTGAGTCATGCTCTTAACGGACTAGCCTATGTTTTATTTCCTCTTTCCATATTGTGAATAATAAATGTGTAACATTTTAATTGATTGTTACACAATGGATCCTAACTTATTGTAATAATTACTTGACGTAGCCTACTTTTACACTCAGAATTATTCCTTGGCATCCTCACGTACTAAACTGCATTTTTTTTATTGTTTGCGTGCTGGAGGTACGCTATTACGTCGTGTGCAGAGTGATGTTAACATTGAAGCTAGCTGGTGAGAGAAAATGGCACTATCAAAGAGTCTAAAGAGGAAAGTTGTCAGCGAAAATAGGGCATACAAAGAAGAATGGAAAGACAACAATGCGTTTATCCTACCTAGTTTTGTGAATGCAAAGCCGGTGTGTCTTATCTGCAATGAAGTTGGCGCTGTTTTCAAAGAATATAACACCGACACCGGACGCGAGCAACGCAACGCTACAAAAGATAATAGAACCCATTATAATGATATTGTCTACACTGGATGCGGCGTGGTGCGACACAACACATTCCCAACAGTAAACGGATTCCCCAGTATATTTCTGACGTAGTCCAAGTGCTTTGCAACGGCCGGTTTGTCGCGTTCAGTGTAGACAGCTTTTAGCTGTTGCGGCGCGGCGCGTCTGGTGTAGACACATTGATAATATTAGACGGCACCACGAGACGAAGATCTATTTCAGAACCGGCCGCTATTAAAATAATCTGGCTGCGGGCGCGGGCCAGATATTATTGCTGGCAGGCCACTTTTGGCCCGCGGGCCGCCTATTGCCGACCACTGCTCTAGATGTTCAGGGGCCGTATTCACAAAATATTTTATCTTACCACTAGGGATGCACCGATACTGATACCAGGTATCGGGCCCGATACCAAGCTTGTGTACTTGTACTAGTACTCGTAAAAATACCCCCGATACCAAAGACCGATACCTCACGTGACGTAACTGACAGAATTTTCCGTGCACAGAGACACCGGCAGCAGCAGCAGAAACAATGTCAGCCTCAGGGGTGTGGAAATACTTCAAAATTAATGATGACAACCCACACATTGCGAACTGCATGCTATCAATCACAATTCGTTATCGATTAGTGAAGGCGGGATAGGCGGAATCGCGCTGAATGACACAGACCAGAAGCGCTCGCTCGCTCTCGCGCGCACTCTCTTTCTTGCGCGCGAACCCAGTTCTCACAGACAACGCGCGATCAGTTCTCCTTGCGCCTGAATGGTCAAATGTACACATAGTTGTCAAAATGTCCATCGTGTGGAGTATCTCGCGTAAATACAGTCGGTTATGGCTTAAATCGACGTAAACATTTGGGTGAAAACAGGATATGTGTCAGTATCCATGGATTCGGTCTTAAAGGGACTGTAGCCTATATTTGTCATTAATGTTCCCATATGGAAAAGTTTTGTTAAAAACATCTGTGATTCTTATATGTTCCAACAGAATATTATAAGGTACATATATGCTGCAAAAACCGCATATACAAATTGCAAAATATTTATGTATTTTCAATCCTATATGTCATATATGTCCCACATATAACTAAAGTCTTATAGATTTTCATGATGTAAAAACATAGGAAAATAATGCAAATTTAATAGGCCTATGAATGTCCACCATATCTCTTAAGATGTGTATAAAACATAGTGCATCAGTATAAGGCTGTACTTCACATGCCCTCGCTCTTATCTGGTCCTAAGTGGAGCCCTACGCCTGTCAATCACAGTCATATAATGTATAATCATAGACTTTCAATCTTAGATGAAACATAAACTACACACACAAGCACAAATTTTCATTACAAAATTAACATTTTAATTTCAAAACAAATTAATTAGATTAACATGTTAACGTGGGATGACACTTGGTGACTTTAGTCACATTAGCTATGTGAACACATGAACACTTCGCTGTTAAAAATGACCGCCATAGGAAATTAATGGGAAATACGAAAACATACAAAAACTCCGAGAATCTTTTGGTGGTACAAACTACAAATCAACAACTGTGTAGTGCACAGCAATGAAGGGGTGACGCTCTAAAATGTGCAAAACAGATACATCCACCCACACTAGTGTGACTATAAAACAGAGCAAGTTTTTGCAAATGTGAAATAATCAAGAATTCAGCCACTATGCAGGAAAAAACAGCAAGTAAGAAGTTTACACACACACACAAATGAACTGGTGTGGCTGTAACAATTATGGTAACACTGAGCCAAGACTCAAATAAGAGGTTGAAATCAGATCTGATTCTGACCCAGATTGATTGATGTAACCCGGGTAAACCCAGGCTACCAGTAAAGAGAAAAAAGTTAAGAAAAGGAAAAAAAAATCTAGAAGAAAAAGAGATTCATCCAATCACTAATCGCGCTGCATTGAGAGACACCCCTAAGAGCCAATAGTAGCGGCGCATTCATAAGTCCCGCCCACTGGTCGCGCCGGCGCTGCTTTCAGCGTGAGCACATGAGAGAGAGTCAGAGCAGATCTGCACAGACAGTTTCTCCAGAAAATCCATTGATCTAACTGGAAATGTGATTGAGTGCACTGAAAGTGGAACTTTTGAAGTCGATGCGTCAGCCTGAAGTGTTGTCGTCGGAGAGAGAGACGGAGCGGATCCCAGAGTGTTGAAGCACTGTGAGTAATCTTCCTTGTGTGAATAAAGATATGATTCCATTTTGCTTTAGTGAGTGAAATTCCAGATATTAATCCGAACATAATGTAAATTACATGTCGAAGTTTCTAAAATGATTAATTCTGAGCCGTTTTGAGTAGGCCGCGTGCATACAGTGCGAGCTGAACTCATTAGCACATGGGCTAAAGCTAACACGAGTAAACATGATAATTGTGTCATGAAATGAGACAAAGAGTGACATATGAGTGTCAGTGTGTTTAATAACTGCCTATTAATGTTTAATTTGATTGTGTCAATTTGAGATATTCATATGATTTATGGAAATGTCTGAATCAAAAGTGAATTGTTGTGTTTTGCAAGGCCTGTCTTTCTTTCTATGTGTGTGAACGTGATAATTATTGTTTATTCTGGTCAATAAACCTAAATATAACTTTCACTTTACAACAGGGGGTCAAATTTTGTTACACACTTTCAGCAATTTATAAATAAAACTAGCACTAATTAATCATAGTTGCTAGCTTCTTATTGTTCAGTTTATTTATTTGGTGAAGTACATTACTACACAAAAATAATATATGGTTTGCTAAATAATGGCTAAAAGGTGTTTACTGTACATTCAGTTAATCATTAATTACTAGCTTATTTTTGTTTATTTATCGCATGAATGTGGATCCTTCAAATGTTTAATAAATTTTAAATAATGGCTAATATGCCCTTACTAGCCTATATGTTAAGTTAATCATTAATTACTTGTGTGTTTGTGCATAACACATGCATAATTGTAGACCCTTAAAATAAAGTATTAACAGATCTCCTTTGACATCTGCCTCCCTCCCCTTCAGGTCAGTCATTTTATGTTAAACTGTTTACATTTATAAAGGTAAGAAGATAAATATCTGTCTAAGAAGATGAATGCGTATAATTTCCATCTCTTGTTTCTTGTTCCTTGACAGACCCAAAGGAAAAGGACAGTGATTCCCAAACCACAGAGAAATTAATGACTGTTGATGAGTATCAAGCACAACCTTGACAGAGACTCAGAAGAGGCTGGAAAAAAATGGAGGAAAACGAAAAACTGAGAAATGACAACAAAAAAGTAAGAAAAATGCTCAGAGGTGCGTATTAGTTATTTTACTGTTGTGGTGAATCAGCAGCCAGCTTTCAAACTGTTTGGTGGTTTACTTCAAAATTATTGTAGAACTGCTATTGTTTCAATATTATTATTCAACTTGCTATGTAAAGTTGAGACAAAGAATTTAATAATTATTGGTAATTAATTGCATTATTATCAAGTATATGACAAGAAACCTGAAAGTTATCCAACCTCTAACATCTGGCATGATGGCTTTGTAAAACGCATCATTAACATTAATTTCATCAGCTTAGATGACCATATGTACACATAGGAGGTAGTCGAGTTGGTAAATGGGTATAAGAGATTGCTTTATCATATTTTATTTTGTTATATTTTTGTTGCTAGAGCTACCAAATCTGATAAATGAAGTGAAGATGGCCCTGAAGTCTCAGTGTTCGTCAACATCAGTCAGCTCTGACTTGGAAGATGGGACAGGATTTGCCACAGAGTAATTACAGAGCCCTTCCAACAGAACAGGTAGTGTACTAGTTTATCTAGTCAATGAAGTGCTGAAACCCTGTTGTTGTTATTATTATATTCAAAGTGATCCAGTGGGAGTAAGTTTAGGTTAAAGGATTAGTTCAGTTTGAAATGAAAATTAGCCCAAGCTTTACTCACCCTCAAGCCGTCCTAGGTGTATATGACTTTATTCTTTCTGATGAACACAATCTGAGAAATAATAAATATTCTGACGCATCCAAACTTTATAATGGCAGTGAACGGGAACAAGTATAAGGCTGAAGAAAGTGCCTCCATCCATCATAAACATACACAACACGGCTCCAGGAGGGTTAATAAAGGCCTTCTGAAGCAAAGCGATGCGTTTGTGTAAAAAAAAAAAAAAAAATCCATATTTAACAAGTTATGAAGTAAAATATCTAGCTTCCGCCATACCGCCTTCTATATTCAAGTTAAGAAAAAAGTGTAAACTGGCGTCACGTCAGTTACACTTTTTCCGTAAGTTGAATAGGGAAGGTGTAGGACGTAGCGTGAGCTTTTTGAACTGCAAGAGTTCTACACTTTCTTCGTACATTGAATACGGAAGGAGGAATCTAGATATTTTACTTCTTAACTTGTTTAAATATGGATATTTTTTTTACACAAATGCATCGCTTCACTTCAGAAGGCCTTTATTAAGCCCCCAGAGCCGTGTGGAGCACTTTTATGATGGATGGATGTGGATGGAGACACTTTCTTCAGCTCATACTCATTGATCCCGTTCACTGCCATTATAAAGCTTGGATGCGTCAGGATATTTATTATTTCTCAGATTGTGTTCATCAGAAAGAATAAAGTCATATACACCTAGGACGGCTTGAGGGTGAGTAAAGCTTGGGCTAATTTTCATTTCAAACTGAACTAATCTTTTAAGTGTCTTGCTCAGTGCCACAATAGTGGCAATTCCTGTCAAACTCACAACTTTCTGGTTCCATTTGGAAGTCCAGATCCCCAAACACTAGACCACCCCATGCTGCTGTTGATTTGACTAACTTGATATGTAGTCATGGACTGTGGGCCACTTTGCTTCCTAACAACAGCAATGTTTTGCCTTTTTATTTGTTTGTCTCACAGGAGCAATGTTGCAGAAAGTGTCCTCATGTGGTGCCTGCCAGCACTGGTGCAACCATCAATGCCAAACTTACTGAAATTAGAGGGAAGAAAACAAAAACATCCGAAAACCTTGATGGTCTTTGATGATTGATAGCCGTGACAGTGTGTTCGAGGTATTTTGTTGTTGTTGTTTTGTGTGTGTGTGTGTTTTGCCTTCGCAAAATTCAGTTTGATATCAAGTTGTAATTCTAAATTACTCTTGTGGAGTATAATTTGATTTTGTCTCTTTGATTGTGTTGAAATAAAAGTATTTCTGATGCAAATTTGTGCAAGTAATTGACTGAAATCATAAATGATTTGTATATGCAGAGATATTGTAATATTGACTAAAATCATATAAGATAATTATATGTAGAGATATAATAATATTGTTGTAATATGAGGAATTAGATGGAAACATAAAGCTTGAAGAACAGGCACACAATTTCCTTATTAAAAACATAAAATCTGTATAAAATTCATATGAACAAATGATGCAAAATTTAACTAAATCCTATATGACTCGCATATGATTCAATCAAGAATTTTAAATGATTTGTATAGGAAATAACTGATATTCATACACATTTTCTACTAAAATCATATACCATTGCATACTGTTGTCATGTAAAACTCATATAAGACTTTTACAGTATTCATATATGACCTAAAAATCCCATATAAGTTGTATTTGTGATTTTTAGTATGAAAGTGGCCATAATCGGTCTGATTTTGTAAATGACATGTATTGAAGTTATATGAAACACAAGGTAATTCTGGCTGATTTGAGTAAGGAAGATATATGGTTGCTGTATATGAAACATACAGGCTTTTTTTTATATGGGTTAATAAAACAACAAAAGATGTTAAATAAATGTATACATGGTAAATAAACCTACTGTTTCTGAAAAACAAGTTTATTTAATTTGTATCTCTATAGTATTTGTTGTATTGTTTGTAATTGTTTGTAAATTTCTTTTTATATAACAACAAATTATATATATTGGTAATTATGCCCTTTGAAGGTTATTGGACACTGAAATTTTTGTTCTTTAAGTTTGTGACAAGCACATAAAAATTATGACTTTTTTTTATTAGAGTAATAATGAAGAAGCTGTCCTACATTCATTCATTTTACTGTGTTGTGCTTGGAAAACTGCAACATCACCAAAAAAAAAAAAAAAAAGAGAGAGAGAAAAAAAAATTAATAAATGTATCGGTATCGGGGAGTACCAGGAAAAAAAGTATCGGTACTCGTACTCGGTCCTCAAAAAATGGTATCGGTGCATCCTTACTTACCACTAAGAGTTCTCCTAAATAACATTAGTTTAAATGTTGAATTTTGAATGTTGCCATATTCAAATAAAGATTTTAAAATGTAGGCTAAGTGTCACTAATTAAACAAGCATATGTTCAGCCAATTGTCAGCCTCTTACATGTCTGCATCTCGAGAGACTGAAGAATTCAAGCGAAGAATGATGTTTTCTAAACAAAGTTCGGGAGGAGCACGTTCAAATGGTCTATCTAATCAGCTCGAGAGGAGGCATATATATATATATATATATATATATATAATATATATATATATATATACACACAGCCGACTCACCTAGTTACCTCGAAAGATTTCTGCATCCCTCCACCACCGTGACTCCTCACTCAGAGTACAAACCAGAGTACAGGTTTGGGCTAAAGTCCGTGCTCTGAGCCCTCCCCTCGGAAAGCACGTCAAAAATGCTTATTTTACTCTGTTCGATCATTTGTAAGTGTGAACTTGTGAAAACAACTGCCACAAGTAATAGGACATTATTTTCTTATATATTTATTTATTTATTTAAGATTTATTTTTGCCGTTGGTGAGAACGGGAAAGGTCCATGAGCTAGAACTCGAACTCAGATCACGCGAGCTGCCCACAAGGCTATCGGCGCCAACAATAGGATATTATTTTCAACTTGATTGCAATTCTCCATCAGTCAATACAATTTGCCTGTACATAAATGAACCTTTATGTTAGGTCATCGCAGATTAAAATCTATAAATCAAAATATTTATTGCATTTTTGAAGAAAAGGCTCAGCACTGAAGGGTCTATCTCCTATTGCCTCAGTTGTGTGCCTCAGTGTCTTTAGGCAGATTGCTGAGGTGGATCGCAGGCAACAACCAATTTAGGATTGTCTGTGATTTGGTCTTAGTGACTTAGGAGTCCTCTTGACTACTCTTAACTTTTCACAGATTTAGGAGCTAGCTAAAATGCTTTGTGAAATACTCTTAGAGTCCTAAATTTAGGACTGACACGCCCATTATTTTTAAGAGTGTCTCCTAAATTGGCACGTTAGGAGCTACTTTATAGGCTTAAGATGTTTTGTGAACATGGTCCCTGGTGTATAGACATGGCTTTATCTTCTGCCAAGCTAAAATCCTAAGGGTAACATTTTATTTTGATGGTCCACTTTAGACATTCTACTAACTATAAGTAACTTTGCAACATGTAAACAACCAGTCTGCTTAACGTCTGCTAACACTTTATTTTGATAGTCCTGAAACAGACATTCTACTGACTATGAAGTATGTGTCAACCTTTTCTACTAATCCTTAGGCCGTGTGTCCACCAAAGCGTTTTTTTTTTCCAGCGGCTAGCGTACTTTTCCAATGGTTTTCAATGGGAGTGCCACGTTTTTTAAATGCCAGGAGCGCAACGAGGCGTTTTTTACCGGTCACCTCGAGTTGAAGAATGTTCAACTTTGAGTAAAACGCTGCGCTCATCACTGTCACTTTTTAGCCAGCCATCCAGAGTGGAGGAGGGGCGGGACAAATACAACACCGACCAACTGTCACAACATTCTTGCTGTACAACGACATCAACAAGCAGAGAACGGAACAAAATAGATGAGAAATTAATATTGCTGGTCTCCGAACATATATAGCAAGTACTCTACATTGTGTCGACATTTTTAGTCTGAAACAAATTATCAGCAAAATCAGTTGCTGCAGATATTCTGTATCATAGCAACAAAGTGTCTTAACTGGAAAAGAAAAAAAATGCTGCGCTGCCGAAGCGCTCTCTCGCACTCACTTACATTTTCAGCAGAGCGTCTAGTGTTTTCAGCTGGCTAAAAACGTTTTGGTGGACACACGGCCTTAGAGTTAGTTGACATGTAGTTGAAAAATTACTTACAGTTAAGTATGTAGAATGTCTGAAGTAGACTATTGAAATAAAGTTTAACCATCCTAAGCCTGATCAGCTTTTCTCAACATGCCATAAAAGCTGAGGTATCATCACCACCTACTATTCACCAGTTAGTCAAAGCAAATTAGGCAACAAAAGTCCATTGTGATCAATACAGCCCTTAATCTATTCTGAAGACCTTGTACAGTAAGTGCTTTAAGTAAGGGGGGAAAAAAGAGAGAGAGAGAGAGAGATAGCATAGAGCTCAGCAAATAGCTAAATTATGCTTGATTCCACAGGGTGGCCAACAAGGGAAAGTGTTTGTGTGAAGAGTTAAAGTGGCACAGAGATGCTAAGTGTTAATTAGTTATTGATCCAATTTAGCTGATGATTTCCTATCTAGTGTGAGAAAGAGACGTTTGGGTCTCAGAGTAATACAGTGTTCCTCAATATTACTGACTTCATACCAGGCCTGGTACAACAACTGAGTCCAGCGATATCAAAAGTGGTTAGATGTCTCTGAACTCTTGGTAAACTATATAAAAAAAATATTTTTCAAAGTTATAAATAAAAGATTATTGGAGTAAGGAAATACTATTTCAGTCTTTCTACTTCAAAATGTCATGTTTAATTCAATGTGTTGTCATTTCTTTGTAATTACTGTATTTGTGGAATTTACTAGCAATTTCTGAATGAAAATTGTTTCAAAGTAAATCCTACACCATTTTTTTTTTTTTCTAGTGTATGGCATATGCTGTCTATATACTGTATATTCTTTGAACAAGCACTGGACCATCCTGACTGTTGAGATGAAGAAATAAAAAATCTCATTGCCATCGAACCAAGCTGAAATACAATAAGGCCTTGCTGGGAAGGTTTCTGATATTAATGGCTGTCTGTCGCAAACCACCTAATACTGTGTTTAGCAAACAGGAGCTCTGCACTTTTTATTGCACAAATTGGTGCATTATCTTCTTATCATCTTACACCCAACCCGCAAAACAAGGAATTCTGGGATGTGCTACAATCAATGGGATACACCCCATTTACTGGCAATTCTGCCGTTCCTGTGAGGGCGGGGCCTGTCACTAATTACTTCTGTTTGCTAAGACTTAAGGTTTGCTCGTAGTTACACTGTTTTTTTTTATTTTATTTTTTTTTTTTTTATCTGGTGGCTTTTATGGGGCCCTAAGCAGAATTTAATTTGGGGGCCCCTCGGTTAAAATAACTTAAGATAAACAGTATTTTCTTATATAAAAAATAAATGTAAATGTACAAAATGGACAATATTAAATTAAATGCTTAAATAATGACATAAAATTAACAGTTCAGATGGACCTGTAGGAAGATAACAATAATAAATGTATTAACATTAAAGGATAGTTCACCCAAAAATGAAAATTCTCTCATCATTTACTTGCTCTCAAGTTGTTTTAAACCTGAATGAATTTCTTTCTTCTGCTGAACACAAAACACATTGAAGAATGTGGGTTGCTGGTCACCGACTCTTTGGTTACCCACATTCTTCAACATATCTTATTTTGTGTTCAGCAGAAGAAAGTAATTAATACAGGTTTGGAACAATATGAGAGTGAGTAAATAATGACAGAATTTTCATTTTTGGGTGAACTGTCCCTTTAAGGACAAGGGCAGCATGTTTACTATTAGGCGGCTGTTACTTTAAGACCTGCACACATCTAAAATACAGACACGCATCCGATTTTCTCTCAACTGATTACTTTCACTTTAGACATAACCAACTGTGTTTATGTAAACCTTGTGTGTATTTGACAGTATTAGTGGAATCAGACGCGAAAGATAAAGTCCACTATTCGGGCGCTGTTTGACAGGCTTTTAGTGTGTGCGCGCGCGCTTCGGGTACGCGCTCAGAAAAGGCGCATGTCATAATGAAATGAATGAAATGTTTAACCAGCAAGGCTTTGAAACACATGCAAATAATGAACTTTTGTGATTGCGAATAAATGCAGAGTCCCGTGAGTGTAACTCTACCGCTGCGTTAACGTGATGCAAATGTACGTCGAGTTGTACAGTATTGGGAAGGAGGCGCCAGAACTGCAACTGATAGAATAAGCGGTGTAAAAAACAAGCTGTCATTTGATTTGCTTTTGGGGGCCCCCTGGAGGCGGCGGGGCCCTAAGCAGCTGCTTAGTTCACTTATAGGGAGGGCCGGCTCTGTCTGGTGGACACTAAAAAGTATGGAGCCCAGGAAGTCACATGTAGGAGAAAAAAAAAACACAAGACCCGCAAAACCGTCACCACATTTTTGCAATCCGTCCCCTCAGTTTATAAACCGTACTCACAGATTCTTAAATTGTTCCCTCAGTTTAACAAATCGCGCCCACGGATTAATAAACCGTACCCATGAATTTCCAATCCGTGCGCTCAGATTTGTAAACCGTATCTTTGGTTTTTCAATCCGTACTCATGAATTCATAATCCGTGCACACGTTTCCGCAATACGTTCCCACAGTTTTGCAAACTGTACTCAAGGATTTGTGGCTTATCCCTCATTTTAGCCGACTGATAAACTATGGCTCATCTATCGGTTAAATTGCAGTAGATTTAAATGATAATGTAGTAAAATAACAATAGGCTAATAATAATAATGATCATAGGTGCCAAATTATGTTTCTACTGGTCGATGCCCACATTCCATTCAATTAGTTATACTTGGTACTAATTTTTCAAGAGTAGGCTACTGTCTTTTTCTCTGTGCAATGGTGCACTTTATGAATTCATTACACAGAAGTTATTTGTGTAAAAAAAATGGAAAGTACAAGCTTTTGTGTCAGGTTGTTATCATTATGTTGTAATGGTAAAATTGTGTTTATTATGACACACCTGTGAGATCCACCAATCAGAGAGGTTCCCGAATCTCAATCGACTTTTTGATTGATTATAATGGAGAATATCTCATGTTTTTCCATGAGTGCACCCACGGGATCAGCACTAATGATTATTAATAATAATGCTTATTATTATTAATGATAAATCCTATTTCCGGAAATGGCCCACGGGATCGGTGCTAATGATTATTAATAATAGCGATTATTATAAATAATAAATCATATAGTTTTGAAGAATGAATGGAGGCTTATGCTCCTTGGCTCACTGAAGGTTATCATGGAAATGCGTACATATGTCACTCGCCCGTGCGTGTCTTGTCATATTTCCATAATTAGAGAAAAGATGCTCCAGCTACTTTGACGCATGTATGGGTGGGCATGGCATAGATTTGTTGTCACAATGAGTGAGAAAGGTTGACATGGAGCAGGCTAAATCTTGAACCTCCTTTAAAACAGGGAATCACCTGTTTAAAAAAAAAAAAAAAAAAAAAAAAAACAGCGAACCGAGGAGAGTCTGCTGGCAAAAAGAGAATATGACAGAGCTCATAATAAAATGAAAATCAAAATTGGTTTGGCTTTTTGGAGGTAACAAGAACTGAGGGATTTGAAATGTAAAAGCGACACGGAGATGGTGTTTTTATGACTCAAGCGAGTAATGCATTTTATTGAACAGATAAATTGTCATATGTGGCTCTCTATCAGAGTTCATTGTAAAGCATTATGTATTGTGAAGGTTCATATTCATTCACACAGTCACGCAGAGCCGCAAAGCCGAAGTACATCCAAAACGATGTTCTTCCACAAAATGCATGCAGTTTTAAACCATTAGAGGGCAAAAAGTTACATAGTGTACCTTTAAAATAAAAATGGAAACTGAAAATATGTCAGCATTGGTAGAAAGGTGCATCCTCATGCTGTAAACAGAAACTACACCTTAGTGGTGGGAGGGGGGCAAACAGAGAAAAAGGTCCATTAGAGAAAAAGGAAGAGTCCATGGGGGAGTCAACAGAAGGAAGGACCAGGGAGGAGATGATGGAGAGAGGAGCACAGGAGTGACCCAGAGCAGTACCAAGATGAAGACCCATGGTGGAACCAGTGGAGGAAGGAGCCAGAAGCTTGCCCAACTAAGATGGTGACTGTAGAGGAGACCCAGGCAGAGCCGAGGAGATGAAGACACAGGGTGACACAGATGGACTGTAACGCCGAGGCTGGACTGAGATGGAGACGGGGGATCGGCAGACTAGGGTGGAGCCAGTGGGAGTGAGGACAATGGTGGAGCCAGAGGGAAGGAAGAGCATGGGAGCCAAAGGGGTGGAGGGATAAGGCGTACCTGGAGGCCCAGAAGTCCATGGTGCAACCAGGGCAATGACTGACCAAGGCAGAGCAGGAGGAACGAGGGAGCCTGAGGGATGGTGGACCACAGTGGAGCTGAGGGAGTATGGGGCCAACATGGAGCCGATGGGTAGAGAGGCAGTGGTGGAGTCCAGGGCTCGGACGCCCAAGCTGACAAAGGAAACTTGGAGCTGGGCAGATTCAGCATTGGAGACAGGGTTTGAACATGGGCTGGGATCAGGGAATCCAGGAGTTCACACGGGGAGGAATCGATTTCAGGGCTGGGAGGAAGAATGGAACTCCATGATGTCCAACTCCAACAGCAGTCCCTCAGGGATGAACATCGATACCGGCTCACACACCTGGTCAGCCTTGGCAGGCTTCGGCTCTGGGTCAGTGGTGGGTTCTGGCTTGTAGTTCATGCACGTAGAGAGTGCAGGTTCGGGCTCCGGGATGAACACTGGCTCAGGCTTGAGCTCCAGGACGGACACTGGGGCTGGCTCACACACCTGGACAGACTGGACAGGCTCTGGGCCTACGGTGGGCCCAGTCTTTAGGTCCTTGGAGGGCTTTGGCACTGGCTCTGGGTTCGTGGCAGGCGTGTGGAGAAGTGGGGAGGGACTAGGGAGGAGTTCCGAGGCAAATGGGGTCACTGGAACGAGGATGGATGATGGTGGATGTGGGCTGGGGGTTTGCGGCTGAGTGGCAATGTTATCCTCTTCCATTTCGCTGACAGTGAATGGCGAGCCACTCAGCTACAATGCATGATCCATGTATTGTGCTAGTGTGCAGGTGGTAGCTCCCACTGGTAGCAATCGGAAAAGGTGGTAATCCAGCCCACACCAAAAACAGGTCTTCAAGGTGTCGTCGCTTCAGGACACCAGGTGGCTGAATTTCGGGAACTCTTCCATGTAGTCTTCTAAGGGATGTCTTTCTTGTGAGAGGAAGCAGAGAAGATCTTCAGGATTGGACTAGAAACCAATGATCTGGAAACCTCACAAAAAAACAACAAAAAAAAACCAAACAGCTACATCCTGGCAAAATAAAGAACACTAAAAGTCTAGTTTTGTATAATATTATTTTGTATGTCCCTGACTACTGTACTGTAAAACTATACTGTAAAAAAAAATGTGATGATATTATATGGAATTAAAGGCATTAAACAGTCATTCTCTTCTATAAAAAGTAAAGGAACTATGACTCATTTGGGTTGGATTTTATTGCCCACAGGCATGTCAAATTGCATGCAAACGGGTCTTTCCCTTCATGTAAGAAAAGCAGATAGGCTGAGGTTTAATAATTGCTTTTAAATTGTCCTTGTAAAACACTCATAGTTGGTCATTAGGCATACATGTAATAATAACACTGACATGGACCATTGGCGGAATAAAAAAAAACACATGAAGCTCGGGTATGATGGTAAGATACACTTATGGTTATTCATCATTAACAACAGCATCACAGTGCTGAAAGAGAGATGCTAGCTAAGGCTTGTTTCAAACTACATACAAAATCAGTGCATGCCATTGTAGTCAGATTAAAATTAACCAACATTAATATGACAAGACCAAATGTTTACTAAATTTAAATGAAAATTTTTGTCAAAAGTCAAAACTACAAAATGAATAAATACAGTTTTGTACAATTGCAAGACTTAACATACACAGTTACACATAATTTGATTTTATAGCTAAACTTTGGGGTTTGGGTTCAGTTCTGTGTAGATTAATTATCATTTTGATTGTAATAATGTATTAGTTAATGTTTAGATTGCCATTAACTAAGATCAATAAATGCTGTATATGTATTGTTCATTGTTAACAAATGTAATTAACTAATGTTAACAAATGAAAACTTATTGTAAAGTGTTACCATATTTTCTTGTAAAACATACTCCAACAATCTTTGTTTTATTTAAACATCAGAAAAATAAGTGTATATAGAGCCACAGATGAAAGCACGACATTCAATATAAGCCTGATTTTGCTAATTGTCAGGATAGAGTAAATCAGTAGTGCAATATCATTTACTGCTCTGAAAAATGTATGAAATCAGCGCAAATGTGCTGTATAGTCACCATACAGACAGCATGCAATAGATCACACATTGCATTTCATACACAAACACACACACACACACACACACACACGCGGGTTTTTCATTATACGGAGATCCAAATTCAGCAGTTCTGCCCGGTCAGGCCTCATATATCAGGGCCATGACAAACGGCTGACCTCGGGGTGAACGAGCAGCTCCACGGCGGATGTGGATCATGGCAGGACACCTTTGGCCAACCCACTGACCAGCCCACTGCTCAGCAACCCCCGTGACATGAATTACCCCACACACCCAGCAGAGTGCTGACAAGACAGAGTGGTTATGAATTATGGACACACATGTGGTACATGCCTGCCTGAGTTTGCTATACTCCTGCAGATACACATACGCATACACTTGAAGTCAAAAGTTTGGACACGTGATTGAATTTATGATTACCATCATGATCTCAAAATGTTTGGAGCTAAAGACTTTTGCATAAATGCTTGAAATTTGACAAATATATGCATGCATTTCCTCACGTTTTAATAAATGATTAGGATTAGATAGTGAAGGAAAATCAGTCAATAAGTGCACAGCATACATGTGAATTCTTTCAAAAGTGTTTAAAATCATCCCAGAATGAAGCTGGTTGATAAATGTACAGTTTAAGCAAAAGAAGCTACTCTATGACTATTTTCCACCATGTTACACTAAAATGTGGAATGCATACTAGTATACAGTCAATTCATACTAGTATACAGTAAAGACAGTAAATACATATATAATGTCTCAATAAATGCTGTTCGTTTGAAATTTCTATTCTTCAAAAAACATATTAAGCAGCACAAAAAAATGTGAAGCAGCACAACTGTTTTCTTGAGCAGCAAATCAACATATTAGAATGATTTCTGAAGGATCATATGACACTAAAGACTGGAGTAATGATGCTGAAAATTCAGCTTTGCCATAACAGGAATAAATTACATGTTTACAATATATTCAAATAGAAAACACTTATATTAAATTGTAATCATATTTCATAATATTACTGTTTTTACTGTATTTTTGATTAAATGAATGCACAAAAGACTTAAAATCTTAGCGATCCTAAACTTTTAAATGGTAGTGTCCAATGAGTAGTTATGTCCAAATATCTGGCTAGTCATGTAATATCCAATTGTATATATTTATAAACAGGTGCATAAGCATTTTAATTATTATCATCTAAGTACGTATTGTTACATTCTAGTTCTGTTTTGGTCTGTTTTTGTTCATTCTGTTCCTTGTTTTGGTTTGCCTTAGTTCTGTTAGCTTGTTTGTTTCCATGGTTTCTGATTAGTTACGCACCTGTTTCTGTTCCAGTTAATTATCTTACCCTGTGTATTTAAGCCCTTAGTTTCCTCTGTTCTTTTTTCAGTCTTATTTACATTTTTGGTTTATGTGGTTGTTTTATATGCTGTTTCCTAATAATCTCCTGAGTGTTCCCTGTTGGATTTGGATTTAGTTTGATTTGGTTGTGTGCTTTATTACAGCCACAAACATTACAGCCGTAGTATACATGTGTTATACAGACTCTCGTGCCTCATTTTTAAGACATTTTAAAGACAAAAACATCTCAAGACCCCACTCAGTTGTATTGAGCAGAACACATTTCTGTGCAAATCAATCTTTGGTTTTCTCTATATTGTTGCAATGAGACACTTTACATATTAGGGCCTTATAGGTCAGTAGCAATACTTTATAATCGATATGGAACTTAATAGGTAACCAGTGTAGAGATGACAAAATTGGTGTTATGTGATCACCAATTTTGTCATCTCTACACTGGTTACCTATTAAGTTCCGTATCGATTATAAAGTATTGCTACTGACCTATAAGGCCCTAAATGGTTTAGCTCCTGTGTATTTAACCGATCTTCTATCGCCCTACAATCCTTCACGCTCTTTAAGATCACAAAACTCTGGACTTCTGGTTGTACCTAGGATATCTAAGTCCACTAAAGGAGGGAGAGCGTTTTCACATTTGGCTTCTAAACTCTGGAATAGCCTTCCTGATAATGTTCGGGGCTCCCAGATCTCCCAGTTTAAATCTAGATTAAAGAAGCATCTCTTTAGCCAAGCGTTTACATAATGCATCTCATATCAGATCAGTTGCACATGACTATCTTTGCTTAATGTTATAAACAGCTGCAATGCTAATTATTCTCCATTTGCTTTTCTGTTTTATCTCGGGACGCCCGTCCCGAGGTAACTAGAGACTGCATCTGCTTCAGTTTGGATCCAGCCTCTTATGAAGATTTCAGATGACCAACACCTTTGAAGAGACGGCGCCAACTACTGCGAGGACTTCAGATGACGCAAACTCTGGATCAACATGCACATTCCCAAATTTCTATATATCCTAATTATTGTTATCATGTAATCATTACTTACACAAGCTCATTGTTTCTACCCTAAATTAATTCGCTAACAGTGATTGTAAATTAAATTATTACATTGTTAGCTAACTGTGTGATTATATATGTACATTTCTGAAATTACATAATTTGGACAGTCAACTCTGATAACAGATTACTCTAAATTAAAATGTTGACATGCATTCTCTGTAAAGCTGCTTTGAAACGATATGTATTGTGAAAAGCGCTATACAAATAAATGTGAATTGAATTGAATTGAACATATAAATGATTTTACAAATGATTTACACAGAAATGCATTCTATTTGTTTTTCATGAACGAGGCACATCGGACACAAGAACACAGTGTTGAGTACTACTGCCTGGGGCTAAAAGTCACCATGTACAGTTGCAATATTAGAAATAAAAATGTTTGTAAGAAAAAGCCACGCAATCATCATGTTTCCATAAAATGATCTAATGATGGGAACCCCTAAAAAGTTCTATATATGAAGCACCTGACAGAATCCCACCATTGACAGAATTTACTGGCAATTCATGTTTTCACTGTTATATGGTAAGGGGTGCTATTATATATATATATATATATATATATATATACACACACACACACTACCAGTCAAAAGTTAAAAACTGTAAGATTTTTAATGTTTTTAAAAGAAGTTTCATCTGCTCATCAAGGCTGCATTTATTTAATTAAAAATACAGTAAAAACAGTGATATTGTGAAATATTATTACAATTTAAAATAACTGTTTTCTATTTGAAAATATTTTAAAATGTAATTTATTCTTGTGTTGACAAAGCTGAATTTTCAGCATCATTACTCCAGTCTTCAGTGTCACATGATCCTTCAGAAATCATTCTAATATGCTGATTTGCTGCTCAAGAAACATTTATTATTATTATCAATGTTGAAAACAGTTGTGTACTTTTTTTTTCAGGATTTCTTGATGAATAGAAAGTTCAAAAGAACAGCATTTATCTGAAATACAAAGCTTTTGTAACATTATACACTACCGTTCAAAAGTTTGGGGTCAGTAAGAATTTTTATTTTTATTTTTTTGAAAATAAATTAAAGAAATTAATACTTTTATTCAGCAAGGTTGCATTAAATCGATCAAAAGTGACAGTAAAGACATTTATAATGTTACAAAAATTATATTTCAAATAAATGCTGTTCTTTTGAACTTTCTATTCATCAAAGAATCTTGAAAAAAGTATTGTACACAAATATTTTGTACAATTGTACACAATAAATGTTTCTTGAGCAGCAAATCAGCATATTAGAATGATTTCTGAAGGATCATGTGACATTGAAGACTGCAGTAATGATACTGAAAATTCAGCTTTGCCAACACAAGAATAAATTACATTTTAAAATATTTTCAAATAGAAAACAGTTATTTTATCACTGTTTTTACTGTATTTTTAATTAAATAAATGCAGCCTTCGTGAGCAGACGAAACTTCTTTTAAAAACATTAAAAATCTTACTGTTTCCAAACTTTTGACTGGTAGTGTATATATATATATATATGTATATGGCAACATGGCAACGTTTCAAAAAACGCTGGCGGGGAAAGAGTTAAGGTTTTAAGTTTTATATATAACCTTTTCATCTAAAACTGTAAATACTGTGCTGTGAAAAAAAAGAGCATGCACAAAAATCTGGATTTTGACAAAAATTTTCCAATTAGTCATTTAGTAGATGCTGTAATACGAAGTGATTTACAGTACACTTATTACAAGTACAATCCTCCTGGAGTAACCTGAGGTTAAGTGTCTTGCTCAAGGGCACAATGGTAATGTCTCATGGCTCATTCTGTGTGGGAATTGAACCAGCAACCTTCCAGTGAGCCTTGAGCTGCATCCACAATGCCCAACCAACTCCATAATAAATCACATAAAACTCAAATGCCCTCCATTTAAACAACAGCTGTCGGTCAAATGAGCTGGCCTGTAGCTGAACCTTATATTGAATCTTAAAGCAGCAAAACAAAACCCCAAACAGCCCAGGCAATCTCTCCCACCTCCACAGGGACGGACTGTAGCTTCCCTCTGGATTATCCTGTCAGAGAACAGGCTACTGCTCATATTTTACATTTAAAGGTGGGGGAAATGACCAGCCACACTATTTGACCTGTTCCCAGCTTGCGTATGTTTTTCTTTTTAAGTGTGACAACGGCATTCTGCAGGTGACAGGGTCAGTGATTTACAGAATCCATAAATGAACTGTTTAAAGCAAGACGGAGAGCTCTGCGGCCCAAAGTATCCCTTGTAAACATAAGTCAGTGAGGGCTGTTATAGGCAATGGAATTGGGTTGTTTAGATGATGGACAGCTGCCAGGGTGACACTCCTCTGAAACACTGTCTGATTGTCCACTCTTTAATACACCGCTATATATTTTCTCTTTCGGGGGGGAAATGGGTGACGTATGCAGATGACGAAAGGTGAGGTGATTTACAACCCAATTGTTTATACGCTTACATGCTAAAGGTCGTTGACAATCCAGACAGATGTAGGGATGTGGCGCCAATCCCTACAGGATGTTGAATTGGAATGACATTCATGATCATGATCATATATATGGATATTCCTTGGATATTCATTCTATCCATCCATCCAGAAATTATTTTTTTTCCAGAAATTAATTTAATTTAATTCCGCGCACAACCCTGACATATGCAAATTCATTTTTAAAGCCAGGGCTAGAGCTTCTTTCCCATCTGCATCAGGCATGTAAGGGCATGGGGGAGATTGTGATGCCAGGCTAGCAGTCTTTGGATCAGGCTAGCGCCCCTACATTCTCTGTCCCATCCATCTTTTGCCTGTGATAGATGAGGAAAAGCAAGGCAAACCACATCCGTCTGTTGTCTCTGTGTCAACAGGAGACAGGAATATATAAGTCACACCAAGGAAATGGAGAGCAAACATTTATAATAGTGCCACCTGTCCGCTATATTAATCACTCATCCTGTTTGCTAACAACACAAGCATCAGGGTTCAGACACGCACATGATGATGCAGCTTATTTACACATGCATTTCAACCCGTATGTACGTAACACCGATCCTTGAATGCTGAGACAACAACAACAACAAAAAAACAACAACAACAAAAAAAGGCTACACATACTGAAAAAATTAAGCATTGACAAATTAATGCAGTAGCTATTTTATTTACTAGTATCTGTTATTGCTAGTTACAAAGAGGACCTACTTTAAATGAGGGAAATTATCTAAAAATCCCAAACAGTTTCTTTACAAACTAGCTCACCCAAAAACGGAAATTCTGTCACCATTTAATGTCGGTAACCAAACAGTTGATGGGCCCCATTGACTTCCATAGTGTATATGCTATGGAAGTTTTCCATATTCTTCCATATTCCATATTCTTAAAAAATGTGTTCAGCAGAAGAAAGAAATCCATAAAGGTTTGGAACAACTTGAGGGTGAGTAAATGATAGAATTTTCATTTTTGGGTGAACTATCCCTTTAAGTGCAATCTCATGGTTTTGACACAGAAAATATTACCACAATTACCTGAAATGATACTATAAATCTCATCAGAGTCTGTGTGACCTTACTGAACTCCTTGAGAAAACCTTGAGGATGAAAGCAAACTTTAATATTGCCAGATTAAAAAAAAAAAAGTTCTCAGAATTTCTTGTTAAAAGATCCCTTTGTAATAGATTTGCACTATGCAGCCTAAACAGACAGCAAGTGAGAGAGAGCGAGATCGACTTAGCGCGTGTGATTACCTGTGTCTGTTCTTATGGTGGTAAAGTCATTTATTTGTGAAGAAAAAAAAAAGTTTGCCATGTCTGAAGAGGAAAGAGAAACTGTTGTTGTAGCATCCTGTCAATGTTTGGGTATTTACAATGAATGACGTCAGTGCTGGTCAATGGACTGAATCAATGCCATTGGTCTCTTCGAAGTGAAGCGTCCACTTCAGCATTACCCTGGTGACGCATTGCTGGTCGGTTGAGCCTTGTAAAGTGGTGCTCAAAGTTAATGATTTCAACACCTTGTTTCATTAATGAATCAGCGTTTTTGAACTTATTCGTTGAATGAACGATTTAAATGGACTCACTCAAAGACATTCTCTTGTCGTCACCTAGTGGTGTACCAATGTAACCTGCACTGACTGACAGCCTGTCTAAAATGCACAGAGACAAAGAGTGCTGATGCTGGTGAAATATCAGCAGTTTTAGAAAGCCTCTCGTCCAGTCAGATTCGAGGATCGGAAATATTATACATATAGCCCAACAAGCTTATTGTCAGGTTTATGTTCTGTTATGTGGACCCTTATTTTGACATTCTGCTCTGTTTACTTTAGTTCCTGTTTCCCCGCTCTGTTTTGTTTTGGTTTCATTGGTTACTGATTATGTCCTTATTTGTTTCTAAAGTTATGTATTAGTTTTACATGTGTAGTTTACTTTGCTTTGTTCTACCCGTGTTTACATAGCCCTGTGTTTCAGTTGTTCTTGGTCAGTTCTCTTTTATGCATTGTGTGGTTTGCGCTATTCTCCTGTTTGTTCATTCAGAGTGTTTGGATTATTAATAAAGCCTGTTTTGTTTTTGAATCTTCTTCGTCTTCGTGCCTGCTGAACACATTGTAACACTCAGCCTATGTACATAGCAAAAATAAAAGAAAAGAAAAGAAAAGAAAAGAAAATCGCAGCAAGGGTAATTCCTTCACAGCGACAGCCCTATCATCACACCTTTATTTACATCGTAACTGATTTGGAGTGAACACCAATTAATTAAGTTGTACTTCTGATATATTTGTTTCTTTTAGAGTTTAAGTTTACCGGAGATGAGTGGCAGTGGTCTGTAAATGTGGTTGTCTGAAGCGACATCTGGGAGTAACAAAAATTAGAGTCCGGGCAGGAACGAGGAATTTAACCATCATTTGCTCCATCCAGACATAAAATTTGCTGGGATTGCACAGGGGAGGAGGTAAAATGTCTTTAGTTGTATGTCTCTGTTATTTATCTAAATTTGCTTTTCTATAATTTTTGGTTTGATTATTTATTTGTTTGGCTTTCTTAGTGTTAAATGTTAAGATATATTGTTTCCCCTCTTGTGTTGTAATGGGCCCATCCTTTCCTTTAAGATTTTTCTTTGTTCATCTGTGTAGGTCATGTTTAGTTTTGTTAGTTAGATTTTTTTATATTGTTTGATCTCATTTTCCTTTTGTTTTTATTTATTTTGTTATGCTGTATGAAATCAATCAATCAATTAATCAATCAAATACATAAATATTTCTGAAGGATCATGGGACAATGAATACTGGAGTAATGCTTGCTGAAAATTCAGCTTTGCCATCACAGGAATAAATTACATTTTAAAATATATTGAAATAGAAAACATTTCTTTTAAATTGTAATATTTCACAACATTACTGTTTTTACTGTGTTTTTGATCAGTTATCAAATACTATCTTACTGACCCCAAACTTTGGAACTTTTCATTTTTGAATTAACCCCTTATTTGTCAAGACAAAGCAAAAATGTTTTGTACAATAATCACTACACTCTGAGGACAGGTGCTTTCAACAATTATGAGGCATGATGTTATGTCAAAATTTGGATAAAATGAACAAAATGTACCATTTAATTGTATTTCCTATTCTACATTCTAGAGATCATCTGATTCATTTCAAAAGTGGAAATGTTGTAATTTTCAAAATTAACAGGAGATGAAATTGAGAACACCTTTTGTCCCATGTCTCAACAATTACTAACATCATAAATCACTCTCTGTAAGCTATGTAACATCTTCTATATCTACTTTTATGCCTCAATTAAAACCTCATCTTTTCTCATAATTCTATTGTTTACCCCCTGGCTGTTGATCATTATTCCGCTGTCGTTGTTTTGGCCTTCCAAAGTAAAATTTATTTGTTTTCTTATTGTTCTCACTGGTTCTTTATTGTTTATGTGTTGTGCCCCATTGTGATTTTGACAAGAACTGTATTTTTTTTGTGGTTTGTTGTATAAGAAAAAGGATCTGAAGATAAACCAAAAACCAAAACAGTGAAGATTTTAATTTAATGTGTACAACATTTATATCACTTGACTAAGAAACTTATGCATAAAACTCTATGCAAGTTTCATCCTAAAATATACACAAATTGTTTTCCACTCTTGCACCATGACACAACTCCACCAATGCCCTCTAAAGAGCCTCTTCTTGTTTGCTGACCAGTATTTAATACTGTTATTAGACTATATGTTATAGATGTCCATGTGTACAAAATGTATTAATTGTTTACATAAGACCCCATGAACCATCATTCAGTTTACGATAGGGTAACCCCAGTTCCCTTTCAGTCAGTCTATTTTGAAATTACACTGAAAAGACTGGCATTATGATCTCATTCGGGAGCCCTGCCTCACTAGGTGAAAATTTGTACAAACATAGTGGACATAACATATGTTGGTTATGTATCTATTCAGAATGACTTTTGAGCAGCAACCTTTTTATTTTGGGTATGTCATTTATGCCCCACTTGCCAAAATAGGGGGTGTGGAGTAAGGGGTTCATTTTCATGTAGCAGGCTTGGCACAAGAATGGCAAAGTACAACAGATTCTTGTAATAACTTATCACAGGGGAGCTGGGAACCCTACTTTAGTTAGTTGATGTATTCAAAATGCGCCAGTTACACTTACAGTTACTGATGTAAGTGCTTGGAACAACCTTTTGTGCCCCCCACACGACCTGAGGGGAAGTCTCTTCTTCCTCGCATCCCACCTCCTCTGCGCTCTACTCCTAGAGCAGGGGTAGGCAAGTTCGGTCCTAGAGAGCTGCTGTCCTGCAGAGTTTTGCTTCAACCCTGAAAAAAAAACCCTCACCTGCCTATAGCCTTAGTAATCCTGAAGAGCTTGATTAGCTTGTTCAGGTGTTTAGCTTGTCCTGTCTGCAGGACAACAGCTCTCTAGGACCGATCTTGCCTACCCCTGTCCTAGAGGTAGGAGGAGTGCAAGTGGCCACGCTTTCCCTTTGGCCCTGCCTCCCGTCCTTGGACTGTGGTGGGCCAGAACCCCCAGAGGCTTTAGCCAGGGATCTGGATTAGCACAGTATGAATTTCCTGAATGCTGCTGACTGTGCCCTCGCCTCTCTAAACTTTACGACCATTGTCTCGACAGACGTGCCAAAGAGTTCAGAGGGCAAGACTGGGGCATCAAGGAATTTTTTTTCCCCTTTCTCTCTGATGTCCGTTCAAGTTCAACCACGAATGCCTCTCCGTGACCACCATTGCTGCCATCAAGCAACTGATAGCAGTGGCTGTTTGCTTAGTGGCATGAAGAACTAGATCTGTGGTGCGGCGCAGTTCAGCAACCGCTTCAGGGGGACAGTCCCTGATCCAGATCTTTTAGCAGATATGCCTGGTAGGCCTGTAACACTGCCATGGTGACATGTACTACAGCACCCTTTTATACTTCTGGGCACTCTGCTAATGATGTCACGGACTGTTGTCAACCAATCAGATTGGAGTGTTTTCACACGTGTTTCAGACACCGGTTACGCTGATGGCATCCCCATAGCACCCATCCAAGATGCAGTGTAGAGTTCCCATTTGAAAGGGAACTTAAGATCTCTGTATTTCCTATAAAAGACCATGAAATCAATATGCATCCTCTGATATTTACCCCATTTAACAAGCTGTAGCGCATCACATTGACCAGCTTACCAAAGACACCTAAAGACTGAGGCTGAGAAATCTAAGATGATCTGTCTTCACAAAACATAGTAGTGAACCTCATTGGGGGGAAAATAGATATATCAACAGGATCCATATTAAAAACAGTGTGAATGGGTGTGAAATTAGTCTGTCTCATAAAGAAAAAAAAAGATGGACTAGGTGGGTTTATTGTTGCCTTTATTGTGCTAGAGAAAACTATAAATGTGTGTGTGTGTGTGTGTGTGTGGACTGCATGTTTCTGTGACACAATGACCTCAGAAAAACAAAATAAAATTATTCGATTTAATTGTAGATATATTTAAAATGTTAAATAATTTATTTACAATAAATTAAGTATAAAATCTAGATAAAATAAAAAATTTTACTTTATTGAGGTCATTTCTAATTCTAATAATGTGATGTGTAACACATTGCAGTTTTTTCTCATTATTTGTCTCTTTTTCCTCTTCTTTGTCTTTATCTAACACTTATAAATTACATTTTGAGTGAAACTTGTTCATCTTTTCTGTTGATATTAGCATCGGTTAATGATAACCGGATACCAAACCACTGGAGCAATTGCATTAATGTCTCTCTCTCTCTCTCTCTCTCTCTCTCTCTCTCTCTCCCTAGTAGTCGCCTCAGGGAGGTGATTCATTATATGAGAGTACTGTCGCAGCACACTTACTCTCCAGAGGAAGCTAGCACTGTTCTCTTTCATACTTTCATAGTCACACAAAATACAGCAACACGAGCAATCAAATACCTGAAGGTTTGAGCTCGTATTGAAATCTTCGACATTTGATTGCTTGACAGATGTGGTCACAATGAGCTGACCACTATGAACAGTCCTCCTTTGGTGTCTACTGGTTTATTTTTAAGCATAATTTTAAATATAAGTATTTTACAACAAACATCAGCTTTCAAGTGTTGCATGTATGGTCTGTCTCCTATGTTTCATTGTGTTTTTGGTTCAGTCCGTTGTGACCTTGGCTTTGTCCGAAATCGCCCCCTATACCCTTAAATAGGGCATTATTTGAGGGAACAGCCATTTGTAGTGGTGTCCGAAACCATAGTGGACATTACCGAGCGCACACATTCAATCCCACAATGCACCGTAATAACGAGTGTACAACCGATGTACACTCATCGGCTAGATAATACCCATAATGCAATGTGAGAGCCGCACCGCGCGCTGAGTAAATTCCCGTGTCTTACCAGAGGATGATGTCTGCAGCTGAATCATCCATCCATCCACTTCTCAATGTGGTTACAGCATAATATCATACAGGTATAAATTCATTTTTACTTGATTATTAAATTGTTTAAATAAGGTTTACACATGCTAGTTTACATGACAGAGTTCAAGATAATTTTTTTTTTCATTACTATTGGAGCTGCCAGTTTGCTAAGTTTCAAATGATTATTAAACAGCAAGCACAAACTATGTAAAAGCGGCAGCCCTTCCGGTGCACTCAGTGTCCGAATTTACTCACTCGTTTTCATTCACTCCTTCAAATGGACTACATTAGTGGACTAATGTAGGGAATAGTGAATGAGGGTATAGGGGGCGATTTCGAACACAGCACTAGTTTTCCTGAGTTGTAATCAGTAGTCAAGTTTATTCCAATGTTTTTCGTCTTCGTCGTGCGATTAATGTACACAGCCGTTCCGTGACAGAAAGATCGACCAAAACAGTAATATAATTAGCGGCATTTTTCCCATTTTGTTTCTTTTATGATCTTTTGTTTTTCCCATGGCCCTTCCCAGAATCCAGCTTCTGTGCTTGGAGCAGGGAGACCGTCCGCTGGAGGAACACACGCAGGATTTTATCCACCTGGCATGCCTCGTGCACTACCTTGACTGCTCACTCGGTGTTTTTTACATTACCAGCTTGAGTGAGCGGTCCAAGGCATGCCTTCCAGCAGATGGTCCAAGGAAAGATTTCGCCGCTTGTGTGGAGAGGGCGCTGGTACATAACAACTCACCGCTCACCATCGGCCCCGCAGAGAATGACACCAGCCCCACTCCAGCACCCCCAGAGGCCACCCATCCACCACCAGCGAGCAACATGGTGATGGCAATGGTAATGATGCTTGAGCCCACCACAGACCAGGGAGATAGGCCTGCCTTGATGCATGAGCCTGAACTGGATGAGAGGACAGGAGAGGACATCGCCCCTAAGCCTGAGCCCCTTACAGTGTTTGACCAGGTAAGTGAGCCAGCAACGCTGTGTGTCATTGAGGGAGTATTAGTGGAACTCGAGGGTTCGGAGAATAGCCCCGCTACTGTGTGTGAATCGGAGATGGTCTCTGGAGGATATTCAGATGATTTAAAGGACTTGTTTGTGGAGAATCTAGTAGACTGGTTTGGAGAGGTGTTACCCAATTCCCCTGTATCTCCAGTGCCCCCTGTATCTCCAGTTTGCCCGCCCAACCTCCCTCTCCCACCTCTTCAAACAATCAATTCCTCTGCCTCGCCTCCGCTGGTATCCTTCAGCCCCTCTGCATCTCCCATTTATATGCCAAGTGTATTCAGGGCACCAGCTTCACCAAGCCCAAAGGATCCCCTGGCTCTGCCTCCAGCCTTTGTGCCCTTCGACTCCACCTTGGCTCCTCCGGAAACCATTGGCCATATGGCTCCACCAGGCTCCCTCGTCCCTCCAGCTCTGCCTTGGTCGGACATCGTCCTGCCTGCACCTTTGGCTCCATCTAACTTCACCCTCCCCACAGCTCTGCCTTCATTATCAGTCCCACCGGCTCTGCCTCTGGTTATCTGGCTCCACCTCGGACGCTCGTCACCGTGGCTACACCTCGGTCTCCAGTGCCATCAGTCTCATGTGGGTCAGCCTGTCATCTCCACCAGTGTCTCCATCTTCGGTGGTGGAATCTTCGTCGGTCGTCCCCAGGGTGCCTACCATCAAGGTAAACCACTGCTCCTTCCGCCTTCAACTCCACCCTGGGGCCTCGTCCTGGCTGGCCTCTGGCTCAACATCCTGCTCCTGGCTACTCACTGGCTCCTCCCACCATCTACTTTTCCCTGGACTCTTTTTCTTTTGCTCTGCGCCCTCCTCCAGAGCCCCCGCCATCCCTCCTCTGTTGGACCATTTACGATGCGAGGATGCGCCTTCCCGGGAGGGGGCAAACTGTTACATGCATGGTCTGTCTCCTATGTTTCATTGTGTTATTGGTTCAGTCCGTTGTGACCTACTTTTCCTGAGTTGTAATCAATAGTCATCGTATTCACCTGTTGTCCATTTTTTATCTCATTAGTCCCCTTTGTTTGTCAGATGTATTTAAGTCCTGAGTTTTCACCCAGTCTCTGTCAGTCTTTGTTTGAAGTAACGTTTATGCAAGTGTTTGGTTGTGTTTCTCCTGAGAGTTCGTCATTAAAGTTTATTCCAATGTTCACATTCCGTGACATACAGACATCTAATTTGTCATTTTTCTTTCCTTCAATACAGCTATCAGAGAACAAAAGGGGATTGAGAACTTCTACTCTTCAGAGAAAGTTGCCGAATTCTCTTGAACATCTGACCTATACACAAGATTTCCATCCTATTGAGCTCCAATGACCAGGTCACCACATGCCGGTCTGAGGCTGATCGATAAAAAGAAAGAGCACAGAGAGTGACCTGTAGTGGCCAGTGGAGCATTGAGCTGAACCCCCTGCTAGTTTGCTTTTTGGCCGATGTGAGAAGCCCAGGACACAGGAAGTGGTCAAACCCTGACAGCCAGACTTCCTATTCATCCTATTCAAACAGTGTAATGTCACAATCAATTTCACAGGTCTATAGAAACCCACAGACAGAGAAAGTAAGGCTGGGGAAACACTATATGTGGATGTGTGAGAGGTTATCTGTGACTCACAATGCTATAACAATTAAAAATAATGACTGTTCCCAAACAGGCTTTCCCAAACACTTCCCCTGATTTAAAGAGTCAAATAAATAAACACACACACAAATATCTTTACACTATTTCTAAATGTACAACATGTCCCCATAGAAGATAGTAAAACCTGAAACCAACAATATCAAAGGCCAACCAAAAAATAAATAAATAAAATAAATAAATAAATAAAAAAGTCACCTTTATTTTTATAGCGCTTTATACAATACAGCTTTACAGTGATCAACAGGAAAATAATGATTCAATGATGCAAACAGAGTTCAATTCAGCTGTAAAGCAGCTCTAAAAAGAATGAATATATTTTATAATGGTAGAAATAAGAAATGTTTCTTGATCAGCATATCAGCATATTAGAATGATGAGCATGTGACACTGAAGACTAGAGTAATGATGATGAAAATTCAGCTTTGCATCACATGAATTACATTACAATATTTGACAATATTATCGTTTTTACTTTATTTTTTGATCAAATACTGTAAATGCAGCCTTCTTTCAGAAACATTTCAATCAATTTTTTTTTTTTTTAATGGTATACATTAACAATAATAAAAAAGGAGTGTGTCCATTCTTTAAGAATCTATGTGCAAATAACAGGAAAGCTCTTTTAAAGCAGAAAAAAAATATTTTGATTTACACTGGAAAGGTTTTATCATAAAAAACAAAAAGAGACTTTGATCTTTGCCAGAACTGAAACATGTAGTTCATAAGAAGTGACAGGACATGGCATGACATGGCCAATTTAGACTGGATTAATATCACTAAGTACTAAAGAGGACTAAGATTAATATCACTGGTAATGACATCATTCCACCTCCCATATAAAACTAATCTTATCCGAATAGGACTAATGATACTCAGTTAATTAAAATAATGTATACACCAAGGAATTATGTTATGGCATCAAGATTGTGGTGTACGTAAATTGAAAAGCACATATCAAAATCTATGTGCATCTTGCTTTTCAATGCCAAAGGATTGATAGCTTTACCCCTCTCAAAGAAATATACTGTATGGAGGTGATTAATAATTTGAACTGTATGGTTACATGAGAGGTGTGGTTTTCAGATTAAGAATGGTTTCCTGTAGTAATCACACTTTCATCTGACCCACTGTACGGGCTGTCAGTGGTGCTCCATGTAAATTGAATTGTTTCCTGGAGTGAATAATTAAAACGCCTCTTTGGCTAATTATTCACACTAATTACTCTCTGTGCTTGTGACACTGAAGAAATGCAAGCTGATTGTCTTCTGTGAAACCCAAAAAATTGATTTACAGAGTCAATGTATGTGTGTGTGTGTGTGTGTGTGTGTGTGTATGTGTGTGTTGGGGTTCAGCTCATCATTAGAAAGCAAAAATATGAAATGGGGAAAATAAATCCTAAATTTTTGTATGCAACTACCAAGCATGAACAATTTCACTGACAGCAGCTATAGCTATCAAGACTAATCTGCTCTGTTTTTGGCTAAAATGCCAAGAAAGTCTCATTAACATTCATTGAAAATGAAACTCAGCCTTGGAAGGAAAAATTCACAAAACAAAGAGACAATGAAGTCATTTGTGTCTGCGCTATTCATTCATGTTGATCATATCTGTCCAAGAGCAGGGTCCTCAATGAGACGATCAAAATAACCATAAATTATTAGTGACACTTTTAATTTCTGCACTAGTGGACCTAAACAGAATGGTAAAAATAATTTGCTTTTTACATTTTCTGTAGAAACCGTGAGTGGTGTTTACACATGCAAACTCCACCATTCAGTGTTGTCAAAGAGTAACTATGTGTTCGTTAGTGTTTTAGAATGTTACAATGCAGTTGCTAGAGTGTTTTGGGAGGTTGCTATTAAATTGCTAGGGTATTTTGGGAGGTTGCTAGGAGCTTTCTTGAGGTTCATATATGTCTTTCATGTCCATGACACAAACATTGTACAAGCTAACATATAATCATTTCTAACTGAGGGTCCGGATTAACAAAAATCTTCTTTAGGAAAAAGTAAAAAAAAAAAAAAAAAAAAAAAAAAAAAAATTCAAGAAGTTTCTAAAAATTTTCCTAAGTGCAATTCTAAAAAAAAAAAAAAAAAAAATATTAAAGTGCCCCTATTATGGATTTTTGAAAATTACCTTTCATGCAGTGTGTAACATAGCTTTAAGTGAATGAAAACATCCTGCAAAGTTTTAAATCTGAAAGTGCACCGTATATAAAGTTATTGTCTCTCAAAAGTAAGAGTCGACTCTGAGTCAATTAAACGAGTCGTTTGTAAAACGAATCCCAAGCCGTTTCGTTGTGACATCACAACAAAACATTATCATATTGCCCGCCCACTTATTGCGCGCGCAGATGCCAGGGAAAATTATTTTTTTCAACAATACCACAGCAGTACAATCTTTTGTTGTGTTCCCGTCATTTTACTGACGACTGCTTCTCAAACCTCGGGGAGTTAAAATATAGATCAATGCCCAGTTTATTTGGACCAGCTTGCTCCTCTGAATCTCTACCTGTAAGTATGATTAATAATTGATGATTATATTTTCTAGCGATCATTCAAAATTCGTAGTTTTGTATGTTATGTTGTCTCTCTCCTGCTAACCGGCTAACTCACGTTTCTGTAGTTCTGCTATTCAGATGTGGGTCCAATATTGTCTACAAATGTGTCAATTTATGCAGCTTGTCTGTCTTATTATTTGGAGTAATGATCAAGGATGGGGCAGGACTTTTGTTTACAAAGTCTAATGCATTATCAGATATTCACGTTTGTGCTCGGCTAACGTGGGAGTTCACAACATAGAAAACAAACTGTGTTTTTTTTCCTCTGCGTTTTTATTATTACAGTAGAGTGGAGCTCTATCTGTATTGTAATAGGATGTTAAGATGCTAGTCCGCGCTAACTAGTTGAAGTATTCTCTCTGTAAACAGTAAACACTCATTGTAATGTCAAACAATGATATAGCCATTTTTCTTTGTTAATAGTTATGATGAAAAAGTCTGTACACATCTGGCCTAAATGTTTATCTTATGTTTAAAGGTTTTCTGCTTCGCTTGGCATTCTGATACAGTTCCCACAGGTGCACCAACATAAAGTATAACAGTGACGCTGCTATCACGTCTTATAAATAACTAAGGTGACTTACCGTCGTACACCAATCGTGATTGCGAATCAGTTTCTGGTTGACCGACTACTTCAGACGTTTCATCGTAGGACTCGGGGTCGAACTGATACGGTAAAATCGATGTTATCTTTTCTGTCCATACATTGTATACAATGTCTTGCAAATTGATAGCTGTCATTCAGTTATGGCAGTGGGCACGCGGTGCGCGCAGTAGACCAATCACAAAGGATTGGGCCATCTGACCAATCAGAGCAGTGTAGGCTCACGGAAAGGAGGGGCTTAGAGAGACTGATTCTCTGAACTGCTTCAAACGAATCGTTTACAAAATATTGAAAACACAGGTGAAATTAAATGTATACTATGAGAAAACGAAAGTGTTTTTTGACCTTGCATGCATGTAAACCTGTTGTAGGAGACTCCCAAAACAATATTAAGAACCTTAAAAAAGGCATAATAGGGGCTCTTGAAGAAAAAAAAAAATCTTCAGAACATCATATCTCTCTCTCTCTCTCTCTCTCTCTCTTAAACAGAGCGTTACTGACAGACTGGGAAGAGAGGTGTGGGAACAATGTAAAATATGTGGGAAAAAAAAAAAAAAAAAATTCATTTTGAAAAGATTTTTGAACATTCGAGCATTGAATCCTATTCTAGTAGACCCCAAAAACAAAATCAAGACTTTGAAAAGGGGCATAATAGGTCACCTTTAAAGCAATCTATGGTATAAAGTGCTATTTCAATAAACATGACATGACTTGACTCGAACTGCCTCCTTTTTACTCCTTAGCAAAGAATGAAATAGAACTTTGCCATGGGTATATCAGGGCTTTTACCATCCTGCCGTCTACCACTGTAACAAAAATGAAGTCCCGCCCATTGATTGAGTTAGACATTGACATGTTGGACCACTCAAACTAACAGAGAAATGTTTTGAAAGTGCCACAGAGTCACAGTGTTCACACTCCTACAAATGTCTCATAGTTGTCTCTGCACATTAAACTGGGATAGGAAAAAAGCATTTTAACATGACACACTTTACCTTTAAGCAAAGACTCCAAATCTGCTGTAAAATTTAAATGACATTCAGAGAAGTCCATTTTCGAGAAGTGTGTTTTTAATATTAGTTGATTTTTAAAAGTCAGGGTTGTTTAAATATTGAAGTAGTCAGCATTCACATTACAGTTTGGTTGACTTGAGGACAGCCACTAACATGGATGACACCACATACAAGCATCTGACTTCAGGGATTTAGAGAGAGAAAGAGAGAAAAAAAGGTCAACTCTCTCCTCTCTTTCAAGACATTCTGTCTCTCATCGTTAGAGGGAAGATCAAAGAAAAATGAGTTCATTCCAATATCCCTTATTTTCATATCAAAGACTTCAATAGCTTTTTGTTCATCCTACTGAAGCAGTTATGTGCGTAAATTTTATTCAACAGGTGCTCCAGTTGGACAACTCAAGGACAGTTTACAATTTTAATGCATCTCCCTCATTTTACTAACTTTTTTTTTTTTTTTTTAAATTCTGTTTTCTTTTTTGTATAATCCAAAACATGCTCACCTGGGACCAAAACATATCCAAAGTTGGGTGGGGCTCAAATTAAAAAAAAAAAAAACGTATAGGATTATGATTTTGCATTTTGCAGTAGAATCATCAAATGAGCATAATCAGACTTTAATGCATGAAAATAAAATAGAACGAAATGGAAAAACTGTTTCATTTCAAAGCAGCTTGGATCAATTTAGACTCTAATATTCATACAGTCAGATCATTAGCTCAACAATCATATAATTCTAAAAAAAAATCTGCAGGTTTTTAAGTCACAATCTCTGTTGACTCATATGAAAAAAGATGAATCTGTTGTAATGAGTCATGCAGCAGATGTGACTTGTCTCATTTTAATAATATTGATTCATATCTGACTGTCAGAAAAACTTTTATACACAAGCTAAAGCACTAAGCTATGTCAGTATAATCAGTTTAATGTCTTTGCTTTAAATCCTTTGCCTTAGTTTAAAACATTAGTCTCAGTGCTGTTATTGCTAAATAAAACAAACAAAAACGATTTTCATATACAATTTGGAAATATTGTATCCACATCCAGTCGACTAAAGTTACAATATCTAATGTTCTACCATATAAGCATAATGTGTGAATTGAAAATGAACTACAGAGGTTTGGAATAAAGGAGAGTGGGATAAAAGTGATTACTCTTGGTTGCAAAACTGAAGTGTTGAATAGTGTTATCTTTTATTCGACAGTTCTTTATGTTTCTAGAATCGCCAACGTTAGATGTCTCGTTCCAAGTTAAACACGAAGACAAATCATACATGACCTATGCGAATACCAACAATTTGAAGGTCGAGTGTGTTGATATCAGGCATAAAAAATGGCATGCCTGCATAAAATGCAAGCAGTGATCAATGGTGAAGCGATGGATAAAGATAAAAGTAAAGATCAGGCAATAGTGAAAGAAACTGAAAAAGATGTGAGAGTAAATAAACAGACTACTCATGAACAAAGTGACTCCACTGAAAATACAGGACAAAGATTTTTTTTTTTTTTTTTTTCCTTCGGAGGAAATTAATCTGGAAAGAATACAGGGGAAAAAAGTGTTGAGAAAAATTCAAGAATGAGAGAATGCGCAGAAGTGGCAGGGAGCAGTGCTGTGAATACTATTAAAAAAAAAAAAAAAACCTCTCAGCCTCAGACTTCTGATTGTACTGATATGAGAATCCAGCTTATCTCTTTCTCAGTAAGCTGTAATAGAGTGCTGATTTGACAGAAGATATGGCTGATGATGATTGTTTTTTTGTTTGTTTTGTTTTTCTTTCAGATGAAAAGTAGACTTTAAGGAATTTTTTTTCCAGATGTGAAAAGGTTTTGGATTTTAGCGTTCAAGATACAGCAGACTGTTAGTTATGAAGAGTTAGGGCTGGGCACTAAAATGGTATCGATAAGAAAAAAAGAAAAAAAAATGTTTGACATAACACTTGATAGTTTCACTTAAATGCATTAAAATGTAAATAGACATGTAGTTTGGTCTAATAAACAAACCTCAAGCGTGAGCCGGCCCTGGATCAGAAACAGCCTATCATATGCCTTAATAAAGGAGTGTGCTACAAGTGACAAGCAAACAGCCAATAACAAGTTGCGTTGCAGTGGGGTTCGGTTGCTCATAAGGCATTGTTGTACTCGGCAAGAAATCCTCCAAAAGATACAATGATATAACCAACTTGTCTTCCTTGCACACAATTTGTAATGAAGCCATGTATATGTGAATATTACTATTATTATTTGAGAGTTATTTTTGTAACACTTTTGTGTTTTAAATGTAAATAGTACTACTTGTTATTTTTGTAACATTTTGTGTTTTGTGTATTTATTATCTGTTAATATAGGTTATTGCATATTGATGTTTGGTCGCTCTATTAAAAGCTGAAGTTGGCTTATTTATTACATTTTTATCTTGTTTTGTTTTCTGAGTTTTAGAGATTTGTATTTTTATTACATCTTGCAGATGTTGATCTACCTCAAAGTTTGTAGTTATCTACGTTTACAACTTTACATTGCACACATTTTGTAACATTTTAAGTTCAAAAGTTTCTTTAACACTTATTTAATCTTCATATAAGATATAAGAAAGAAGATATTTGTTTTCATTTTATTTTGTTTTTGACTGTTATAAAATTATTTGTTGTTTGCCTTAATAAAGTGGGTAAAATAAAAATTCAATGGTTAAATTCAAACCTTTTTTTTTTTTCTACTGGTCTTTGTTTAAAAAGGTTATTAAAGGGGACATATTATGCCCCTTTTTACAAGAATGTAATATAAGACTCAGGTGTCCCCAAAATACTCCACAGATCATTTATTATACCATGTTATAAATGCTTATTTTTGAGTGGAAGGAAAACATGCTGTTTTCGTGCATATATCTTTAAATGCAAATGAGCTGCTGCTCCCCACCCCGCTTTCCAGAATAGGGTGGAGCCTACAGCTCGTGCCTCGGATACTTTGCCAAAAACTAACGAAACATCTGTTTGGTTTTGATTATCATCTCTGTCGCGGTCATGCTCATGTGACATTGCAGTTTTTCATCATCATGAAAGTTTATTTTCTGCATGCGTTTTAAAGCCATATCAGTCTAAACTTCTGATATATGGTTTTCTGAGCGCACAACCCGAAGCACGCGCACAGAAAGCTGGCTGTCAGACAGCGCGTCCCGTGAGTATTAAACTAAGTTCTCTTTCATACCTTATTGCGCTTAAACTGTCAAATACACACAAGGTTATGTAAAAAAACACCCAAAGTTCACATAAACACAGTCGGTTATGTCTGTGAATGTAAGCAGCAGAGAAAAAATCACGTGTATATTAGATCTGTGTATTAAAGTGAAAGCAGCGAAATATACAATACCTACTGCTACATATGCTGTTATTATGAATCAAACAACAAAAGAAAAACAGAAAATAACTCACTGCTCTTGAATGAATAACTTTAATAAGAATGCATTTCTTATTTGAATGCTGCTGTTAAATGATCTGGCGAGTTTGGTTCCAAAACGCTATAAATCCATTTTGATTAATTTGAGTAAAAATGTGTTTTCTTTACCAAGAAAGTAGCAAGATGAAAACCACTATTTTCTGTTTCAAACTTTCACATAGCACCTTTAGGTTATAATAACATTAAAAATTCAAATCCAGATTTTGATTTTCAAACATTTATTATAAAAAATGATTATTTTTTTCCCAAAATGCAAATAATCCATGACACGTTTTTTTTCCAAAATGCAATTAATCCATTGAATCAATATAAAAGTTATTTTTCATATTGAAACTGTTGAAAATACACAACAAAGTAAGTTGATCCACATATATGACAGCCTCTGAACTTGGTCAATACTAATCTTATATACACTGGACTAAAAATACATTCAGTCATCGCTCCCAAATTGAATTCAACAGGGCATCTTGTTAATGCTATAAATTAATTATGTCTCCTTTTGTCATTACGATTAAAGAGTATCTGGCGCCACCGCACGGTTAAAATAAAAACAACACATTTGCCGAGTACATTGGAATTGACTGCAACTACCCAGGGGCGTCGCTATACTGCAAAAATTCAAATCGCAATCATGTTTTTTTTTTTTAATCAAATGTTTAGAATCAAAACTAGCAATGCCAGATTCGAGAATTAATCATTCTTGGTCAAACGGCTTTTAAAAACTTCATGATTTAGTTTTGGGGACCGTGACAGAAGTTTGATGCTGTCGTGGAACAAGCAACAGCCGGCATTTTTCCTCATCCCGAGTGCCTCATCTTCTTAATCTCCTCACGGAAATGATTACATTTCGATGGTTTACGTTTCTTACCTACCGCAGAAACCACCACGTGTTCATCAATGCCGTCAGAATTATTCATTTTTCTGTTTTTGTTGATCACAAAGCACAAAGTAGATAAGGAAAACTAGGATGCCGGGTGTATTCAGAGCACCGCCATTACTGTTTACAGTGCGTGGAATGGTGCGCTGTGATTGGTTGAGCGGATATATCGCATTCTGCAGAGAAGGGAGACTGGCATTTGTCGCGGTTTGGAAAGAAAGGGAGAAAACATGACAGAATAATTTTTGAGTAAAATTAAAAATTGACTTTTCAATACTGACCAGATACAATACTGATTTTGGCAAGAACTCTTTTTTTTTTTTTTTTTTTTTTTTTTTTAAAAGGCGTTTATCGCGTTTTGGAACCAAACTCTTCATATATTAAAACAAAAACAATAACAGTGAAAACAGTTAACAGTAAAAAAAAAAAAAAAAACAGTGGGTGGATTTTTACCATTATAGGGTGGTTGTGTACACACAGTGCTGACACACATTTATGTTCAAACACCATGCAAAAGTGAATTGTGCATAATAGGTCCCCTTTGAAATATATAAATAATTATTGATACCAAATGATATGAAACATTATATCATGATACATTTTTTATCTGTATCACCCAGCCCTACAAACAGTTAAGCAGAAGGAAAACATTCAGATTTTTTTTAAAAAGTAAGAACATTAATGTTTTGGTTTTTTTTTTTTTTTTTTTTTTTTACAGGAGACCCATAGTGATGGTAAAAAAAATATATATATATATATATATATAATATATATATATAAAATGGAGAATGTGCCCATTTTCCTTAGGTGCCCTCAGGGGGCCGTTCTGCCAATACCGCCACTTTGTGTGCTTCGGGATGCAGTGGTCTCCAGTAAGCCCATATCTCAGTGTCCTCCCAGAAAAGTGGTGGTGCTAGGATGCTTTCCCCCTCTGGTAAGGGTTCTCAGTCCGGTTGTTTCCCTGCCGGTCATCCGCTTTAGGGCACCAAATTGGCTACTCAAGTTGTGTTGGAAACCAGTCACGAGAGGCTGGTACTCTTGGGTACAAAGTCTTCTAGGGTAAGACAGATCTGAGGGCCATGATTACCTCCAAGAAGGCTGCATGAGGGCAGTCCCCTCTGGGGGGAAGTGGTCAACACCTCATTACACAGTGCCCATTTTCCCTTTGGTACCCTCAGGGGGCCGTTCTGCAAACCCTGCTACCTCGCATGCTTCAGGGCACAGCAGTCTCCAGCGAGCACATATCTCAGCGTCCCCCTGGAAACATAGCGGCGCTGGGTTGCACGCCCCCTCTGAGGAGGGTCTCAGAGTTACCGTTTCGGTCGTTCCCTGCCAGCGCGGCACTTCAGGGCACCGAAATGGTTACTCAGAAACTCCTGAGGCCAGTCTCGAGAGACTGGTTTCCTTAGTAGATTTTTGACAGACGTGGAAGACTGCTAATATATCTCAATGGGTCCTGCACTTGGGGGTTCCTGTCCTTAGTGGTAGGCCCTGAGCAGGCTCTGGTTATGGAACAGGAGATAAAACTCTGCTGGGGAAGGAGACCATTAAAATGTGTTCCTCCTCCTGACAGAGAGTCTGGGTTTTACGGCCAGTATTTTATCGTTCCTAAAAAGGATGGGGGGGTTGAGTCCAGTTTTAGATCTGTGCACTGAGGCGAATCGGGACATAATCAGACCTGAGGACTGGTTTGTCACAATAGATCTTTTGGACGCATACTTCCTTATTCCGTCCTTCTTCAACTCAGGAAGTTCCTCAGGTTGCTTTCGGGGACAAAGCGTACCAGTATTGGGTTCTTCCTTTCGGCCTAGTCTTGTTACCCCGTGTTTCTGGTTCAATGTGAGAGCAGATGGTGGATCAGCATCGAGATGTCGTCCTTGCCCACATGACGACGGCGTAGGCATGTCTTTCTCCTGCTCGTATTGGTTTGATCCTCACAGCCATGAGCAAGATAACTAGGCCAGTCACTCACTGTAAAACAGTTGCAGCTGCGTCCAACAGGATACCTTTTGACCTGCTGTACATGAGACCTTTGCAGTGGTGGTTCAAGACCAAGGGGTTTCCTTGAGGGGCAACCCATTCCGCATGATCAAGGTTACACGCAGGAGCTGCGTACTTTGGTTATGTGGAAGAAGTCCACAGTCCGTGTAACGCTTACGACAGACGCTTCCCTCACGGGCTGGGGAGCGATCATGGATGGTCACTCAGCATCTGTGGATGGGTCATCATCTCTCCTGGCACCTGCCTGGTGATGATGGCTCAGGCTCTACATCCCTGGGCACGAGATTCAAGGAGTAGACATCCTGTCGAGACAGAGGCTGAGGCCCGAGGAATGGAGACTCCATCCTGAGGTGGTGGAGTTCATATGGAGGTGCAGACATGGCTGAGGCTGTGTCTGTACATGGTTTCCCTGATCGTTCTACTCCCGGGAGTTCTGGAGAGCAGAGTTATGAACGTGTGGGTTTGGCCTTTGAGGGGTCCAACTCATAGACTCAGGTCTCCCAACTGAGGTTGTTGAGACCATGCTAACTCCAGAGCTCCCTGCACAAGGAAACTGGCGGAAATCATCAGCTGGATCCAGTTAACTGCCCGGTTGGTACAGTGCTGGAATTTTTGTAGGATCGATTCTCCGCAGGGTTATCCCCCTCCACGCTAAAGGTTTATGTGGCGGCCTAGCTGCTTACCACGCACCTTTGGGTGGTGTCTTTGGGGGAAAACCCATTGGTGTTTCCTTCATGGTGCATCAGATCAAGAGTATGGTGGCTTTATAACTCTTTTAATAGGGCTATCCCTATAAGAGGTCTGTGATGCGGCAGTATGGTCCTTTCTGCACACATTCGTCAGGTTTTATAACCTAGTTTTGGGTTTCACCCCTGGGTCCCAGTTGCTTTGTCTTAGTTGTGTTCGCCTGATTTCACACAAGACAGGCACTGGTCAGTACGACAGTGTGAGTATAAACGTTCCCACAGCATCATTCTTGATGCAGCATGAGTTCCCTTGAAAGAGAACATCTCGATTACGACTGTAACCATGGTTCCCTGAAAAGGGAACAAGATACTGTGTCACCCTGCCATACTTCTGGTGTGCCTGTGATCGACTTGCTTTGGCCTATCAGAAGCTGACATTGTCTGGTCTGGTCTGACTTCCTGGTCATGACATCACCTGATGCCATTGGACTGATTTCATGACGCAATCAAGCAGATCGTTCCCACAGCATCATTCTCGACACAGCGTCTCATTCCCTTTTCAGCGAACCAAGGTTACAGTTGTAATCGAGACGTTTTATTCTCAAAGAAAATTAATATAACCACCATGTCTTTCAATGAGATAGAAAAAGGATGAATTCTAGCTGTTCAAGGAAGTATAAATAGTATTGGTTTTGTTTTTATTAATGTTTTTATTAATGCACCAAATATAAGGGCAGAGAGGCTAAAGATTAAAAGTTACATAAGTTCTTAAAAAATTGTGATAAATGTTTGCATTTTGGGTTGAGTGGAGGAAAGAAAATAAATATGATGACATCGTTCAATGGTAGGATGTGGGAAAGACACAAATTAGAATATTTTGTAAAATGCAAATAGTAGAATAAAAAAAAAAAACATTTCAGAACTTGAAAAAGAAATAAAGCAGATTGAAAGGGAGTTCATTTTTGGAAATTCTGTGACAGTTGGAAAGCTGGAGGAAAAAAGAAGGCTTTAGCCTTGTTATTTCATGAGAAAGCAAAAGGAGCTTTAATCAAAGTTCGTTTTACATCTTTGAGAGAGATAGATGCATCAAGCTCCTTCTTTTTTAATTTTGGAGAGAAAGAATGAGAACATAAAATGATGTTGCATTAAAAATCTGTGGATGGAAATTTGACTTATGATCCTAATGAAATTTTGATAGCTTTTGATTTTGATATGGATTTGGACAATGCGATGTCACATGCATGGAGGATTTACATAAAGACTTATCAAAACTTAATAATGAGCAGAGCAAACTGCTTGACTCTGACCTCCAGTTAAAAGAACTGACTGAAGCGCACTGACTAAACTTTCAACTGGAAAAGCATCTGGCTTAGACAGACTTCTGGTTGAATTGTTTGAACAATTCTGGAACTTAAGATTTAATTATTGTTATAAATATCATGGACTGCCTATCAGTTGTAAAAGAGCTGTTTTAGCCTTATTGCCCAAAAAAGGTGATCTTGGACTTTTAAAGAATTGAAGACCTGTGGCTGTTTTATGCACAGACTACAAAATTTTGGCAAAGTGTCTTTCAAACAGATTCAAGCCTTATCTTATACAATATATTGTTATTGAATATCAAACGTATTGTACCTAAAATAAAATTAATGGACAATTTGTTTCTTGTGAGAGATATAATGGACATTGTAAAGATGAATGGTGAAAATGTTGGATTGAATCAAGAGATGGCATTTGATAGTGGAAGTAGGATTAAAACTTTTAGGCTGTAGGTAGCACAGAAGATATTCAACTGGAATGTGCTGGAATGACACCGCTAAAGCCTTGTTATGCAAAGTTAATGTTTTTAAATACAATCTGCTTTTGTTTTTTAATAAATTTAGCAGAAATGGACTTGAAGGACACATCTGCTTTTTATAAATCAGTGTTGAGAACATGGAGACTTTTCTTACTCTGGACCCTGGAAAAAAGTGAACATCTTTTTAACAATCCTCTACTTCAAGCAAAAGTGTTTAATACAAAAAGAATTCAGAAATAAATGGCAAAAGCTGAATGCACAAAGAACAATCGATTTAAAAAATGATGACGATGAAAAGTCCAGAGGAAATGTATATTCTGACAGGAATCAAGTCCATCAGATTCATGAATAATGGATAATGTATAATGGATAATATGTATAATATAACGTATAATCTCCCTTCTGTTTTTCGACAAAAATCTGTAGAGGATTTAAATAAAGAGACTACAACTTTTTTTTAAACATTGTTCTAGATTGAGAGGTTTATTTTAGATGTTATAAAGATGGATTGAAGAACATGGTGCAGAATTGAAAGAAAATTTTTTTTATTTTGAGGTCAAATTATATTGCTTCAGAAAGGCAACTAATTGCCTTAATTATCTAATAGAAGCTAAACTGGCAATATAGGCAACAAGAAAAAAAAAGTTAAAAGAAGTTTCAATAGATTCAAAGATGCCTTTAAGAGCTTTTGTAACTTTAAGGATCAAAGCAGATTTTTGTTTATATATATATATATATATATATTTAAACTGACGGAATCTGGCTGGTTTTATGGAAATGTGGTTTGAGATAAGTTTTGTGTAGTATTGATCATTTAAATTATATTGCGGTTGGTAATGTATTAACTGTTGTTTATGTAATTGAAGTTTATTTTTTATTTTTTTCCCCTTGTTATAATGTTTTGTTGTTGTTGTTGTTTTGTGTAAAATTATGTTTTGAAAGGAGAAAAATGTATAAATAAAGAGGTATACATGTCAAATGTATCTCTCTCTCTCTCTCTCTCTCTCTCTCTCGATCTAAGAGTCTATGCAAAGTACAAAGCAAGAAATCTGACTTGCCTATGCTGGCTGGTTATTAAATTTGTTTGCAAATCTCCGACCTATTCTTATCCCTTCTGTTTGTCTCTCTGTCCATTCTCATACCTTCTTTCTTTCATTTTCTCCCCTCATTTCCTCATCAGCATGCTTTCTTAATACACATGGTCTCACAGCAAATAACTCATCAGTGCACACAATTCTAAAGAAAAAAAAAGTGTTTGTTTTTGCAATCATTCATAAAAATGTAATAACTTTCTCTGCCTTAGAAAAGACCTTCATTTTCGGCTGGAGTTACCTAGGTTGTGTGCAAGTGTTAAAGTACTGTAGCTCACCCAGAAATTACAATTCTTTATCATTTACTCACACTCATGTCATTTCAAATCTGAATTACTTTCTTTTTGCTGCAAAAGCGAAAACTTTGATGGCTGTTTCCCATGCTCTTCTCCATGCAATTACAGTGAGATCTTAAGAAAGGACACAATAGTGCCATAAAAGTGCTCCATACCAGCAATGCTTTATATTCTAGAGTTCTAAAGTCATACTTTGGAACACTGATATTTAAAGGTAGGGTAGGCAATTTTTTTTCCAGAAATGTTTTTGTAATACTGGTTGAAATTAAAGTGGTCTAAATGTCTATCCATACATCCGTACATACATACATCCGTACACACACACACACACACACACACAAACACACACATATATATATATGATGCGATCTGGGAAAACCCGTCGGATGTCGCGATGGAACGTTTTCAGTAAAGTCAAAAAATAGGTTGAATGTCATTTTTTTTGTCAAAATTGGGTTTTCATTGTGGGGGGAGGGTTTCAATATGAGACAAGCTGTACTCTTTTTTTCCTTCTCTTTTTGATTTAATAAATGTACAGCTATGTTTTGTCTTGTTAAATACCAATAAAAAGATTGGGACAAAAATAATTGGGTTTTCATTAAATTATCATTCTATAACATCTTGTCTATCATCTCTGAAAATATCTTGGCAAAATTCGCCTGTTAAGTGCAGAAAAATAGCGATTTATAGTGGCAAGATTTTTCACCTATCAAAATAAACCACATAACATGTAGAATGAAGGTGTGTTAATGCAAATTTCCCGCCAGTCCTGTATAACTACGGCACGCAAAGATTTTTTTTTTTTTCTAATACAACTTTATCGTGAGAAGGCAGAGCACAAGAAAACAACGGAGCTATAATGAACACACATGTTCTAATTATGTGTTTATTAGAGGTTGAATTCAAATCAAATACTGCCAAACTGCCCATACTACTTCTGAATAGGATGTCTACTTCATAAAATGTATGAAAATATGGAAATATATGGTTCAGATCACTCAAATAAATGGAGGCGCCCTTAAATGGTCAGATATGGAGCTTGGGTGTCATCTAGTGAAAAAGTTTGGTACTGCGCCCAAACAAAATCTTACTGAAAGCTCATTTTTGAAATATTTCAACCTAAAATTTGGAATGTTGACATTTTTGGCTTTTATTTTCTTGCAGTTTAAGAGTAAAACATGCTTTGTAATATATTATTATAAAATATAAACAATTATATTTTTACATTTTCATAAACTTAAACTTCTGTAACTTTTTTTTAAATTTCACTTTCATAATTTATTTCACTTCTACAATAATCTGACTAGTGTCTTCTTTAAAACAAGACCAACCTTAGGTCTATATTCCAAAGCATTCTTGATTTCCATGTCTATGCGAAAAAAAAAAAAGGGTGACAGTTATTTAAACCTGTTTTTCTCAGAATTCCGTTCCTGAAAATCAGAGCGATCAGCCGACTTCAGATAACCATAACTTTTGTTACAGCTATGAAAGAAGTAAAAACAGATTTGGAAAGGGCTCGAATCCAGCTTTCATATGATATTGAAACCTGTGATAGGTAAAATTTCACCATGTGATGGGTTTTCGCAGATCACATCACATATAGGTTTAGGTTCATAGGTTCATATATATATATATATATATATATATATATATAATGCAATGATAGCATGTCCTATTTGCCTGTCAACCTATGTATTTCCATACCTCCATGCACCCTGCTCGCGCAGACAATCTTCCATCATCAGCGTGTTCCATGACACTATGTAGACCGAACGAGAATGGAAGGCAAACAGCAGCTACCTTACGTTCTTGCTGAACCAACAACATCTGGCACAGGAAAAGGAAGTGAGAAAAGAAAGACAGTCTTAGAAACTGCTACAACGAAAAAAACCACTGGATCAAGAAAGAGAATTAAAAGCAGAATAAATGTTGGTGTTGCTTTTCCACACTGAAGGAAATTGCAGGACTCAAAGGGTCTAAAAAATGATGCCATGGTTGCAGTTTTTTCTTTTGGACAGGTAATTACATAGTTTTTGTAGTGTTCATGAGTGAATTGTATTATTGACTACTATTTTGAAAAGTGTTGTATTGTGTGAGAAGGGAAGTGATTGAGTAAAGAAGATGGATGAAATTCGCTACTCCTGTCTCGTGTGATTCATTGCTTAAAACTCCTGACAAATACCAGTTTGATTTGTTTTTAATGGATTTTGTTATTGTAATGAAGTATTTAGTTTGTGTACCTTTACGAATTAGCTCAACATTAACAGCTATGGTGTAAAATGGCCAATAACCATAAATAAGTTGTTTATATTATGTTTATATACTGTCTCTCGTCGTGGCGCTTTGCAGACTCTGCTCTGGCTGTGCGCATTTGTGTGTTTTGGAGGAGGCGTGTGTTTTGGAGAGCACTCTGAAGGGAGGGTGGGATTGTATGCTTTCAATGCTAGCTTGCTATTGCTAACCTCTCTGAAATTGCCTACCCTACCTTTAAGTTATTTTTCTATACCACTTACAGTAACAAAGAGGATGGAGGAATAATGCGCAAAACTACATAAATATGCTGTAATTTCTGAGAGGAAATAGCATGGAGAATATTATTTATCAAATGCATGGATCTTGTATTAACAATATTTGTTTTGTGGAAGGGAAAAAGGTTTGGACAGGAGCAGTGAGAACAGAAAAACAGTAATGAAGAGCAGCAGTCAAATCACATGAATCTTCAACATCTAATATACTCCAGAACCCAATGAATATTAATGTCACAGAGTGGGCCACTTCCACAGGCTTTGATTCTGCCTACAGCTGAGAAGAAAAAAATGTGTCATGGGGAAAAGGGGTCAAAAATAATAATCATCTATAGTTTAAATTAAAGGTTACTAAGCAAAATTAACTACTGACAGCTCATACAGCACAGCTATCATGCTCATGCCAGTATAGTCACCAAAAAACCTGTGTTGAAATGAGTTTAAAGATATGTTATTAATATTATTATTTAGACCAGTATGTCACATATAATAAAATAATATTATTTTATTATAAAAAATTAAAATAAAATTAAAATTAAAATAAAAATCAAATTAAATTAATCATCAAAATCATGGAAATTAGACTGGAAATAAATATATATAAAGTAGATTAGACAAAAAATAAAAGGTTTGCTCATGAATACTAATTGTGTGACAAACAGTTTCAAACAGACATTCATTAAATTCATTGTGGACTGAATGTTTTTTTTTTTTTTTTTAAATGACACCTTTAACAGAGCTATACTATAACTGTTACTGTTACATGCCATAAACCCCATGATACTCTGAAATCTTCCTCCTTACACTAATGTTCCTGTTCTCACACACAGTGACCCCATATCCTGTTTGTCACCAACTGCTCCGAGACTTGGGTTGAAGATCCAAATGCAGCTTTATTGGGACAATCCAGAATCATAATCGATATAACAGGCAAGAGTTCAAACACACAGGCAAACAATCCAAATGAGCGACCGGCAGAAAAGAGGTAATCCAGAATACGGGCAAAAAAACAAGACACAGGAAACCAGAATAAAGCTGAGAAATGCAGCGTAACAACATATAAAACTTTGCAAAGACTGACAGAAAACACAGGGCTTATATATAGGCAAGGTTAACAAGGATAATGAGATACAGCTGAATGTAATGAAGCATAATGAGTCCAGGCAAAGGGTTATGGGAAATGCAGTTCATAAAGCAGTAAAAGAGACAGAAGGAGTACCCTCTGATGGCTATCATAGGCACTCCTTCTGGAAGGCGTGACACCATTAGACAGGGTCTTTCTGAGGCAGTCTAGCCTGTTTATTCCTCTTTAAACTTTTTCAACCTCATTTCTCATTTTGAATCTGGTTTTCCAACTGTCTTCTTCTTTACCTGTGCCCGTTCAGCATGATTTTGAGCGTGATATTGTTTTCAATGCAATGCAAAATTTATAGTAACTTTCATTTTAGACACAAAATTGCCAGTTAAACAACTTACTCCAGCTATTAAAATAGTTCAAAATTAATTAGTGAGATTCTCACTCTGTTCAAATTCATGTATTTATACATACACTTACCGGCCACCTAATTAGGTACACCTGTTCAATTGCTCATTAACGCAAATATCTAATCAGCCAATAACATGGCAGCAACTCAATGCATTTAGGCATGAAGACAACATCAGGACATTCCGCTTAAGTTCGAAATTAGCATCAAAATGGGGAAGAAATGTGATTTAAGTGACTTTGAATGTGGCATGGTTATTGGTGCCAGACAGACTGTATTTCAGAAACTGCTGATCACCTGGGATTTTCATGCACAACAATCTCTAGGGTTTACAGAGAATGATCAGAAAAATAGAAAATATCCAGTAAGTGGCAGTCCTATGGGCAAAAAATACCTTGTTGATGCCAGAGGTACAGAGGAGAATGGCCAGACTGGTCAGAGCTGATAGAATGGCAACAGTACCTCAAATAACCACTCGTTACAACCGAGGTAATCAGAAGAGCATCTCTGAACGCACAACACAGTGAACCTTGAAGTAGATGGGCTACAGCAGCAGAAGACCACACCGGCTGCCACTCCTGTCAGCTAAGAACAGGAAACAGGCTACAATTCGCACTGGCTCACAAAATTTGACAATAGAAGATTGAGAAAATGTTGAGTGGTTCGATGAGTCTCAATTTCTGCTGCAACATTCAGATGGTATAGGGTCAGAATTTGGCGTAAACAACATGAAAGCATGAATCCATCCTGCCTTGTATCAATGTTCAGACTGGTGCAATCTCCGATCTCTGTGTGTGAGTGATGTGTGTGTTTCAGTAAAAGCAGTGCATTAATACAGAATGGTGAATGAACTAACTGGAACTACCTGTGCATTAAGGTTTCAATGCACACCTTCCAGCTAATCAGAATTGAGTATTCAGACAGACCATGCTAACACTATAAAATAAAATTCCATTAGTTAACATTAGTTATTGCATTAACTAACATTAACTAACAATGAGCAATACATTCGTTACAGTATTAATTAATCTTTGTTAGCGTTAGTTAATAAAAATACAATTGTTCATTGTTAGTTTGTGTTACCTCAGGTCCATTAAATAATAACAGATACAACTTTTGATTTTAATAATGTATTAGTAAATGTTGACTTTGTCATTAACAAAGATTAATAAATAAATAGTATTTCTCATTGTTAGTCTATGTTAACTAATGTAGTTAACTAATACTGACAAATGGAACCTTGTTGTAAAGTGTTACTGTCACAGAAGGAGACAGACAGGTGAGTAAACTTTAACAGATCTTTATTGAAGCAGAGAACGGAGAGGTTGTGGAAATAAAGCAATGGTGAGTCAATGGCAGTCAGAATATCAAATAGTGACTTAGCTGAACGGTAATCAATGATCTTGTCTTTGCAGAAGCAGATTGGGAAGTGAAGGCTGGCAAACTAGAATCCAGACAGAGGATGACTGAAGACAGAAGAGAGATGACAGAAGACGGACGAGTCGGTGTGTCTTTGTGGTAAGGACGAGACCAGACAATGAAAGGTGATGACGGTAGATATAGGGTGCGCTGATGAGGAAGTGCAGGTCCAGGGAATCAGTATTTCGGGGATTGTGAACGAGTGGGTGTAGTGTGACGATCTGGTGTTGATTGATGGAAGGATGGTGTGGTTGACTCTGTGATAATACCCCCTCCTCAACAGGCTGCTCCTGACAGCCAGATGATGTGACGATGGGAGCGACCTCTACCTCTGGGAGCAGGACGGTCATCATGTTCTTCATGGAATTGAGTGGGTAATAACTGATCTAGCACATTGTCTCGGGCGACCCAGTATCATTCTTTTGGGCCGTATCCTTCCCAGTTGATGAGATATTCCAGTGATACACCCAGATGTCACGGGTGGAGAGCCAAACCTTTTGTTCTGGCAGATATCGAGGGATGGTAGATCTACATGTGTCGGCTAGTCTTTTGTGCCTTCGCACTGCCCGTTGGAGATGCATGTGTGCTGAGTCCCAAACCCTCTCGCTCTCCTCAAACCAGTGAGACAGCTGGAACTTCCAATGGTCTGCCGGACCAGGGGAACAGAGGAGGTTGGTATCCTAGGATACACTGGAATGGACTGAGCCCAGTGGTGGATTGACCGAGGGAATTCTGGGCGCACTCTGCCCAGGGAAGAAAACGGCTCCAGCTGTCCTGGTTCTGGTGGCAGTAGGATCGCAGGATCTTGTGCTCAGTCTGGCCATTGGTTTACAGGTGGTACTCGGAGGACAGGCTTATGGAAAATTCCAGTAACTTGAAGAATGCTTGCCAAACACGGGAGATGAACTGGGGACCTCTATCAGATACGATATCCTCCACCAGGCCAAAATGACGAAATACATGTTGGAATAGGAGTTCAGCTGCTTCAAATGCCGTGGGTATAATCTTCAAGGGGATCAGCTTGCAAGCTTTACAGAATCGATCTACGACCTCAAATACACATGTATGGGAATCCGAAGAGGGCAGATCTGTGATGAAGTCAATTCCTACGTGGGACCAGGGACATTGTGGAATGGGTAGTGGCACCAGCTTTCCCTCAGTAAGTTTATGTGGAGTGTTGGTTATGGCACAGACTGAGCATCCCTTGACATATCGTGAGATATCCTGGGTCATCATGGGCCACCAGTAGCGATTGCAAAGGAGCGAGAGGGTTCGCTGGCTGTCTGGGTGTCCAGATCCCGGAGAGGTGTGAGCTGAGTCCATGAGGGACAGGCGGCAAGCGGATGGAACATATATCCGTCCCTCAGGACCTCCCGGCAGAGCAGGTTCGGAGCGTGTGGCTTGGAGGATCTGATCGTTGAGGCACCATTGGATAGGACTGACTATCATGGCTGGAGGGACAATAGGTTATGGAGGACTAGACTCAGGTTCCGGATGATGCAATCGGGAGAGGGCATCTGCCTTGCAATTCTTGTGGCTGGGTCGATAGGTGACGATGAAATCAAATCTTGTGAAAAACAGGGCACATCTACCTTGATGGGGATTAAGTTGATTGGCCTCACGAAGGTACTCAAGGTTTTGATGGTCTGTAATGACTTCGAAGCGATGGTTAGCTCCCTCCAGCCAGTATCTCCACTCCTCGAGGTTGAGTTTGATCGCCAGAAGCTCATGATTGCCAATATAGTAGATGTGCTCCGCCGGGGACAGCTTTTTGGAGTAGAAGGCACATGGATGGAGGCATGGAGGATCACCCTGCTGCTGTGACAAAACTGCTCCGATACCTGTTGTGGAGGTATCGACTTCCACCATGAAAGGAAGATCTGGATTTGGATGGACAAGGATGGGAGCAAAAAGGAAGGCTTCTTTGAGGCGTTGGAAGGCCTGAATAGCTGGTGGGTTCCAGGACAGAGACTTGGGCCGGTTCTTAAGAAGTGGGGTGAGTGGTGAGCTGAGGAGACTGTAGTTATTGATGAATCGTGTTCGGCCAGGTTCCGGGAGTTGATGAGGATATCATCTATATAGACAATGAAGAACCATTGGAGGAACTCCTGGGACACCTCATTCATATAGTCCTGGAATACAGAGGATGAACTGGACAGACCATATGGCATCACAAGGTATTCATAGTGACCTGACGGCGTTACGAAGGTTGACGGCACAGTCCCATGGACGATGAGGTAGTTTTTGTGTTGCCAACAGCTTGCTGAAGACATACTGGAATGCCCGGTATTCTGGAGGAATCTCAGTCTTGCTCTCTGTCTCAGGACTTTTCATGGAAGTGGAGTTCAGGGTGATGATGGTTGGAGAACTGACGAAGCATGGCTTAGGGCGGCGAATAGGAGGTTTGACAACCGGATACAGGGATTCGTGAAAGTAGGACTCACTCCATTGCAGAATTTCTCCAGAGTTCCAGTTGATGTTTGGATCGTGTTGTGACATCCAAGGGCGTCCCAGGATGACGTCAGCCGTGGATCCTTCCAGCACCATAAATGAGATTTGTTCTTTATGCAGGAGAGTCGATGTGGAGCGTCACAGTAGGGGAGAAATGGTGGGTGTGACCACGGCCCAGCGGATAGTATGAACTTCTAGTTCCTGGGAGCAGCGTTTCCTCTTGAGGTTGAGTTTTTGGAGAAGTTGATGAGAAGTTGATGAGAGATGAAGTTCCCCGCAGATCCGGAATCGATAAGGGCTTGCACTGAAACAGTAATTTTAGGGGTTAGAATATGTACTGTAGTTCTGGTTAGAGGAGTGATTTTAGGAGGAAGTTGTATGGTACTCACCGCTGGGCGTGGTGGTCGGAGGGGACAGTGGGTAATGATGTGACCTTCTCCCCCACAATACATACATAACTGATTTAGAATTCTTCTTTAACGCTCCGCATGAGTTAGATGGTAGGAATCCTGGAAGGGTGACAGATGGTGAGGTGGGTGGTGGATGCGAAGCGGGTCTTTCCAAAGAACAGGCTGAGAGATGTTGTGAAATATGGATGGCTTTTTGAATGAAATTCTCCAGACTGATGACGTCATCATAAATGACCATTTGATGACACACTTGAGGGTTTAAACCTTGTCAAAATGTGGTGAGCAGGGCAGTCTCATTCCAGTCACTAGATGCTGCTAGAATGCAGAACTGGAGAGCAAAAGTACTGACTGAAGCATTACCTTGATGCAGGTTAAACAGCTGATCGTGAACAGACAGTACAGAAGCGGTTTGTCCGAAGACCTCCTTAAAGTGGCTGATAAATGAGATTAATGAATTTGTGACCTGCCCATTGGAATTCCAGAGGGATTGAGCCCAGAGTGAAGAGTTATGGTTGCCTCTCAAAATAGAGTAAACATTGAAGTAAGAACCCGTTACAATATTCCGCCTCACCAGTGTATGTCATTGGTCAGGCCATGGGACCGGCAGAGGCAGTTGGCAAAGGAGCAGGTGTTGTAGGAAGTAGAGACTGCCGAACTGCTTGGACAAGCTTGGCGAATGGGTCAGATGTACAATTCCTACTAGCTTCCGTGGTGCTCTTCATGGTGATTGTGAACGAGTATTCAGGTGATTGTGAACGAGTGGGTGGAGTGTGATGATCTGGTGTTGATTGATGGAAGGATGGTGTGGTTGACTCTGTGACAGTTACCTATACTTAGTCAACATTTCTAATTTTCGATTAAGTTTTAATCTAATATTTACATTTTATTTAAACAATTTCTAATAGTTTTAGTTAACAATAACAACACTGGTTTAAATGTCACATGGATGAGTCATATTCATTTACATGTCTGCACTTCGTATTGCAGTCAGCTTCAACACAGAGAAGAGTCCAGAAATAACATAATTCACACATATTTCACATAGTTATAGCTCAAGCTACATTTAATATGGTTCATAATGTAGTATTGAGTAATTTATGCATGTATTAAATGTACATACTGTTGGCACAAAACAATTAGATTTGCCCAGTGTTAACCTAGATAAAGGATAGTGTTAATTAATCATTAAAATTCCTTTCCATGATCATGAATATCTTATCAGACAGAATGATTTCTCTCAGTTATTCAATTGCTGTTTCTGAGAATAATGCTGCCTTTTTCTGCAGCTATCTTTGTCTTGTTCTGGTATATGAAGACTAGAATGGGTCTGACTTATGCACGCTTGAGTTATTATTTTATTCATTTTTTCTCAATTTATTATAATGGAATTGTATAGTGATATTTGTGCTTTATTATAACTCATTGTGTTCCCTGGCTCTAAAACTCAATTAAATGCGTGAACAAATTAAAACTTATTTAGCGTGAATTATTTTATTGAATTTTAATTAAATGGGATTAAGCTGTTATTTGAGTCTTTCAGAGCTCTGTTTCCCAAAAGGCTGCCGTGTCTCTCCATCTGTCCCACGTCTATTTTTTCCTTTTCATCCAAAGATGTCAAACCATATTTCAGTTGGATATTAAATGATGGGTCTTGGAAAAAGGCAAACTGGGAATGCTTCAGAGTGAAGCCTCATATCCGCACTGATCCCCTCTTTGTCTTGACCTTTCTGACTATTTTGAGAAGTAATAAAAAACAGTTTGCGCAACGGTTCACTCAGATTCATTTATTTACTGTGGAAAGAGTTGACATCATTACAAGCAGCAAAGACTCAAGGTAGCCTTTGCTCTGAGATTCACAGGTTGTCAAACCTGTACAAAAGTAAAACTCTATAATAACAGAAAGAGCTAGTTATTGCTTCCAATAGCACTACCTTTTGAATTATCAGTGAATGAGATAGAAGAGAGATTCAGCATCTCGCGTTTCATAAATGATTTAATAAGCCGTGGGAGTGATCCGAACACTTTAAGTGTTGAACCGCACTGGATGTCCAGGGTTTTGCGCTTTCTATTATTAATAAGGAGAGTTTATTTCAATACTCTTTACAGGAGGATTACTGGCCAAAGACAGCACCCCCGCTTTCTTTCTTGCTCTCTCTATTTTTATGGTGTTCATGTCATGTTGGAATTTCGAAGTCATTATAGCACTTACGAAGTGAGCTACCACAATGCCATATATTTATCAGAAGAAAAAAAAAAACAGATAATAGTAGTCATTTAGCTGGTTTATGAACCGACAATGACTGTTTATGTTCAGAATGGAATACTAACTACATAATGATTGCATGTAATTCAGTTAAAGAATCATAGCGGAAGTTAATTGCAATTGGTCATTATTAAGTTATAGAGAAGGGTTTGCATGAAAATGCTCATTTAGCTGGTTTATGAGGCAATTTTCCATCATTCTCTGTAAGAGACAAATAGAGAATCATTTTACACATCTAAATCACATCCTTTGCTTATTTTGATGCACTAGAGCTGAAACGGCTTCCTGTTGTTGTCAGGAAATAATAAAAAAAAAAAAAAAAGCATGAAATAGCCCCAAACGATTATTTTACTCTGAATAAAATCACTTGAACACCTCAAATCTGATTACTGCTGCATTCAAGTTGTGGAAGTTCATATTTACAAGTTTGGAAGTTATAATTACAATATGGCATTTGGAAGTCAGAATTACAATATGGCATGTGTTCCAGTGATTTTGCTTGGGGGGAAAGCATTTTGGTATTTTTTTTTTTCTTTCTTTCTTTCTTTCTTTCTTTCTTTCTTTCTTTTTAGTCACTTAAATGAAAGTTTAGTGCTAGTACAACAAGTATGCAGATTAGGTGTTTAATTGATGCTTTATTTTAGCTATTAGCTATTTTAGATGCTGTGCATGTACACTATTCAAAAGTTTGGTCAGTATGATCTTTCTTTTTTAAAGAAATGAATACTCTTATTTAATAAACACATTAAATTGATCAAAGGTGAAAGTAAAGACATGTATAATGTTACAAATCATTTCTAATAAATGCTGTTCTTTTGAACTTTCTATTTAAAAAGAACCCTGAAAAATATATTAAGCAGCACAATTATTTTCACCTTTGTTATTAATAATAAGAAATGTTTGTTGAGCATCAAATCAGCATATTAGAATGATTTCTGAAGGATCATGTGACACTGAAGACTGGAGTAATGATTACATCACAGGAAAAAATTATACATTCAAATAGTTATTTTAAATTGTAATAATATCTCACAATATTACTTTTTTTACTGTATTTTTGGTCAAATAAATGCAGCTCTGGAGAGCATAAAAGACTTCTTTCAAAAACATTAAAAAAATCCAACCCCCAAATTTTGAAGTGTAGTTTTGTCATGCAAGCCTGCTGCCTGCTAAAACAGCTTTCATACAAAATGAGTAGTGCAGTCAGCATTTCACAATTTAAACTTAAACCATGATTAAAACAATTCACTTCCTCCATGAAACTTTAATTCACATGACTTGAAGGCAACACAAGGTCTTAAACCAAGACATTAACCTGGCTAACTGTGAAAATAGCTCTCGTTTATCAAAAATGTGTTTTACTTTACATTAAGAGGTGTAATCGCACCGTTTGCTATGTTAGGTGTTAGCATAAGCTCCACTGTAATACCTCATTCTTCACATTTCCACAGCACTTCTCTCTCCTCAGCAGCAGTTGTAAATGTTCCCCTGATTAAATCTGACCCAGTGAATGCTGTCCTTAATTAGCTTTGCTAAACTTTGCATTACAGTCATAAATCAGCAGCACTGTGTTAGTCTTCCAGGGGGGAAATGTAAATTTCATTCTTTATCATATTCATCATCCCGCTAAAACAACAGCAGAGCTTGACACGTTATTTAAATCCAGGTTGGTCATATAACAATGTGGCTCGATCTGCATAGATGCAGAGGAGTGTTCATGCTATTCTCATTAAAAGGAAAGAAATATGAGCGCTCAGGAATGACCTTATTATTCAATATACAGCCAAAATGAAGGTTGGACACAGGCAGAGATGCACAGGTAAAGTGAGTGCAAACAACACATGCACACACACACACACAAGCACACACATGCGCACATACACAGGCTATATTCTAGACAGTATCAAAGCATTTCTACAGTATATATTACTTCTGTAGTATGCAGAGCTCCTGACAAGAGTAAATGTATTTTTTAAACAAAATTGGATTAAAAATGCAAAATGACCACTTTTATGTTTGAGATGATAACTGGATGCCACTCGTTGAATTATGCAACATAATGAGGTAATGTGATGTGCTGCTATATTCTGGCCTCTAGATATGACTCGGGTCCCTCCTTCAATGTAAGTCTATGGGATTTTTCTGCCCATTTTCTTGTTTGCCGGATCTTTTAACTTACCGGTCTCCTTAAAGGGTTAGTTCACCCAAAATTGAAATTTCTGTCATTAAGTACTCAAAATAGCGACTTTATTCAACAGTTTATTCTCTCCCATGTCAGTCTCCTACGCAGTTGACATAGTCAATGCAGTCCAGCGCTTCCGTGCTCTACGTCAGAACGCCGACTCATTATTGGCCGGCTCCTGTGTCAGCATCACACATATGCATCGTGCTGATCACATGTACAGCGTCGGCCAATACTGAACCTGTGTCGGACATAAACATGGAAGCCTGCACTTTGTTCACTACACTGATAAAAATGTTCTGCTTGATTTACTTAAATGTGATTTTTTTTTTTTTTTTTTTTTTTGCTGCATAATATTATTACGTAGATCAAACAAGACTAGTCTTTGTACAAACTACTTAATTTTTCTGTCTGTTGAAAGAAAATTTGCACATAAAGTAAACTTAATTTTAGTATTTCTCTAATCATTTTCTTGTGTGTAGTTGAAGTTTCCTTTGCAATACTTTCTACTCAAACACTACAACACTGAATTAAACCATGCTTTTAAAGTGTATGCTTTATTTAGAAACATCTAAGTAAATAATATAATAAATATTGTGTAGAAACCATATCTACATAATAGAAGTAATACAGCACCTACACACAGAGACATCTATACTTGGTACACAATATACAATGATGGTAACATTCAATGGATCGCTTTTGCGTATGAATATGTCATTTTAAGTAGAAAATTAACTTCATATGTCACAAAATGGCAAGTTACTAAACCTAACAACAAAAGCAATGATAAAACAGTGTAAATACAGCTGGAAAATAGTGAAAAATCAACCTCATTAATTATTCAAGGCCCAGTGCATGATGGGAACACCAGTATCAGAAAAGCTGAGTAGGTTTACTTAATTTTATAACGTTGATAAGCTTGAATTGAGTACTAATATAGAATTTACTTTTTTTTTTTGAATTCTTGCCTAAACTAACTTTTGCATGTAGAATTACATTTGTTTTTTCTGTAGTATTTACTTCACCACAGAATAATTTTATCAGTGTATGTCAACTGTATAGAAGACTGACATGGGAGAGAAGAAATTGTTGAATAAAGTCACTATTTTTGTTTTGTTTTTGCACACAAAAAGTATTCTCGACGCTTCATAAAATTAAGGTTGAACCACTGTAGTCACATGGACTTATTTTGGCCATCTTTACTACCTTTCTGGACCTCAAAAGGTGCAATGACGTTGCTGCTTGTTCAGAAACCTTTGGATTTCATCAAAAATATCTTAATTTGTTTTACTGGTTTGGAACAACATGAGGGTGAGTAATTAACAACAGAAATTTCATTTTTGGGCGAACTAACCCTTTAAAAAGTGATAGCAAGCAGCACTAAAAAGACTAGGCAGTATACAGTGTATTATGCTCAGTACGCAATAAGCAGTAGCCTTGTATTACATTCCAAACACAGTCACACAATAATGGAAAGAAAAATACTTGCAGTTCATAATGTATGTTCAGACAAACACATAGCTGTCTCTATTTCCCCGTCAGTTTATTGATCAGACTAATTGACTTGAAAGTAATAGGGCACAATGCAAATTGAGGTTCTGCATGTAAACAAACACAGACAGGCTGTAATAATGGACTGCAGAGCTCAGGAAACAGACCAATTTATGTGACATTAAAGACAGATCTTCACGCCTATTGGTCGCCCCCATGCAAATGAGCTGTTATTAAGTCTGCAATATTTGGATGTTTGCAAAGTTTCCATGGCAGGTGGTACTAGGGTGAATTATAGAACACTGTAGCTACAGGCTGTGTTTTCAAGTGCGGAGTCTTATTTATAAGCATACAGAATTAAATCCTTTTTTAAAATCGCCTAACAACTTATTTTTTTTCCCCCATTTACAATCTGACAATGTCCAGGTCACATTTAGAAAATATTAAACTAACATTTTACAATAAAATTATTATTATTATTATTATTATTATTATTATTATTATTATTATTTAAATCAATATAGTATTGTAAAGTAGTCCACTGGAGGCAAGTTGCTTAGAGGACCCAAGTGCAGTTTATTCCATTACAAGATCCAACATAACATCACACGATTTCGCATGGCATGGCATGGCATGGCATGGCATGGCATGGCATGGACAAACAAGAACATAAAGCTCACCCACAGTGGTACAGGGACAATGCATGACAGAGAACAAGGCAAACATGAGGGTTTAAATACACAAGGGCAATGACATAACAAGGGACACCTGTGAACAATCAACCAATGACAACATAGGACACATGACCAGGGAGCACATGGCAGGATCACATGACAAGGGAATCATAAGACATGGGAGCACATGGCAAAACATAACAAACAAGAAACAAGAAGCATAAACATAGTAAAACATGAAACATGAACAAAACCAAAACTAGACATGACAAGTATATTGTACTATATTTACTTTTATTATTTTTAAACCAGCATAAATGCTGCAAAATAATGCATGTATTTATTCAGTAATAATAATAATAATAATAATAATTATTATTATTATTATTATACAGAGAATATTAGAAAGTATTAAATATTAAATACAAAAATAACATTTTATATTACTGTTTAAATACTTGATTATACTTGAACATTCACACATTCAGTGTGTGAATGTCTGACCAAAGAATGGTCAAAAAATCATTAAGCTTCAATTTCTTTAAATTAAAATATACCTTCATATTTTTTATTTTTTTATTTTTTTATTTTTTTGATATGTAGTGCATATACAGCCTATTTATAGGCAACATGTGTGTATACTTGTGTGCCAACCGCTCTTCTGAAACGGCTATTTTCTAATTTCCTCAGACTCATGTCGTCATGGCAAAAGCTGTTAATGTAATTATTCAAAATTAGTGGACCAAACTATTGGGACATTGACTGTCATGTACAGAGCTGCTCCGTCTGGGGTGTCATACAAAATTATGAAACATCGGGCATTATACATCAATGCACACAGCACGCACCTCCATGACCCCCGCTAGTATTTTTCAGCATCATGGAGAGTGACGTCCTGTCAGAATAAACCACATTGGTGGAGGACGGAGACTTATGAAAGTTGACTGGCAGTGACTGATCACGTAGCCTTTTCTGTCTGAGCCATGAGCCCCACTGCTGAAGACCCCTACAAGGTGCTTTAGATATACAGCTCATATTTCAGATATTTCATCTTGAGTGACAGACAGAGAAAAGGAAGCTTAAGGGGTAAACTGAGCCACCCAGACTTTGAATACTGGAATAGAACCTCAAGATTTAACACACAAACCACAATAAGAGTGAAAGATGAGCTCTGAATAATCACCACATGACAAAGAACTGAAGCTGACAAACACAACGACAGCAGCACAAATAAAAAGCAGCAAACAGCAAAACAATAAATAGTAACACAGTGATCCGTTTAATTTATTCATGCCAGCGCTGCATCACTGGAAACTCGAATACCATGTCTATCTTAGTTTTATCCACAGATTAAACTCCTTGTTTGAGTCTCTGGTGTTCTTACCATTTAATATTTAAAGCATTTTTGTATGACAGAAAGAGCTCCTGTCAAAGATGTGCCATGGTGCCTCAAGAATAATACGTGGTAGGAGCTCAGACACTGCTGACAACATTAAAAGACATCAAACAGAGTGAAAATATGAGCAGTTAATCTGCAAACTAACCAAAGTAACCTGTCGGTTACCAAAGTAACCTCTCAGTTCCGTGAGAGGGAAAGAGATACTGCGTTATGACATTAACGCTATGGAAATGACTCTGCGTGAGCCGGTATTTGAAGCACATGTGGAAAACAAGCCAATCACATTGGTCGAAGAACAGTCAGGTGACGTAACATCAGTGACATAAATAGATGCCTGAAAACGTGTCATCAGATTCTAATTGTATGAAGGAAGACATTTCAAGCTTTGCTGAAGTATGGCAAGGCAACTCAGCATCTCGTTCCCTCTCAGGAAACCGGGTTACATGTGTAAGAGGACCAACCAGACGCAGCACAAACATTCTGCAAGGGAGCGCCCCTGGCTAAGGCTTTTGAGGAAGCCACGCTCTAGGTGGAGTGGGCTCTAACACTTAGAGACGGAGCCAATCCACATGCCTCACAGGCAAAGGTAATAGCATCCTCAATCCAGTGGAATAGTCACTGCTTGGAGACAGGGGAACCCCTGCCCCAACCTCCTATGCAGATCAAAAGCCGATCAGATTTAGGGCATAATCTTCAGGGCATAAAGTTTTCTGGTAGAGGGAGCTCTATTATTTAAAGTGGTTTTAACAACCTCAGTTGAGAGACCGGAATCTATTAGCTAGTACCTCTCAGGGGCCAGACGCACAGTTTTCATATCTTGGGCCAGGGATGAATTATTGTGCCCCGTGCCTGGGAGAAAAGGTCCCTCCTGGTTGTAATCTCCAGATGAGAGCCTTCCAGAAGATATATAATGTCCAAGAACCATACTTGGGCTGGCCAAAACTGCTTAGTGGCACAGAGAGCCAAATCTGTGGCTCGGCCGAGTTCTTTGACTGACTGATTTCAGGTCAATTCCCTCTCCAGTATCCAGATCCTTCAGCAGGTCGGCCTGGTACGCCTGAAGAATGACCACTGTGTGCAGAGATGCACCAGCCTGACCTGCTGCCACATATGCTTTACCCATGAGGCTAGATGTAATTCTGCAGGGCCTCAAGAGTAATGAAGGCCTTTTCATGGACGATGCCGCTGCCGGGGAGAGATAGCCAGCTAGCATCTCTTCAACCCGTGGATTTGCTGCATACCCATACTATCCAAACCCCACAATAGTTGAGTAATTCGACGTTGAGGGAGTATGGATTTGAGTATGGAACAGTATGGGCTGTTCCAGGACCTTGACACCTCTGGAAAGAATGGCAGATGTTTACGGCGTTGATGACCCCGACTAGTGAGAAAGTGCTCATCTAGCTTCTTTTCTTTTCCATTTTCTGGCCATTCGATACTAAGTTTCTCTACTGCTCGGTAACCACTTCTAAAAGCACCTCAAAAGCTTTAGATGACTGAGGGGTACTCACAGCATCAGCGTTACCACCCATCTCCTCAGAACCGGAGGTAGCAGACAGTGGGTCCTCGTCTGGATTGGAAGAAATCGTCAGGCGAGCTTCCGAATCCAGAAAGAGATCCCAGGCGATGCATTCTGGCGATGCAGCAAGAGAAAGGGCAAAGCCCGTCTCAAACTCATCCACCAGATCCATCTGTGAATTCCATGATTTTAGTCAACCTGAACCACGGGGCACAGATGCTTGACTCCCATCCCTCAAGAAAAGAGCCAGACGTGAGCGGAGTTTCCGCAAGGTGAATTTCTCACAGTGAGTGCAATCGCCTCCCTCGAGAGACGATCTCCACTCCCAACCATATCACACACAGACCATGTTTGTCATCCCTCGTAAGAAAGCTAGGGCATGGCGGAACACACAGCTTATATTGCTTGTCTTATGCCATAACTCATTCTTTCACAACAAAAATAGATTTTAGACAAATTTAGATTTTGTTTTTTTTCCACTCCTAACACACACAGTGGACTTTCCACACACACGCAAACAAACTGCTTCCTGAAGACAAATAAGCAGATGACGCGTTTTTCAGGCATTTGTTTATGGTCTTCATGACGCATTGACGTTACGTCATCTGACCGTTCTCCGGCCAATGTGATTGGCTTGTTTTCCACTCATGCTTCAGACACCGGCTCATGCAGAGGCATTCCCATAGCATTAACATCATAGCGCAGCATTGAGTTCCACTAGAAAGGGAACCCAGTTCACATGCTACATCACAGAAACCTCAAATTGACCTTATGAAAGCAGCCACGATCACACATTTTCAAAGAAATACACCTCAGCAGCGCCCTTAGACACTGTTTTACTTTAATTAAAAGACTGCGGGAGGAAGCACAGATTTGTTATTAGGGTCACCAAGGTTGCACAGCAGTTTAAAACAAATCCATGTCATTTCTTAATAGACACTACAGGGCCACTGCATGTTCCCATTTACAGTAAATTAAGCTGGTCAGTTGATGGGGTGGTACACAAACAAAAACAGTCTATAAGTTGTTTCCATGTGCTGTCTCTTGAGGATTCACAGAACTCGGCTCATCAGTGCAGTGTTGTGCATTTAATAAGTCACTGCAAATGAACTACTATCATCTTTCTGACAAACTATAAACACTTAGATATGTGTTTACAGTTCCACTGGAACATATCGGAGGCACTTTGCAGTCTGCATCCAGCGGGCAACATATTAACAATGTTGACTGCGCTATTAACCAAATTTCTCTGTGGACCAATCCGTGATTTACAGTAAGAGAAGCCAATAAACATCAATTCCTATGAGGACCTCAATGCTTCTGTCAAATAGAGTATAATTTTTCCTTCGCCTTCATATGTGCATAATATTCAAGGGTCTCTTTCTCTGCCTCTCATCTAAAGAGTTATTTTTATTCCCAACTTTTTTTCTTTCCATGGCCGGTCATCCCTAACTGGGTCATTAAGGATCAGGTGGTTATTTTCTTAATAAAAACCTGTGTTCATTTAAAGTGGTTCATGCCTGCAATGCGGTAGAATTAAAGCTCCCTGGACATGGGATTGACTTTTTTATAACTCAAGAACATAAAAGGAGAGCTTCATTGAAATGTATTACTTTAAAAAAGAGTGTTTTAAATTATTCACTGCAGTACTCAATAAAAAAGGCGGAGAGAACAGACGAATACTCAATAGGACAAAAGAAAGAAAAAAAGAAGTCAATAGGGCAGAACTGCTAAAAGAAACTCCCAAAGACAGTGAAAAACATTTTTTAAAATGATAATCAATACGTTTCATAATACTTTGGTTCTAAAACTAAGTACCAACCTGAAAATGTAAATTCTAAGTTAACAAAACTGCATGGACTTGATATTTGAATGAATGAATGAATGAAATGTTTGACAAGCAGTTCCTATACATCAGGTATGACAAAATAAATAAATAAATTTAAAATGAACAGACGTACTAAAGCAACAAAATAATTTTGAGTTTGTGGGGTCTTTAAAAGCTGAATTTAAATGTTCTGATGGAAGCATTTAAGGTATTCTTAGCACGCAGCCACAAGCACAGATTGGCAGATTAACAGACCATAGACTGAGAAATCTGGAATGAAAATTGATGAAGAATGAATAATTATTCTGTAAAAGTATGGCATGTCAAGGAATGTCAAGTGCATTCATTCAAACAGCATGGTAAAAACTAAAAAAAAATAATAAAATAAAATATAAATAAATAAAAAGACAAAGTAAGCTATCTGTCCTTATTTTTGAGAGCAATTCTTAAAACCTCAATAAAATATCTACTTGTATCGGTCTGCTCTTTCAGAGGGCTTAAGGACACCGCAGGAGGTCTGGGTCACGACCAGCTTCTATAGAATGAAGACGTCAGCGTCTAGCCTGAACGAGCGCCATCCCTGTTGCTTGGCTCGCTACATCCTGCCCAATCTCATTCTTGTAGAAATTGAGGTTTGTGAAGGTCGTTATTGAGAAGTGCTGTCTTATTACAGTCAGTGACCTTCACCTCAGTCTTTGGCTCTCTCCTCTGTGTTATTTAGTGAGGTCTGACACACGTGTTTGAGTGTGTGTGAGGCCATCTAAAAAGAGGAATAAACCTCATAGCACTTTTCCTTGCCTCTTTATCGCTAGATGGTAGTGTAACTGTCAGTCTTCCTTCTTCCCTGTCGCCCAGGGACACACAACAACGAGATTGGCAGAATACTGCTTTTTCACCAGACAATGATATGACTGTAAGAAACAGAGAGAATCTCAACAATACTGACTCAAAGCCATTTACCACATGGAAACTCTAATGTAATATTAAATAAACAACTGTGAGACTTAGCACTAGCACAAAGTATGTCAGAAAATATTCAACAAATAGTTCGGTTACACTTTATTTTACAGTGCCGTAGTTACATTGTAATTACTCAAATAAGTACTAAGTACTATTAATTAACTACATGTACTTACTGGTAACTACATGTACTTACTATAGAGTTTCAGTTAGGGTTTGGTTTAGGGTTAGTTACTTGTAATATTGCATAATTTACTGTTATTACTTTAGTAAGTACATGTAGTAACGTGTAACTACGGCACTGTAAAATAAAGTGTTACCAATAGTTCAAATTGTTACACTAGCATTCAAAAGTTTAAAGGTGCAGTAAGCAATTTCTGAGAAACACTGCTGATATTTGAAATCGACACCCAAACAAACACAGAACTCCCTTCATTGCTCCACCCCCAAAATAACAAACACACTATGCTACAAAGACAATCACCAGCTGGCACATCAGATCAAGTATGGATAAAACAGCTGTGATTATGGATAAAACAGCTGTGATTCAACAACAACAACAACAACAGCATAACAGCAAAAAAAAAAAGTTTCATATATCAAGCTGAAACAAAGTGGTGAAAACAACTGTTTTCAGCATTGATAATAACAAGTAATGTTTCTCAAATAAATGCAGCCTTGGTGAGCATAAGAGACTTTCAAAAACATTAAAACTTTTAGACGCCACTTTTTTTTCTTTTTAGCTTTATTTTACATCAAGATTACAAAGTAAAATGAATAAATGGTCACACTTTAGATTAGGGTCCAATTCTCAATATTAACTAACTATTAACTACGACTTTTGCCTCAATAAACTCCTAATTACTGTTTATTAATAGTTAGTAAGGCAGTTGTTAAGTTTAGGTATTGGGTAAGATTAAGGGATGTAGAATATGGTCATGCAGAATAAGGCATTAATATGTGCTTTGTAAGTACTAATAAACAGCCAATATCCTAGTAATATACATGCTAATAAGCAACTAGTTAATAGTCAGAATTGGACCCTAAACTAAAGTGTTACCGAATAAATCATTTTATTAATAATATTTTATGAATTATAAGTATATTTGCAATATGGAAACTATAAATAGAATAGTGTTACATCTAAACGTGCTCATTTCCATTTTAAGCTCAACCCACATCTGATTCTATTCAAATACAGATACAGAAACTCATTATTTTGTCATTACAATAGATAAAGATACATATACAGATATTACAATAATAATTGTTATAATAATTAAAGCAATGCTCTAATAATTAAGTATTAGTGAATTCCCCCGTAAAAGTTCAAATGTTTAGCTTTATTGTAGTGCTTTCTTCCTTGATGCTTCAGTAAAAAAACCCTCAAAAATAACACCTTTCTCTCACTCTTAGAACAGGGAACAAGTAAGATTGTTTGGCACAGGTGTCAAAAGACTATGTCTAAGTCGGTTAAGTCTGATTTTCAGTCACCAATGGCCCCTGATGGAGGAAAGGACTCTACTTGCCTTCTCCTGCATTCTTTGTCATGTTTTCTTCCACACAGCTGCGGCCCTCCAAACAGTGAAAAGAACCCCTGTAGATTTATCCAGCACCTGAAAATGGGTTTCTGGGATGATGTATTATCCAGGTCTGCTCTTGAACGCCAATATTGGGCGTCTTTATCTTGCCGCCGTCTCTTTTGTAAGGAGAGTGTATGGATTGGTTAAATAACAAGAATGAGACGTCTGCTCTTAAAAGCCCAGCTGTTCTTGCTGAATCAAAAAGTTGCAAGAACTTTGCAGTGTGTTTACGTGTACCTGCTTGTGTGTGCGTGGAGATTTGTTTGTTATCTCAAACACTTAGCAGATAGCTAATATACGTGAGCGAGAGGCTTTTTGTGCAGCTCGTGAGCAGGCCCTGGCCGCCTGTGATTTATCTTGGGAGCGGATACGGGACAGACTTTATCAGGGGAAACAGCCTGTATTTCAGCCACTGTGCCGTGGCCTGTCTGCTTAACTCTATCTGCTCATCTTGTGTGGACATTATTGACTAGTTTTGAGACCCAAAATGTGTTTTCAAGCTCTGCTGACAGCTGCTTCTTACAGGTAAAAAGGCAAAAAGTGTCACACCGAAGCAGGGGAGAGAAATGGCAGTGAGATCTGTGAGGTAAACCTCATGTAACACCCGAACTGACCCCATTGACCTTTGATTCGCACCACTGAATGGATTCAATCTTTCAATCTGTCTGTGGCTCTCCCTGAGGAAACCTTGACCAATTCTGCTATCACTATGGTATTACTGACTGGATCAAACTCGAAAACTTGCGCGGCCAACACAGACAAACAATTCTTCAAAGGCAACTCTTGAACAGTTTCAAACTCCTCTTTAATTTCCCTCACGGTGGCATCTGGCCTCACTCACAGCTGAACGAAAACCACCTAATTCTCTTATAAAGCTCTGAGATGAACCATCAGCCTGTCGACATCTGTTCTGAGCTGAATCTGACAGTACTTGATGCTTCTCTTCAGGCTAAACTCAACACCTGTCTGTTACTGAAGTCAAAGGATGCTGCTAAGTCTCTCTGCTCTCCATCTGTCGTGTGGCAACATCCTCAACAGGTGACCAAATCTGGTCAGATCACATCTCGTTTTGCTCCTTGGCTCCAGAAAACCTAGTCAGGCAGGTACAAGTCAGTCAGAGATCTCTCTCAGGTCAATATTGCAACTGATGCTGAGAGCAGGGTTTTGCACCATTCAAAAATTAATTGAGAATGCCTTATAAATTGCATTCTCAATTAATTCTCAATTGCTAATCCCTGGTTTAGAATTTAATTTGAATTGGGGTATCAAATAGGATGTATAATTGCGTTTTATTCAGGATGTATAATTGAGTATAATTTTAAGTTTATTTGAATTAGAAAATAGGGAAATAGAATTCAAATTAATTGAAATTCATTTACATTTTATTTTTAGCTAAAGTAAAAGACAAACTGTCAAGACAAAGTTTAAATGTTGGCTTATCGATAGACCAAAAGAACAACAGACACAGAACAATAGAATGAACAAATAACTGATAGATAGATAACACTGTTATTGTTAACTAAAACTATTAAATTAGTATTAAATTGTTTTTGTTAATTGAAAAAAAAAAAATTAAATCAAATAAATCTTAGGCAAAAAAAATTAAAAACAAATGAAAAATAGAAAGGTTGCTTTAACAACTAAAAAAAAAAAACTAAAATTATTAAATTAAAATTTAAAAAAATAGCACAGAGCAAAAAAAATCTAAAATGAAAATGAAAACTGAAAATATTAAAAATAATAGCTAATTCAAAATATTAAAATCAATAATTGTATAGAAATAATGCTAAAATAACACAGATAGAATGATAGAACGATAGATTAATAGAACGATAGATCAATAGATCGATAGACAACCTGGTTTCATAGGAAAGATACCTGTGAGAACGTTTTCGCGAGTCGCCAAAATACGTACCAATGCATACATATCACTGCAGTTTCCAACAGAAATGAACACTAGAGGCAGTAAAACGGCAAGCGCTTTTAATCATTTTCATACACAGTTACGATTACAGGGTCAGATTATGGATTAATAAAGACTCGTTTTCACGTCTCCTTGCACAATATTATGTTATGACTTCAAAAGGGTTTTTTTTTTTTTTTTTTTTTTTTTTTTACCACAGTGCATGATTTGTAAACAAATATATTTTGGACTTTGCATCGCTTAACCATCTCCATATGTTTCGCTTTTCTGACATAACAAGCTTGCTCGGTAGCTCAGCTGGTACGGAGTTGTACTTAGAACGAGGAAGCCCTGGGTACGATCCCGTGAAAGGCGAGTCACAGTAAAAGAGCTCAAAGAGAGAGCTAAAATGGCACGATTACGGATGCTTTTTATGTCACATTTGCTTTTGTTAACACTATCGGGTAGGTTTAGGTGTAGTGTTGGTGGTACATTATTTTAAAACGCAATGGAGTGTAAATTTAAAATCAGGACTGCGGTGATTCGTATAAAAACCAACGTCATAAAAACGTACCATATTCACGTTTATCTGTTCTGGCAAAAAAAATGAACATACTTTTAGCGCCACTCAGTGGACATTTCACATCGAAACTGGAGTGATATGTACGTACTGGTACGTATTTTGCGACTCGCGAAAACGTTCCCACAGGTACGTCTTTCTAATGAGACTGGGTTGTCGATAGAACGATAGATAGAATGATAGATAGAATGATAGATAGAACGATAGAATGATAGAATGATAGAACGATAGATAGATAGAACGAATGAACGATCGATCGATAGATAGAACGATCGATAGATAGAACAAACGCTTGATAGATAGAATGAACGATCAATAAATAGAATGTACGATCGATAGAATGAAGGAACGAACGAACGATTGATCGATAGATCGATAGATAGAACTATCGTACATACGAGCGATAGAACGTTAGATCGAACAAACAAACGATAGATCGAACAAACAAACGATAAATAGATAGATAGATAGACAGATAGAACAGAACGATCGATAGATAGAACAAACGATTGATAGATAGAACAAACGAACGAACAAACGATCGATAGATACATAGAACGATCGACAGTTAGATAGAACGAACGATCGATAGATACATAGAACGAACGATCGATATATAGAACGAACGATCGATAAATAGAATGTACGATCGATAGAACGATCGATAGAATGAAGGAACGAACGATCGATAGATAGATAGAACTATCGTACATACGAGCGATAGAACGATAGAACGAACGAACGATAGATAGATAGAATTATCTATCTATCTACTGATCGATAGATAGAACAAATGACAGACAGACAGACAGACAGATAGACAGATAGATAGATAGATAGATAGATAGATAGAACACTTATTTTAAGTACCAAAATTACTAAATCTATATTACTATGTACTACTATGTAATTACTATGTACTATAACATACAGTACATAGTAATAATAATAGTACATAAATAATACAAAAATAACAAAAGAATAAAAAAATTTTCAATTCTGAGTTTTGCACTTTCCTGGCTTGTGGAGGGCGCTGGGACATTCTGAATCATGTTACGGATTGTGAAAAACCGAGCAGCATGTTTAATTTTTCAAGGAATGGCAGTGTGAGTGACGTGAATTCTTCAGCACATTCCTCGTTGACAGAGACCATGAATCAGCCTCAACATGCAGGACCTGTGAGGAATATTTGTCAAGTTTCCAATACCTGGTGCACTCGGTGGCGATGTTAATGGGACACGGTGAGCAAGCTGAGGCCACGGGCATTTCATCTCCTCAAAATGTCCTCATGAGAGAACAGAGGTGACACAAGTCAGCCGTATCAGGAAAAAGTGCCAATGTGTCTCGACTGAAACGAAGGTTTGCCAATTTTAATAATACATGTGCATTGATCACCTAATGATCCATTATGAGGAGAAACAAGTTATTAATGATTTTAATAGCCCATTAGCGAGAATTCGATGAAGGACGGTAATTATAATATCGATATTAGTGCAGTGCTGGTAGTGCAGAGATAACATTGCTTGTTTTGAATGTTCTTTTTTTTCCTTTTCTCTGACCTGAGAAATAAATGACTAGCGCTTCAGTAAACACTGGCACAGTGCAAAGGGAAATGATGGCTTCCATGAGTAAATAGCACTGTCTCCTGTGTTTGTGTAGCATGATGACCTTATGAAAACATTACGCTAAATTGTGCTATGTCTCTATTAGTACCATAGGGACTCAGTTCATGAATTCCCTGTCTGAATCACTTCATGTGAGCTGAACTAAAATGTTGACATTTCTTGTGCTGACATATTCATATAAATTGAAATTTATGACATTTATTTTTTGGTCACTCATATGATACTTGCATATCGGTGCTTTCGGGTGGGAACCTTGTTACGAGACTTTTGACTAGCGAATGTCAGACATATGTGTTTTGTCCATCATTAGAACAGTCGCATCTGAGGTAGTAAGTGCATCACATTTTGTTTTCATCAACTCACAGGTGATAAAGTTTATTGTAAATAAGTGGGCGCTCAGTTTTTTCTTTCATTTAGACAAAATCTCATGTTATAAAAGATGAAGTGCTAGTCACAGGCCATTTAATACAGTACTGGCTATGACTGGAGGACAAATGCTAGACTAAGACACTCTTCTCTGCTCCTCAAATACATAAAACATTAGCCTTTATATATAGTGTTTCTTGAGTAAAGAAAACACTGTACTTATTTAAACATTTCCCCTGGCATTGCAAACAAGCAGAGAAGGTCCAAAATGTGTGTGGCACTTCATTGACGATTGAGGCAGGGTGCAGTTTGAGGATCCAATGGAGTTATGGAGTTCACTATGAAGTTCACTAGATCACTATAAATAAATAAATAAATAAATAAATTCTGTCATTAACTCATTCTCATGTTGTTCTAAAAGCATGTGAGCTTCTATTGATTTCCCCTTTTTGGAGTTTTTGGAGTTCAAAAGGAGCAACTTGAAGATCCTAAAAAGATTTTTCACATTTTTGGTGTTTCACAGATTAGTCATAGATTTGGAATAACGTGACACTAGAGTAAATGACAAAATAATTTTATTTTATTATATATTTTTAGAAAAACTATTCATCTAACACCATTGTAAAAGTTTAGTGTGAATAAAAATTCAGCATAAAAAAACTGAGCATTTCTGGGAAAGACTTCATGAGCACTTCTATTCAAAGGTATAAATTTAAAAAAAAAGGTGAAATGATTTTGACATTTAAAAAGGGAAAGGAAACTCACAGTGTGAGTGCATGGGCATCTTAAAGCACTCACATAGATTTTTTTCATTAAGCCCGTGACAATGTTAAACAGTCTAATGACGCTCAAAGCCTGGATCTATGGAGAGAAGAAAAGTGGAGTGGAGGTATGTGGCCTCCTGGATTCTTTAGATGAATGTATAATCCAATTTAAAAGATACATCCAAGGCAGTTTACACAGGGCGTAGGCAGAAATTAACTTGATTTTAACCATTTCTGGGACTGAAATCGCAATCAAAATGAGAGTGTGGGCCAATAAATAAACAAATGAATTGATAAGAATTGACTTGAGTCAATTTATCTCCTTTCAAAATGCACTTCAATTCCATTGAAGAGAGAAAAAATACAATATGAGATCTCTTTAAAATTTCAGTTGTTCCTCCTAAATAGCTAAGCGAATAAATGGAGAGCAAATTGTGAGTTTGCTCAAGTCTCCTGTTTTAGAGATGTTTGTCCTATAAAAAAGCATATTGTAAGAATATTGCATAGTTGTGCTTGGAGTCAATTGTTTTATTTGTGATAACGCAACGAAACATGAGAAATTTTGCAGACATAATTTTTGGCCAGGTTGTCATAGAAAGAAATTATGAACACATGCAAAAACAAGAGACAACCAACTAAATATTAATAACTAATTATGTTGTAAATTTATGTTTTTTTTTCCCTGTGAGACTGTTGATTTTCTTTTAATTTTTTTTTCTTTTTTCTTTTAATTTTTTAATCTTAAAAATTTTTAATTTAATTTAATTTAATTTTTTTTTTTTTGGCATAGTAAAATAAAACTTGTAGCTGTAGTTTGGCTTTTTATACATTTATATATATATATATATATATATATATATATACACACACACACACACATTTTTAATGTTTTTGAAAGAAGTATCTTATTCTCATCAAGCCTGCATTTATTTGACAAAAAACAATACAGAAAAAAACAGTGAGATTGTAAAATATTATTACAATTTAAAATAATGGTTTGCTATTAATCAGCCATTACTCCAGTGTCTTCAGTGTCACATGATCCTTCAAATCATTCTAATATATATATATACAGTTGTGCTCAAAATTATTCATACCCTTGGTAAATATGACCAAAGAAGGCTATGAAAATAAATCTGCATCGTTAATCCTTTTGATCTTTTATTTTAAAAATATACAAAAATCCAACCTTTCATTGGAGAATAGGAAATCTCATTATGAAAGAAATGTTTTTCTCTAATACACATTGCTCACAATTAATCATACCCTTTTATTCAATACTTTTTGCAACCTCCTTTTGCCAAGATAACAGCTCTGAGTCTTCTCCTATAATGCCTGATGAGTTTGGAGAACACCTGACAAGAGATCAGAGACCATTCCTTCATACAGAATCTCTCCAGATCCTTCAGATTCCCAGCTCCATGTTGGTGCTTCTTCTCTTCAGTTCACTCCACTCATTTTCTTTAGGGTTCAGGTCAGGGAACTGGGACGGCCATGGCAGAAGCTTCATTTTGTGCTCAGTGACACATTTTTGTGTTGGTTTTGATGTTTGTTTTTGGATCATTGTCCTGTTGGAAGATCCAACCACGGCCCGTTATATGACTTCTAGCAGGGACAGTCAGGTTTTGATTTTTTATCTGTTGGTATTTGATAGAATCCATGATGCCATGTATCTGAACAAGATGTCCAGGACCCCCAGCAGAAAAATAGGCCCACAAGTTTAAAGATACAGCAGTATATTTCATTGTGCTAAAAAGCTCATTTTTTTAAATATATATATATATATAGATAGATAGATAATTTATATATATATATATATATTTATTATCACAGATTCCAAAAAATATTAAGCAGCACAACTGTTTCCAACACTGATAATAACTGAAAATCAAATCAGCATATTAGAATGATTTCTGAAGGATCATGTGACTGAAGACTGGAGTAATGGCTGATCATGAAAATTCAGCTTTGCATCACAAAAATAAAATATATTTTAAAATATATTAAAATAGAAAACCATTATTTTAAACTGTAATAATATTTCACAATCTTACTTTTTTTCTGTATTTTTGATCAAATAAGTGCAGGCTTGATGAGCATAAGGGACTTCTTTCAAAAACATTAAAAATAGTAAAAGTTTCCAAACTTTTGCCCGATACTGTGTAGCCAAAAGTGATGTCCGGAAAGAATATTTGTTTTTTATGATCCTACAAGCTTGATTAAACCATACATATATATATATATATATATATGCACAGTGTATATATATATATATAATTTTGGCCATTAGTGAACAAAGGCTCACAGAACTGTGGACCTGTATCGTGGACCTGTATCTCTTCTTCTGGTGAGAGTTTCTAATGAGATGCCTATCTGTCGCTGAAACTCTTTAAACCACCACACATTTGTCGCAGAATTCACTGGCATTTCCTCTATAGTGTCAAGAGTCCCGGGAGCCATTCCTGAAGCCTGTGCTGTCCCTGGACGCCACCGCTAACACATCAAGAGCAGCTCCAAGTGCCAGACAACATGCTTATATATAGATACAGATAGAGGTAACTTTGAAAAGAAAAAAAAAAGCCTGCATGTGCATTTTGTTTCATGGTTGCAATCAAGGCTGCTGCACTTGCAGACGTGTCATTATTTCAGTGAACTTTACAGAGATGAACACACATTCCTAACTCACAAATCCGAGTTCTGATGTCACATGGTTACATAATCTATGATGGTGGTATAGCACATCATGTTCCATACGTGATTTGAGCATTCTTGAGGGTTTTTTTTTTTTTTTTGTAAGGTGCATTCAAGGAGGTCTATAAAGTCTGAGCACTAAAAAAAGTCCACTAGATAGTCTGGAGAGAGCAACCCATTAGTATTCCTAATTATTCCATTCAACCTAGACTTTTTATGCAGCATCACACAAAAACAAACAAAAAATTCTGTTACCAATGGCATTGTACAAATATCAGCAATCGCACCGAATTTTTGCTAAGTTTGGGACATGAAATAATCAAAAAAAAAAAAAAAAAAAAAACATGAAAACTTTTATATTTTGTCTAAAAGTCCAATAAACTCTTCCAAACATTCTTATATCTGTTGTTATACAAATGCCAATATATCACACCAACAAATATAAACTAAAATGATATTATACATCCAATAATGTGGTTACCAAGATGTTCTAAGCGGTGTTTTAGCATTAGTATCTACAGTTACACTTTACTACTAACTATAAGTAACTTTGCAACTACATGTCAATTAATTAGAGTTTACTAATTAGGGTATTAGTAAACTGTAGTAGATTATTAGGTTAGGGTTAGGTGTTAGGGTTTGGTTAAGTACAATAATAAGTTGTGTTGCAAAGTTACTTAGTCAGTGCAATGTCTGTTGGGGTTCCATCAAAAGTGTTAGCAAATCTACTAAAAGCCCGCGTTCCGCAGAAGTTGAGCGAGCGATCCTTTCAAAGTATACTCCTTTGGCCGTGAGTGCGGAAAGATGCATTCGGCGCATGCACACTATCTAGTGGACTTTTTTTCAAGTGCTCAAGTCACTCACATATGCGCTGTTGTACTTGCACAATCCGCACGGACACAAAAATGGGTTGTTTGCACATGACGTCATTGCTGCACGCGAAATGCGGCTGGAGGACAAGGAGTGATTTTTCTATATAGGAATCCTATCACAAACTCAAAATTCCTGTTTTGCGTCGTTTATGGCTGCTCAAATCTATCAAACCGAGAAACCACAATGAGCTTTTATCGTTTACGTAACTTATATCCTTTTTTAACTTTAAAAGTTGTCACCTTCTATAGCGTTTTGCGTCTTACTGAAATGAATATGGATACCTGCTTACCTTTTTTGTTTTTGACTTGGTTAAATAATCACATTCTTTATGGTATCGTTTGCAGGGAAGAGAAGATATTTTATCCCATTGCATGATCATTTGGTGTTTTCACTTCAGTTTTGTAAAATTCCGTTTACAATGTTGATCTGGTTACCGTGAAAACAGTGTCACGCGCTGGGCACGTGCTGCTGCTTCAGCCATCATATGGTAGAAAATGTTCAAATTAAAAAAAAATGTGTTCAACAAGCTGACAGAAGTCGATCCATTTCTTTGTTGGATGGGTGTAAATGTAACTGTAGTTTTAATGTTTTCTTTGTAAATATTCACTTTCCCATATGACCACGGAGGAGAATCGGATGGGCATTCAGCGGACAGACACCCTTTATTACAGTCTATGACAGACACCGACACACTGTATTTTTTATTTTTTATTTCAACAAATGACAACCAAAATTAAACCCATAGAAGCTTGTGAACAGTTTTGAAGTGGCTGCGTGCAAGTTATAGCTACTCATTCACAAGCCGAGTGAGAATCATACTCGCAAATATAGCCTAGTGTTAATTACTAAACCAAACAAAAACAAAACACTTTCAAAAACACTCAGCTATATATATATATATATATATATATATATATATATATATATATATATATATAGCTACATTATTAGATTTGATATACGGCGTCTTCCCGTCATCTCCTCAACCTGCTTCCCTTAGTGCGTTTTTACACATAGAAAAGGCGAAAAATGTTTTACACCTTCCAGTTTTTTCCCTGAACGATGATGTGAGCTTCTGTTGCAATTCTCGATTCAGCATAAATGACCTACAATGGAGACATTTTTCACAATCACGACAGAAAATCAAAAATACTGCCCTTAACGTCACTAGTAGAAAGGCAGCGCAATATAAACAAACCCAGACTAGAACTGAACACGGCGTGACGGCAGCTTCACATTCTCTATATCTACCTCCTCAATGGCAGTCAAGTCTTTCAATTTAGTAGAAAAATCGCTCCTCTTCATAACATAAGGTTCACGTCCAAAATATGTTGTAATTTTCTGTTTATACCTTTCTAAAAGTACGGACTTTTCCCCATCTCTTCCATTATAATTTTCACGTCTTGCCCTGCACATTAATTTCGCGCGTCACCAGAACCACGTGATTGCAAACAACCTATTGGCCTGTACGCAGACATCCGAGGACCCTACTGATGACGAAAATTATGTCACACGGACCGTCATGGAACATGGACGTCCGAAGAATACTTTGGGCTTAATACTCTAATGTCTGGTAGTTGACATGTAGTTGCAAAGTTACTTATAGTTGGTAGAATGTTTAAAGTGGAACATCGAAATAAAGTGTTATCATCATAACTACCATTATTTGTACAAAATATCAATAATCTCCTTCAGTAAAGTACTGTCATCTCATGGATGGTGATTTAAAAAGTGTCAGGCAGTCATGGGTTCATTTAATGAACTTTTGGGGATATTGACATTGAGGTGTCAGCAAAAAATCTTAATCACTTAATGAGCAAAGAGGGCAGGTGCCCCTTATGAGCCGTGGTCCCCTACAGCCCCTTGGCAGGGTGCTAAGACCTATTTAGGGTCCTCTGTGACCGCTGACACTTACTGTGTCACTCATACGGTCCTGAACTTCCCACAGCTGCTCTGCTTTGCCCTGTATAATTATTGAACTAAAACTAGTTATGGTTGTACTTATAAATTGAATGTGTACGAAATGGAAAAGCATAAAAACAAGAGCTGTTTTTTTATTGGAATTGGACAGTACACATTATTGCTTTAAAACTCCCATCAGTGTAAAGCATGTATCTGTCAACTAAAAAAAGGTTTAGAGTTATGGGGAAATTATTTATAAAGAGAAAAAAAAGGTGAAGCTCATGTTTGAGCGTTCAAGTGTGAAAAGAAGGAGAGAAAATCACAGTTTAAATATGACTAGATGCATACCTCTGGGAGACATGTTCAATTTTTCATGGCTTCAGTCCATGTCATAACACATCCACATCAAGAATAGGTTACATGCATCTTTACAGATCTGTTTAGCGGGGCTGCAGCGGGAATGGAAATGCATTTTCCAAGGATGAATTAAAAAAGGGGGCTACATATAGTATATTAAAAACTTTGACTATTTACTTTAATGCATGTTCCATACTGTATCTTTATTGCATGATTCATGTTATTCTAGAAAAATCCCCGAAATTTGCTCAGACAAAATTTCCTCACCAAACTCACTAAGGCTACTTAAATTTCAACCAAAATTCTGGCTGTGTTTCAGAAGGACTGCAAACTATCATAAAAAATGCCAAAGACTGTTTTCACGACACTGTTTTCAAAAAAAAAAAAAAAAGCATTTTTATGCATTTTGGCCGTTCATTTACATGATAAGAGTGTTTTGGGGCCTGAAAACACAAACTTTTGAAAACGGGTGTCAAAGTGCAAGTTTTTGAAAACGATACCATTATCATCTCCATTTAAACAATAAAAATGCACATTTGTGAAAACGGTGATGTCATGCGTATGCGTATTACGTGTTCAGTCTGTAGTGACATCGCCAACTACTGGCCTAGCATGCATAATACAGCATTTTTAATCGTTTTCGCAGATCCGTGTGAACAGGGATTTTGACAACATTGTCATCTGTATGCGAAAAACACAAAGGAAAAACCTGTTTTCTGTTTTTAGTACATTGTTTTGTTTTTTTTAAACATACCCTAAATGAGTGAGTTAAACAAGGGGCAGGGGGACACAATAGGTTGCTATGGTAACAAACAGACACACACTAAAGCTGTGTCTGAAATCGCCCCCTATACCATTAACTATCTGAGCCAAAACCATAGTGGATGTTATTGACTGCACTCATTCAATCCCACAATGCACTGCAATAATGAGTGTCCAACTGATGTACGCTCAACGGCTAGAGAATACCCATAATTTTTTGTGAGATACACGCACCAAATGAATTTCCACATCTGACCAAAAGATGGCGCACACAGCGGAATCATCCATCCATTTTCTAAATCGCTGGTCCAATGTGGATGCAGTGTAATACCATACAGGTATAAATTCCTTTTTAATCGATTATTAAATTGTTTAATTATGGTACAAACATAGTTTCCATGACAGTTCAAGATAAATCTCTTCATTACTACAGGAGCTGCGAGTTTGCTAAGTTTCAAATAATTATTAAACAACAAGCACAAACTATGTAAAAGCAGCAGCTCTTCTGACACACTCAGTGTCCGAATTCACTCACTCGTTTTCATTCACTCCCTCAAGTTAACTATATTAGTGGACTAATGCAGACAATAGTGAAGGAGGGTATATGGGGGCAATTAATTAAAGCTTAAAAATGCTGCCTTCGGAGGATACATTCCAAAGTAAGATGTCCAAATTCAATGTTAGCTTCACTTTCTATCTCCTGAGATATACCTTCATCTGATCAAATTTTGAAGGCAGCATAGATGTATCCTTAGTAATTAATAATAGTAATTAAATATTTGCTTAGTTATCACCAAAGCTCCCTCTCTTTTGCTGTAGATCATTAAACAGTCACGCTGCCTCAGTTTTGTGAGATACCTTTGTGCGCTAACGCTGCCTACAAAGTCATTGCCTGTTAAGGCAGCGAGGCAACAAGTCAGCTGCCTAAGTTTTTGGATGTAGCCTAGGTCAACTAAGAAAGACAGGAAATAAAAACAGGCACCAGAAACACAGAGGTTGTGTCCGAAATTGCCCCCTATACCCTCATTCACTATTCCCTACACTAGTCCACTAAAATATTTCATTTGAGGGAGTGAATGAAAACAAGTGAGCCTGAAGGTCTGCCACTTTTGTATAGTTTGTGCATCCTGTTTAATAATTATTTTAAACTAAGCAAACTGGCAGCTCCAGTAGTAATAAAAAGATTTTTCTTAAACTCTGTCATGGAAACTATGTATAAACCTTAATTAAACAATTTAATAATCAATTAAAAAGAAATTTATACCTGTACGATATTACGCTGTAGCCACATTGGACCAGCGGTTTGGAAAATGGATGGATGGATGATTTAGCTGCGGGCGCCATCTTCTGGAATTCATTCATTTGCTTCTCACAGTGCATTATGGATATTCTCTAACCATTGAACATACCTTGGTTGTACACTCATTATTGTGGTGCATTGTGGGATTGAACGAGTGCACTCGATAATGTCCACTATGGTCTTGGACACCGCTACAAATGGCTGTCCCCTTAAATAGTGTCCTATTTAGGGGTATAGTACGGTGGCCCAGTAGTGCACAACACAACGAAATTAAAAAAGCAAACATAAGTTCATAACACAACGAAATCGAGCCACAACACAACGGAATAAAGCCACAACACAACGAAATCGAGCCACAACACAACGGAATAAAGCCACAACACAACAAAATCGAGCCACAACACAACGGAAATGCTCCCGACCACTAGGGGGCTCTCAGAGCTCGGTAAAGTTAGTTTTCCTTGCCAATATTCTATAGAGTCGACAGTGATATCAATACCACGATTAGTTTCAACAGTATGTAAACATTGTATATCGACATGAAATATTAATTCAAAATCACCTATGTGCACAACAGCTTCATATTTATACCTGTGAATGATTTGACGCGCTACCACGTCGCATGATGAAGGGAACGTCTGCCAATTCCACCAAGTGGTTGAAACGTATAATTTGTATTCATTAAAATTACTTTAACATTTAAAAACAGACATGTTCAAATTCCAAAGCTTGTCAGTCTTACCAACAGGAACTAACAAGCTTTGGAATTTGAACATGTCTGTTTTTAAATGTTAAACAAAGTCATTGTAATGAATACAAATTATACGTTTTAACCACTTGGTGGAATTGGCAGACGTTCCCTTCATCATGCGCCGTGGTAGCGCGTCTAATCATTCACAGGTATAAATATGAAGCTATTGTGCACGTAGTTGATTTTGAATTAATATTTCATGTCGATATACAATGTTTACATACTTAAAACTAATCATGGTATTGATATCTTTGTAAGACTGTCGACTTTATAGAACAGAGGCAAGGAAAACTAACTTTACCGAGCTCTGGGAGCCCCCTAGTGGTAGGGAGCATTTCTGTTGTGTTGTGGCTTGATTTCGTTGTGTTGTGAACTTATGTTTGCTTTTTTAATTTCGTTGTGTTGTGGTTTGATTTCGTTGTGTTGTGGCTTGTTTCCGTTGTGTTGTGGCTTTATTTCGTTGTGTTGTGGTTTGATTTTGTTGTGTTGTGGCTTTATTTCGTTGTGTTGTGAACTTATGTTTGCTTTTTTAATTTCATTGTGTTGTGCACTACTGGGCCACCGTAGTATAGGGTGCGATTTCAGACACAGCAAGAGAACATAGAACTAAGAATCAAAATAAGAGTAGCAAAACAGAATATAAACAAACATTGACATTCAATCTAATAATCCTTTGCTATTTGGGTGGGACAAAATGACAGAAACATGCTCATTGTACTGGACAGAGTATAAGGGAATATTTTTGTTTGTTTTCTAAGTGCATGCATTTCAAGAATATGGTTGTTTCAACTTATTCTAAATGCATGAGCACCCAGGTGTTACTTCCAACTTCCAAAAGAGAAGCTTCCTGTACTCAGGGGAAGTCTAGCGAATCAATATCTTAAGCAGCACTGAAGCAGCAGGATTGATGACAAGCAGATAAGAACGAATTTGGCACGTCTATGTGCATCCTCGCGATCCTTCTCTTACGTCACCCTCCAGAGGCCAAAATCTCATAGCAAACAGAACAAAACTGAATACAAAAGCAGCTATTTTGCTGGAAAGGCTGCTTTGCATACCAGTTGTGGCTTTCAATATCATGCTGAAATGAATCCATGTCAAGTGGCCCACAAAAGGCTGTATTTCAAAAGATTATCTTTCTCAAAAACTCCTTTTGTTTTCCACAGAAGGAAGAAAGTGATACAGGTTTGAAACAACTTACTGAGGGTGAGTAAATGATAACAAAATTCACATTTTGGTGGGAACTGGGAGAATGTTCATGAGCTACAGTACCTAGCCTCCATATTTCATTGGCAGATATAACAGATTGCATTACATCCAGTGTAATTAGCTAATCCAGACCGCTGATATCAGCAAAATGAAGCCATCTCATCACCTCTGTTCACGGCCCACAGCAGATAAGACAGAATGAGGCCGTTTTACAGGAGAATGACAAAGAGATCTTGTGCGGATTCATGCCACACTCTTAAAAATGAAGGCTCCATTTAGAACCAAAAGGGGTTTTACACTCTGATGTTATAGGAGAACCATGTTAAATCCACTAAGAACATTCTATTTTCTATTTAACACTTTAAAGAACCCATAAACCAATATGCTAATCTGTAGAACCTAAAATGATGAGTAAATGATTACTACATTATTATTTTATTTATTTATTTATTTATTTTGTTTAAGGGTGATTAAACAAATGCAAAAATCTTGGTATTTTTGTCTTGTTTTCCATTAAAAATATCAAAAAATTCTTAAAGATACATTTACTGGAGAAGCATTTTGCTTAAAAGGGTGGTTGATTATGATTTCACTTTTTTTCAACTTTAGTTAGTGTGTAATGTTGCTGTTTGAGCATAAACAACGTCTGCATAGTTACAATGCTCAAAGTTCAATGCAAAGAGAGATATTTTCTTTTAAAGAATTCTCTAAGGACTACAACAAACGGCTGATAGGGACTAAAACAATATTCTTCCCAGGTTATTGACATCACTAACCTTAAAATTTACATAAATCCTGCCTCCAAGAACACGCAACAAAGGGGGCGAGGTCATGTCGGGCTGCTTTAGAGAAGAGTTGTTGTAGTAGAGTGTTGATACCATGCCGTCATTTTACGCCAAACGAGGATCAATTCAACGTTGGATTTGCACAAAAGATTAACATGACGGCACATGCTAGTCGATGAGTTGAATCAACTCCACAGCAACTACATAAATTTATTAACTAACCATTCAGAAACCTCCAGTTTCATTCTAAAAGTTGTAACTTTTTCCTGAGTCTCTCCATCAGTGTCCGACTCCGGTTTGAACAATGTAAGGCTGAACACCGTTACTGACAATCGTCATTTTGGCTGTGTGAGATTCTCCAGCTTTGTTGTTGTTGAGTAACCGAAGCGAGAGCTGTTAAAGCTCCGCCCTATTCTGGAAAGTGGGCCGGGAGCAGAAGCTCATTTGGAATTAATGGACACACACACAACCAGCGCGTTTTTACTCACACCCAAATAGATGCAAATTTGACAAGCTATATAATAAATGATCTGTGGGGTATTTTGAGCTGAAACTTCACAGACACATTCTGGGGACACCAGAGACTTATATTACATCTTGTAAAAGGGGCATTATAGGTCCCCTTTAAGATATTATGTCTTGTTTGCTGAAAAAATGTAACCAAATTAAGTGAGTTTATGCTTAAAACAAGAAAAGATATCTGCCAAAGGGGTCAGAAAAATAAACTTAATTCGAATGGCAAACCAGTTAAACCATTGGAAGATATATATTTTTTTTGTTTTACACATAAAATCACTTAATTTTAATCAATTTTTCACTAAACAAGACTTATTGTCTTAAGTCATTTTGCTTCTCAAGTGAATGTATCTTGCTTTAAGAATGTTTAGAGGGGGAAAGACAAAAATACTAAGAAAGAATATTTTCCTTTAGTGATCTGCTAAGTGAATAAACATAAAAATTAAAAATGTATTCTTTTATTGTTGCAGGTCACCATGAAAAACCCTGCTTTTACTAGCAGCATATTACCATCTACACCAAATCTGATCTGAGTCACAAACAGCAGCTATTTTCAAAGTTAAGGTGGCAGTAATAGCCACAGGCTGTCTGTCTTTAGCCCTGGTTCATGCTCTCCTCTCTTCCTGTTCCTCACCCTATACACAAGACAACAGATCAGATGTGTCAGGAGCACGGCCCTGCTGCCCACACACTAATGAAAGAACACTGAATCAATGCCCAAGGGAAACAAATCCAACCCACTTTACCACTATTACATGTGAAGACAACAATATATATCTGTAATGCGAAGATGAAAGGCGATGAGTCACTTCTGTATGTCTAGGATGTGTTCACAGTGCAGCGCAAATACCCAATTACGATTTTATGCTCAACTCTGTTATTTTTGTGAGGTTGTTCACATAACCTTTTTAAATGTGGCCCATATCAGACACTGGAAAATTGAGTCAGTGCTCTAACTAGAAGGTGATGTGCACTAGAGGATGACATCAAAGATTTTAATTTTGTGCAAATTAAATGTCAAACTAGTTTCTGCTATCATAACACTCCACATGCATCTTGTTTTCTGACGCTGCATACATGAATCAGTACAGTCACTGTAAAGAAAATAAAAGTGGCTACAAATGGTTAAAAATATGCAAGGAAGACAAAACCGATCACAATTCTGTTTGAAAATATCACAACAACATTGTTGTTGGTTACATTAGTAATGCACACTAGTTTTTAAAATAAGTCTTTTATTCTCACCATGGCTGCATTAATTTGATCAAAAATATAGTAAAACAATAATATTAAACATAAATATTATCATTTTAAATATTTTTCAATATATTTTAAAATGTAATTTATTCCTGTTATCAAAGTTGAATTTTCAGCATCATTACTCCAGTCTTTAGTTCCTTTTAAGAAATCATTCTAAAAAACTGAATTTCTGCACAAGAAATATTTCTTTTAGTTGCACTTTATTTTACAGTATGTGCACTTATGTGTACTTACAGTGTAGTTACCTAAGAAAGTACTGGTTAACATAAGGTAACTACATAGGTTAAGGTTAGGGTTACGGGTAGGTTCAGGGTTACTACCTAGTTATTACCCAGTTATTGTAGTAACTATAATAAGTACATAGTATGTACATAGGGAACAGGACCGTAAAATTAAGTGCTACCTTTCTTATTATTATCAATGTTGAAAACAGTTGTGCTGCTTCACAATTTAGTAGAAACAGTAATGCAGATTCTCTGATGAATAGAAAGTTCAAAAGAAAAGCATTCATTATTTAATGCATCCTTGTTGAATCTTAAAGTGGTTAAAATGTATGACGTTTACCAAAAAAAAAAGAAAAAAAGATAGCTCACCTAAGACTGAAATTTTACAGTTGCAAACAAGTTGAATGGAGTTTGTATGTTGTATTTATTTAACTGCAAACATTTGATAATTAGGGGTTGTTGGGGTTTACAATAAACCATAACCAGAAGGTTGGTGGAACATCAGCATCCAGGCCACATTACGCTGCTGTCTGAATGAGACTGTCCTCCTCCAAAAAACGACCCTATAGGTTGTTTTTTCAAGCACCTTATTATGACCTATATTTACATTTTAAAGTCATGCGGCCTCTAGCTGGCGTAAAAATAATGACAGTGTCGTGTATGACCATCGTTACCAATCAAAATGTGTGTTCATTTGAATGCAATGTGTGGACTTTTTACATGGTCCCTTACCCGCCATTTGTCCTATTTCCATTTAGCAAAACTCATTTTTTTATTTACGACTACACCTACCCCAACCCTAAACCTATCCTTAGTGATTTATAGTGCATATACACTTTATGAGCACATGCGTTCCCTGGGATCGAACCCACGATTGCATGATCACATCATTGCATATTGTTGTATATTGCAATGCTCTACCAATTGAGCTACGCGAAACTCGAAATATGATGCAGATAAAAGGGTACAATGCATTAAAATGAAAGTGTCCTGTTGTTGTCGATAGGGGCGCAACTTTAGTAAACGCTCCTATGGGTCGTATTTCAGGGAAGTGACAATCGACCTATATGGGCGTATTGGCTGGAGGACATGTTGGTCTGAATGCAGCCTATGAGAGCTGTTGTAAACAAAAACATAAATGCATTAGACAAACTTGTCAAAAATGTAAACATGCATATCTGAAATATCAAAATATCAGTACACATCTCTATTGTTTGAATGAAGGAAAGAGATCAGCATAGCTAAACTAGAGGTGTAAATGAATCCAGCAGATGTCTAAATAACAAGATTTAACAAACAAAGACCTGAGAGGTACAGCAGCTGCGGTAACAAGATTAGAATAACTGCCTGCCTCATCAGAAAGACACCCGCTCTAATCCTCTAATTACTTGTAGAGGAACATATGACACATACCTACACAAACCCAGGTAAATTCATGAGGAATCATCTCGAAAGCGTGGGCATTTCCTTCACTATACAGTTGCCATTTCAAATATTGATTAAAACACAAACAGGATGTGATGACTTTAATTAGAATTTGTTTCATCTTCATCAATGCAAGGACTCTCCCAGTGAAATTGCACAAAGAGAAATGAGCTTTTGCAGGACTAATATGCCTTATTTGTATTTGGCCTTTTATATTCAGCTAATCAAGCAAACATGTCTTTGTTTGAAATATTTCTTGTTTGCATTCTTGTTGACCTTTTCCCCGTCTTTATGAGATTCACTAGGAGTTCTCTCCTTGGGAAAATTTCCCTTTTTCTCCTCTCTCGTGTTGGTATTCAGAAGAAGAATAGCGCCTGCTTCTAATCACCATTGCTGAGATTAACGCCTCTCAATCCATCCAAACAATGGTTGGGAGATTTCCGAAGGGCCCCATTCCACTGCGCCGACCAAGTGGGACCGGGAAAACAAAGGCGAAAAGGATTTTTTTTTTTGTCAGCATTTTGGGAAGCGTGTAAAGCTCCATCTATATGCTGGCAGACACATATTTCAAGCCTCAAATTTAATTGCAGAAAACACAAAGTGTTTGCATGTTCACGCAGTGAACCGGGAGGAACTGTGACTCTAGATAAACTGCTCAGTTTGTGGAGATGCCTATATCTGTGTGGACAACAATGACAGCTGCTTGGCTTTGGACCCAGATTCGGTCCGATTCCCTTTCCATCACCCTGATTTATCAATCAACACAAACACATCACGCAGCAAAGAGCTGCAAACGGCACCTGTATGTTAAATAAAAAAATAAATGTGGCTTTTAGAATGCGTACAAGTACAAGACAAAATGAGATCAGTGGAGGAAAAGATGAACATTCATCTTTGTGACAGGGTCATCTAGTGTGTTTGAAGGAAATGAATCCGGCTGACAAAGACATATTGGAACATCGGGTTCACCACTTTGATTTCTCTAATGACTTTCTCTCCATATTTTGCACTGCATGTTGTTATCATGTTTCTGACTACATCACAGGAAACCTTGCCACATTGAGGTGTTCATTTTTACACCATGTCATAATTTTTTTCTTCTAATCCTGCTGGAAAATCCATCTTAAGATGATAACTGTGTTGGCACATGAGAGGTGGTTTCTAACTGGTTTAAGCTGGTAGACTATTGACAAAAAGGTTACTAGTTGCTCATACTAGCTTGAGGTGATCAATCTGGAACAGCTTAGTTAGGTAGATTTGATAACACTTTATTTCGATAGTTCACTTTAGACATTCTACTAACTATAAGTAACTTTGCAACTACCAGTCACTGTCTGCTTAATATCTGCTAACACTTTATTTGGATGGTCCACCAACAGACTTTCTACTGACTATAAGTAACTTTAACAAGTATGTCAACTTATTCTACTATCCGAACCCCAACACCTAACCCTAATCTATCAGTCTACTAATACTCTAATGAGAAATAAAAATAATAATTACATGTACATATGTACATATGATAAAAATTCTAAAGCTTTTTCGCACAATGAAAAGAACAATACAGAAACAAAACAGTCTATTAAATCTACACAGAACACTCACTGGAGAAAAAATAAATAACCACAAAACTTATCCACCTTATTCCTGACTAGCCTACTGCGTTTCGAATTATGGGTTCCACTTCCGGTTTGGGGAACTTCCATTTAAAAAGACTGAATCGTTTCAAATCATAAGGTTGCCCTACAAATAAAGCTTATCCGTCAGTTTGACTGAATGAGCTGTCAATTTTTCTTTCATGTTTTATTTTCAGACATCATGAGAATAACGTAACGCTTGGTATTTTAACGTAACGTTATAACAAGAATATCTATGGCAAGAGCTCTTTTCAGTCGCTGCTTTCTATCCTTGTGATTATTTTCTTTTGTCCCTTTGCATACCGCTGTAACAGTATGAAAAAGGACAACATATACTGCACATTTGTGGTCTGTTCTCCCGATATAATTTACGATATATCCCATTAATAATTCACTGGAATGCACGACGAATCTCTCGTTTTTCTCCTCAAAGCCTCACGTCTCTTTCCAGGTTTGTTTTCACAGGTAAATACAATTTATTATCTGTAAAAATGATGGAAATCACTTTGATATAGTATCACGCAATGCTGAAGTTCATGAATATTTTTTATTAAGACAACGCATATTACATAATACAGATATATATCACTATAGTTATATTTAACCCGTCCATTGCTGTGGAAAGAATCGCGCTTTTTCACGGCCTGTTGAAAGTACCTTGTTGATGCTTTTACACTTTTAAATGTCCTTTTATTATTCGTTGATTGAAGGGGTGAGTAGAATAATGTCATCTCGTTGTACCCAGTTTAAAAATAAAACGTATTATTGCGTTCATAGAGCGAGCCTTTCACTGACTGTTTACAGCTTAACGGAAGTTACACCCATAATTCGCGCAAAGTGTCATTGGGCGTAGGAATAAGGTGGATACAATACTGGATAAAAGAACAGAATGAAACTCAGGACTTAAATACATAGGGAAAGTAATCAAGGGGAACTGAAACAGGTGTGTGGAAACTAATCAACAGCCAGGGAAACTAACTAGGAACTCAGGCTGGCAAAACAGGAACAAAACACAGCGAAAACGAAACCAAAACAGACTATACACATTACAATCTGGTGTACAATGACCAATGAAACCACAGCTAGCGTGATAAATAAACTGTAGCTTAAAGCTGCTGTCCATAACTTTTTTTGGTTAAAAATGATCCAAAATCAATTTTTGAGCAAGTACATAGCCAGCCAGTGTTCAAAACTATCTCCTTACCTTAGCCCGATTCACAACGTTAAGCTTGTAATAAAGTTTTATAATAAAATCGGTACTGGTGGGTTTCCACGGGAAATTCGAGCATGTAGCCATTCGTCTTTGTGTCGTTACGTCACGTCTGTAAACATTTATAGCGTTTTCTTACAGCAGCTGGAATAATTTAACTTATCATTTTGATAGTGGATTGTAATCCAGAAAGGTCCAAATGACAATCATCAGTGACACCTGGAGATTCACCCGAAGTAAAAAGCAAAAGACATCGGACTGCGGAAGAAAATGAAATCTACAGGTAATGCTAATACACACTAAATACACATAGTCAAGCAATGCTGATGTTGTTAACATTAACAATTTGAGAACAAAGTAAAACAATAGCCTAATAATAATTTGCACAGTTTGACGTGATATGAGCTAAGCGATCGTTAGATTTAATCACCATTAGCAGCGTGGTTTATGCTTTTTTTTTTTTAGTTTGTCAGAACAAAAGTGGCAGACATGTTACTTGTTCAGATGACATTTTCCGGTGAAAATTCTTATTTTACAGTACAGTATCACCGATGTGGTGACTGACAGTAAACATTAGATTCATCCACTCTGAGGAGCCGTGCCGATCCACAACCCACATAAAAATAAAAAAATCCGCAAATAACTGCAATTGCATGTTTCAAACAGAGATGGCGCCAAAGAGGCAAAACTTACGGACTGCAGCTTTAAGCAGGATGTTCCAACAGGAGATGAAAATGTAAATTTATTCAATACACTGCCATGTTATTTTCATTCATTTTATCATTGTATTTTTACAGAAATAGCATATTTTAATTGACAAATAAATAAATAAATAAATACAGTATTCATCTTACATATTATATGTATCAATTTTTTTCTAGATAAGAAAAAAACAGATGAAAAAAAAAGATGTATCATGCAGCACTGTTCTGTGTTTCTTAACATTTACACCAACAGTATGATTTAATTAAAATTGTTGGTAACACTTTACAATAAGGTTCATTTGTTAACATTTGTTAATTTATTAACTAACATGAACTAACCATGAGCAATACATTTGTTACTGTATTTGTTAATCTTTGTTAACCTTAGTTAATAAAAATACAGCAGTTCACAGTGCATCAACTAATGTTAAATACAACTCTTGATTTTAATAATGTATTAGTAAATGTCGAAATTAACATTAACAAAGATTAATAAATACTGTAGAAGTGCAGTTCATTATTAGTTCATGTTAACTAATGTAGTTAACTAATAAACCTTATTGTAAAGTGTTATCAAATTGTTTAATTATCGACATGGTGCATCTTTTTTAAACTAGATTTACATTTACGCATTTGACAGACAGGTATATACTGTATATACTGTATATATATATATATATATACATATACACACACACACCTGTCTGTGACTTCCATTGCATTCTAGTTATGTTTTTTTATCAGTTCATGTATTCCCTGGTAATCAAACCCTTTTTCTACTGTTTGAGCTTCAGAAAAGTATTGCTTAGTCTTAACTAAATATAAAATAACTAACTTTTAAACCCATTTTGGGTAGCAATTTAGTTTACATGATTAACACTGCTTCTAAAATACAAGGTATTTTCTACAAAATGCAGCTCACAAAATAACACCACTAAAGCAGACAATGAAAGAATCAATGGCAAATAGCAGAAAAAAGACTAGTGAGCACCTTTATGAGTCAGAAATGACAAAAATTGAACACCACCATTTTTCTGATATTGATTTGTGTTTATTAGTCAAACTTCTCAATAAGCCTGACAAAGACAAGTAATTCACGTTATCTTCCAGCTGAGGATTTCAAAACCTATGGCTCAAATAACACCTTAAATTGAAAAAAGTTAATTTATATAACTGTCTTGTGTTGAGCTTGCATGTGTACTGGCTCTGCACTAGAACGTCAGGTTTGTCTGTAGATGCTGGTTCTGGTTGCATGGATGGATGAGGTAATTACACATCCTCCCTTATAACAAGATTGACAGTGACCTTAAACAGGCTGCCTGAGAGTGGAAGTGGGAATCGGGGAGGGAGAGCAAGAGGGAGACAAGGAAAAATGAAGGCTTAAAGGACGATGGACAGTTACAAAAGATGGATGGCATGAGAGAGGAAAGATGGATGGTTTAGTAGATGCTTAAATGGAAGCAGTAATGGAGAGGGTGTATGAATCCCAGTGCTGGTACCATCACAATATATTAAGAAAAAAAAAGTCAAGTCAAACATAAATGCAAAAAGCAACAATGGAATATTTTAATATTATGATGAAAGTGAAGTATTGTTAGTGACAAAACCATACATTTAACGTACATTATTAGTAATTTAGAGCATGATTTTGGTAGAGTGAGATTTATGGGTGGGAACACAATTACTATAAGTAATTACTATAAAGTTACACAATTATTATAAAATACTATAAGTAACTTTGCAATTCCATGTCAACTATCAGTCATTAGAGTAGTAGACTGCTTAATATCTGCTAACACTTTATTTTGATGGTCCCCAACAGACATTCTTCTGAATATAACTTATGCATGTATGTCAACTTATTCTACTAACCCGAACCCTAACACCTAACCCTAACCTAACAGTCTACTAATACTCTAATGAGAGTTAGTTGACATGTAGTTGCAAAGTTACTTACAGTTATTAGAATGTCTAAAGTGAACTATCAAAATAAAGAGAGTAAAGACAACAAAAATCATGTTTGGTTTCCATGTTTTATGGGGAATTTCAATAGACATATTTATTTTTATACTGTAAAAACTATATATTCTATCTCCTAACCCTTCTCCTAAGTCTACACATCACAGAAAACATTCTGTATTTTTACATTTTCAAAACATCACTGTTTTACAGTATAAGCTGTTTTCCTCATGGGGACCAAAAAATGTTCCCACAAGGATTTTGGATATTGCCATCTTTGTGGGGACATTTTGTTCCTGTAATGTAGGGTTTATCAGGACCACACACACACACACACACACACACACACACACACACCAAAAAGAACCATGCAACTGACAAAAACATCTCAATTTGGGTCACTAGTGGTAGTTGTCGATGGACAAACAATAACACACCAAACACGTATTACCTATCACTTTGCTATGTCACAGCTGGATAGGAAACAGTGTAAAGCTATATATTTTCCATCATACTCCAGCAGTCATATTCTACAGAAGTCCTCAGATCCATCCTTTTGATCAGAGGATGAGTCAGGAGCCAGCAGGACGCTTGCAGGCTGGAGAGGCCATATGTGTGTGTTGATATAAAGTACCACTTTGCTCAAACCCAGACCACTGCAGGAGCTCTGATTGGAACAGGGCACTTGAAATGGCTACAGGTGATGCTCCATTCGTGATGTAACATTCGTACCTATTTCCCAACACTCTTGCCATTCTCCAGAGAATGTCTACATCTTACCATTCTATCTATTTCTTGTTGCCTGTCACCAAAATCTCCCTGCATTCTGAAATAAAAAAATGTCATGTTATGGATGTACGAAAACAGAATATTAATGCTATGTATAATACTTGCACTGATCATTACATAACTGTCTCATTACAAACTATTTTGCTCCCTCACAATGATTTGAATTAAATTACGGTTCTCATTAAAGCAGACCAAACTCCCTTCAGATGGCACAGGCTTCTTTACGCTTGGCATCCTCTATTGCCCTGTTGTTTTATGGGTCATTTGTTTAATTGAAGCAGCAGGGAACTGTAGTAGATTGGGTGGTTCTTGGGGGAAATAACTATCCATTAGGTTGGTTAATTTTGGACGCCACCCCAGTCAGGAGCAAAAGCACATATAGTGTTTTCTCATGAATGGACTTAACGGCCTTCTAGATTATTATATAAACAGAGACTCACTGAAGTAAATGTAATACTAATACCAATACTGTAATCATAGAAAAACTATAAGTTTATCAACTTTAAAAGTTGTCTTAAAGCCTTATTTGAATTTTTGAAAGTTTGAAAGACAGAACAATAGAATGATAAATAGATGTAAACAAAATTCTCCATTTTCTTCTCCATTTAATATAATTGCTTTGTAAGATAAACAACTGAGATATTTTGGTAAATTTCTTAAAGTACGTGCAAATTCTAAAAAGCTAAAAGAAAAAGCTAAAAGGGAGATCAGTTGTGTCTTTTGAAATGTGCTAATTATCATTAGACAATATTGTAGAAACTGTAATCTCATTGGAAGTCATTGAGCTTAGTGTATGCTATAAATCTAGAACTGAGCCTTGGGGAACATCATAAATAATATGTGTTCTCTTAGAGTGGCTGTCACCCAAAGGAGTGAAAAAACTAATTAGCCAAAAAAAAAAATGTTCATAAACAATAGATAACAATGCCAAGAAGGACAAATCAGAACTAAATACTGTGCACTAAACAGTTGAGATGTTACTGTGCTGTTTATCAGTGGTGGACGAAGAACACAAATCAAGAACTTGAGTGAAAGTGCTGATTCCCTAATAAAATATTACTCCAGTAAAAGTATCAAAGTACTCTGGACATTTTCAAATACCCACACCTGCAGTCTTGGCCTCTTGAAAGCATGTGCATGCAGCAGGAAGTAAGTGCCCCAGGTGTTTGAAATGCCAAAGTATTCTTAATGCACATTAAACCCACACTATTTCAAATACCGCTTCGGAGTGGTATTTAAGGCTAAGTGTATCCTATCATGGATCATGTTCAGGAATTCAAGTGCCCCAGAAAGGAAAACATTCCACTGTAAGTTAAATTAATTATATATTACATATAATTTGGTTGTTGCACATTTTATTGGTGCAAAGATGAGTATTTTGTATTTTGTAACATTTGCAACTGCTTTTTATTGGATAAATGTGCAGATAAATATGGTTCTTTCTCATAACTAAAAAAAGAGAGATTATCTTACTGCTCTTAAAACATTCACTACTAAGCTTAAGAGATATTACTAGTTTAGATGAAAAGGATCTCAAGCTGTCTAAAGACGTTACTGTAGTTCTACCCATTAATAGACATGGTACTTCCTTGAAAATAAATTCAAGACACAGCGCTACAACAACCATTATGAAATGACCCTTCACAACAGATAATGCTTTACAATGAACTCTGTTAGAGAGCTACATATCATATGGCAATTTATCTGTTCAATAAAATACCTTACTCACCTGTTGAGTAATAAAAATGCCATCTCCGTGTCACATTTCAAATCCCTCAGTTCTCACCATCTCCGAAAAGCCATGCCAAAGTTAATTCACGTTTTATTACGAGGTCTGTCGCAGACTCTCCTCGGTTCCGCTTTTTAAAAGAAAAAAACAGGTGATTCACCGGAGATTAGAGATTTAGCATGCTCCATGCACCTTTCTCTCTCGTTCTGACAACTAACCTATGCCACTCCCACACCATACACACATCAAAGTAGCCAGAGCAACTTTTCTCTATTTACAGATATGACAAGACACGCACGGGCAAGTGATGTATGTATGAACACCATCCCGACAGGTCTAAAATTTAAACACTCATAATCAGTGTTGGGGAAAGTTACTTTTAAAAGTAATGCATTACAATATTGCGTTACTCCCTAAAAAAATAACTAATTGTGTTACTTAGTTACTTTTTATGGAAAGTAATGCATCACATTATTTTTGCGTTACTTTTTCTCACCTGGGCTGGGCTTGCTTGTTTGTTTTTTAATAACAAAATAAACAAAAGTTCTATTTTTGGCAAATGTAAAGACCCTTTCATACCCAGTGTTAATTTTGACAGCAAATTTTGATTTAGTTTTAGTCACAGTCTTTTGACTAAAATGCCATTTAGTTTTACTCATATTTTAGTCATCGGAAATTGTTTTAGTTTTAGTCTAGTTTTAGTCGACTAAATCTACAGTAGATTTAGTCGACTAAAATCTAATTTAGTTAAATTGTAATGCATTAAGCATTTATCTAACAACACACAGATCCTATACACTGATATAGGTACAGCTGATATTCCCCAAACTGTTTATGTTCACCCAACTGTACTTTGCTCGCCAAAGCGGACAGTTTTTGACCGTTCAAGTGCAAAAAGACACGAAAGAGCAAAATTCAGTACTTTTCAGGGATTGACACACTTATCATTGAGGTACTATTATAGTTTTCATTTAAAATTTTTATTAGATTTGATTTTTAGTTTTTCTGCTTTCATTGTAATTTTAGTTAAAAGTTTTAGTAATTTTTTGTGTGTTTATGTCTTTTAGTTTTTGCTTTTAAATGTCTAAGTTTTTATTTCTGTTTGTTATTTTAATACCTCAGGTTAAGCTAAAGCTTAGAAACTAGATGAAATAAAATAAGTTCACATTTTTTTATATATTTATTTTTTATTTCAGTTAATGTTTATTTCAAGTAATGAATATTTCTTTGGTTTTAGGTTTAGTTAACTATAATAACCCTTATACTTGTAAAATATATTGAATAATGTGTCAAATAATGTTCTTAGTCTTTCCTTCCTGTGACAGAAGATACAGTAGTTTACTATGAATTAAACAGAAATTAAATTAAATCCAGTTTATTGTGTAAACAAAATAACAATAATGACCAGGAAAAAATAATAATTATAAACCATCCCGAAATACACCGTGACTCTTATTCTGAAATGTCTGCAGTCTGCACTGTAGCAGGCTGCTCATGAGGGTGATAAAATATGCATTCTTACAACCATCTAAAACATACTACCATATAAACATCGTGTAGTAAACATTGTCATAATTCATCAACATTAGCTTATAAGCAATCGCTTGGCATAAATGTGCGCTATTCATTAATTGCGAAGCAGTCTGAAGTGCTGCTGCTCGAGCCTGTAGAGTGCGCAACAGCGCCGCGTTTCCCGCAGTTAGATCAGCACATTACACTTCAAATGTGCGCATCTTCCACACAGGACAGCAGTCCTGACTGGATATCTTCCCAAATCGTCCCTCTCTTTCATTTTCGTCTCGTTTTTATTCGTTGACGAAAATTAGAGTAGATTTTAGTCATAGTTTTAGTCATTCAAAACGCATTTTTATTTAGTCATCGTCTCGTTTTCGTCCGTGAAAAATTGTCGTTGACGAAAATTATGACGAAAATTATTCGTCAACAAAATTAACACTGTTCACACCAAAAGTGAAATGAATCCGAGGAGGCAGACGTTCTTAGTATCAAAGCAGGGGATTTAGAGGACTCGCCACCTCTTTCCCCCGCATACGAGGAGTTCCTGGAGGTTGTGACTCATGCTGTGGCCAAATTAAATTTCGATTGACCATCAGAGAAGCAGGAAGTGCATAAGAAAAGTAAACTGGATGAGCGTTTCCTGCACAGCCGAGCACAGCCTCCATGTTGGGGCCTTCCCTTCTTCCTGATCTCCACGCTGAGATCTCGAGATCATGGAAAAGACCGTTCTACTCATGTTTAACGAGCCCCACAGTACACAATAATTCCCCAAGGGGAAACACATTCTGTATGATCATGGTTATGCGCAGATGCCTTCGTTCCCTTGTCATATGGAAGAAACCATGGTTCCTGTCCCAAGGCCCAGTGTTGGGGGCGCCATGTCACTGGAAGATAGTGACAACAGATGCATCCCTCACAGGCTGGGGAGTGGTCATGGATGGCCACTTCACAAGGGGTCTGTGGGAAGAGCATCAAAAGAGTGGGGGACTTACAGGCCTTTTCCGTCTCTCCCTCATGTATGGAGTTTGCACTTGGGAGGGTTAAAGCTATTCTCCACACTAGACTGGGCTATGTGCCTAAGGTGCCAACTAACGTGGTTCAGTCTACAGTCCTGCAGGCCTTCCATCCTCCACCTCATGTGTTGGTGAACCAAGAGAAGCTGCATCTGTTGCGCCCTGTTAGGGCTCTAGAGGTCTATGTGCATAGGTCCTCTCATTGGAGCAAGTCGGACCAGCTACTAGTGTGTTTTAGGTCACCTAAAAGGGGATCCCCAGCCTCAAAGCAAACAATTAGTAAATGAATTGTTGAGGCAATCTCTATGGCTTACGAGGCACGGTTTGCCTTCACCTCTGCTAATTAGGGCACACTCTACTACAAGTATGGCATCTTCTAAAGCCCTGATATTGGGGGTTTCCCTTCAAGAGGTCTGTAATGGAGCAGACTTGGCCTCCCCACACACGTTCATAAGATTTTATAGTCTGAATCTTCATTCAACACCAGGAACACATCCTGAGATGTGCCTGGACAACTTCACACCAGGGCAGGCATTAGTCAGTGTGGCGCAGGGTATTCTTTTCCATAGTGTCATCTTCGACGCAGCGTGAGTTCCCTCAAAAGGGAATGTCTTGGGTTATGACTGTAACCCTTGTTCCCTGAGAAGGGAACGAGACACTGTGTCACTTTGCCACACCTCCTGAATGCCTGAGAGAGGCTTGCTTCAGCCTATCAGAAGTTAACACTGTTGTGTTCCGACGGGTCTTTGTAGCTTCCATGGTACACTGTAGGCCTGTTTACACCTGGTCATTTCATGCGTTTCCTCTGATCGGATAGCTTTCCGATCATGAAAAGACCAGGTGTAAATGCCCTCCGAAACACATTCAAGACAGATTTAAATCTGATCGCTCAAACCACTTCAGGAGGTGGTCTGGGATGCATTCCAGTCAAAACTGAACAAGTCTAAATGCATCTGGTTGTTGAAACCACATATGTAAATTTTACTCTTCCCAAACACAATTATCTTCATTAAAAGTAATGAGACTAAATGATCTTACCAGTGCTGTTGCCATGCTCTCTACTGTTGTGGTCTTTGATTTTGAAAGCTGATGATCAATGAAATGCAGCTCATATTTGTTGCTTTTGGTGACGTGAACTCCATTAAATCTGCATATAGAATAGGAATTGAAGATTTATATCCGTTTTGCAGAGACACAGTTATGTGGCCAAGTGTAAATGGAATCGTTTTGATAAATCAGATAGCTATCTGATCAGTAAAAACACACAAAGTGATGAGGTGTAAACAGGCCCTGTCACACGCTACATCACGACACAGCACCAATCAAGAATGATCTAGTTTCACATGTGCTGCAGACGCTATCACACAGAGGCATTCACCATAGTGTCGTTTTCGATGCAGCGTCTCGTTCCCTTCTCAGGGAACAAGGGTTACAGTCATAACCCGAGACGTTTTATTTTACTAGCAAAACTTGTCATACACTGATAACTAGCCTACTACTGATAATTACTGATAATACAAGAGTGCGAACAAACATGCTATATAAAAAATGAGGAAAAACAAAATGTGTTGACGAATATAAACATACAATATAAAAACATTTTAAGAAGAACACTATGCAAACATACAAGTTTTACATCATTTGAAACTGCTACGACAGCAGGGAAGATGCATGGGCCTTAATTTGCATTATTTTAACGTTATGTTTAGTTACCTAAAACCTACACCGTTCTGACAGTAATACACAAATGTGAACATGTCCACATTCAAGCATTTCATACAACAGGCTTAAACAGCTCGCTCTTTTACAGCAAATTAAGTTTACAGACAGCTGACAGTCGTGACCTAAATATGATTTTCATTTACATTAAATCCTAAAATTAGAATTAGAATTGCATTAGAACTGCATTAGAAACGTACTTTTTTCGCCATCAGTTTTGCGCACACTCATGCTTTGAGGATTTTCCATTCTATAGACTTGGAGTCAGACTTGTTAACTGGAGACTCACTCTGACCGGATCATTTGAATCAGTGAATTGTTGACTTGAGAAAAGATACAATCTATCTAATTCACAATTTAATCATTCAGTGTGATTTGCCAACCAATTTATCAGGTTAATTGAAAAGAATCATCTCATTCACAAATCAGACACCGCTATTGCGTCTCAGAGCGGGTGACGATTTCTTCAGTTAAAAAGAAAAAAAAAAACGAGGAATGGCATAAGTTTTTATGAAATGTAGTAGAGTAAAAAGTACATTATGCTTTGAAATGTAGTGAAGTAAAAGAAAAAGTTTCCCAAAATAAAAATACTCTAATAAATTACATACTTGAAAAGTGTACTTAAGTACAGTAACAAAGTAAAAAATACTTTGTTACTGTCCACCACTGCTGTTTATACAGTGGTTGATATATAAGCGTGGCAGCAGTTAGGACTGCTTCATAGTATTTAAGAATACATAAATGTCTGCACATCAAAAGAACAAATGTGTATTATGTCCAGCCATCAAGAGATTCTGAATCACAGCAGCACATAGTGGCATACAAGCAAAAGACAGTCTTGCGTATTCCTCCTTCCTATTAACATCTCATTAACTTCACTAGGCTGTTTGTTATTAGTGAATATAATAGAGAGCACAGAACCGGCACTACTGATTGACTCGTAATTCAGGATCTTGCAAAGACATGGTTATATCATTATGGCCAATACAAATTATACATTCATCGTGCTCCTTGATGACTTCATCTTCAGGGTCTATGTACTTTCTACAAGTGTTAAATTACACCCTGACAACAACCACAGGAATGAGTCAATATAAAAGAACAGAATGATTAAGAGAATAACAATGTGCATTACCTGATAAATTTAAATATATTTAGTTTGATCATAACTCTCAACTCTCTGAATAGTTTAGCATGGTAACAGATATTAAATGATTTCTGAAGGATCATGTGACTCTGAAGACTGGAGTAAGGATGTTTAATATTCACAATATTACTGTTTTTTTTTTTTGTTTGTTTTTTTTTTTTCCAAAAAAAATAAATAAATGCAAATAAATCAAATCAAATAAATGCAGCCTTGAGCATAAAAGACTTGTTTCAAAAACATCTTCCAAAAATGCATCTTCAAAAATTTTAATGTTCCCTTTCAGTCGGTCACTCACGACGTCTCGTCGGAGATGAACCGACGAACTGGGATCTCGCTAGAGAGGCTAGTCTACTTCGAGTGTAAAATGAAGCCAAATGCACATTGACATGCGATTATTGCATTCAGCTGCTCTGCCTTCAGGCACAGGAATAAATGAGCAGCAGGTGCAAGCGCATATCAGCTTTTCACTTCGGAGCCGAGCTGTTCGTTTCTTTGAATGCCCTGCAATCTACAGAATTGTGTATTCTTCGAGCCAGTTCTTCAGGAGGAAACATCTTTCTGCGTGTTGGTGAGACAGCACTTCTGCGGATTCTCCAGCTGATCCTAAACAAACAGCTGTTTTTACAGCTACAGAGAGTGAGCGCCTTCAATGAGCTGCACTTTTTCCCTGTCAGTGTCGCATTGGCCGGCTCCCCTGTGTGCTTCAGCACTAAAAGAAAGCTTGCATGTGTCTGAGCTTGCGTCTTTTTAAAGATGACATTCAACCCGTGTGTTTGCATGTGGTCGTTTCCTGTGGCACCCAAATTCTCAACAAAAGAGCAGTTTCTCTATCTCTGGGTCCCAAGAGCGCACGGAGAGCAGTGGGAGGCGAAAAACCTTGCCACTCTCATCCTCCTTTTCTGTTGCCAGCAGGCAGCAGTGGGTGGTTCAAGAGCATGAACAAATCTACTTACACACCCTCTGCACATCCGTGGAACCAGGTAGTGTTGCACCGCACACTCAGACCCCGCTACAGGCCACCTTTGAAAGAGAGCCCCCAGAGCTGGGTCCCTGTGTTCCACCTCGCTGCCCCACTGCGGGTACGTCTGTAGTTCCTGCATGGTCTCTGAGAGCCTGGTTAGTGCTCCCCAGTCCATCTCGCTGGCTCCTTCGGACCATCAGACTTGGCTATGTGACTCCGCCTGGTGTCCCCCCAAGTTCAGAGATATTCAGTTCACTTCAGAGAAGACTGTCAATACCCCTGTCTTGCGAGCGGAGATCGCAGTCCTACTGGTGAAGGACGCAATATAGCCGGTCCCTCCAGCCGATATGAAGGCAGGGTTTTACAGCCCCTACTTCATTGTACCCAAGAAGGAAAGCGGTGGGTTAAGGCCGATCTTGGACCTGCGAGTTTTGAACCAAGCCTTACACAAGCTACCGTTCAAAATGTTGACACAGAAACACATTTTCAAATGCATCCGTCCCCCGAGATTTGCAGCAATCGACCTGAAGGACACATGCTATCACGTCTCAATTCTCCCTCAACACAGGCCATTCCTGCGCTTTGTGTTCCGAGGGTCGCGCATATCAGTACTTCGGGCTGTCCCTGTCACCCCATGTCTTTACGGAAGTCACAGAGGGGGCCCTTGTTCCCACGAGAGAACGTGGCATTCGCATCCTCAACTATCTCGATGACTGGCTCATACTAGAACATGGTGCTCAGTCACCTCAGCCAGTTGGGTCCTTGGGTCAACTGGGGAAAGAGCAAACTCTTGCCAGTGCAGAGGATCTCTTTTCTCAGTATGGAGTTGGATTTGGTCGAACGGACAGCACGCCTCACAGAGGAAAGTGCCCAGTTGGTGCTGAACTGCTTGAATATGTTCAAAGGCAGGACGGCAGTCCCACTGAAATTTTTCCAGAGGGTCCTGGGGCATATGGCAGCCGCAGCGGCTGTAACACCACTCGGTTTGCTTCATATGAGACCGCTTCAGCACTGGCTTCATGGCCGAGTCCCGAGATGGGCTTGGCAACAAACTCACTGGGTGAAAGTCACACCGGCCTGTCGCCAAACCTTCAGCCCGTGGTCGGACCCCTTGTTTCTGCGGGCAGGAGTACCCCTGGAAGAGGTGTCCAGGCATGCTGTGGTATTCACGGATGCCTCTGTCATTGGCTGGGGTGCCACGTACAATGGGCATGCAGTCTCAGGACTTTGGACGGGACCCCCTAAAAAAGCGCCTACAGGGCAAAGACGTGCTGGTTCATACGGACAACACTGCGACCGTTGCGTACATCAACATCACGGTGGTCTACGCTCCCATCGCATGTCGCAACTCGCCCGCCATCTCCTCTTCTGGAGTCAGAAGCATATGAGGTCACTTCGTGCCATTCACATTCCTGGCACACTCAACCATGTGGCCGATGAGCTATTACGAGCTGCACTCCCAAGAGAATGGAGACTCCATCCCCAGGCGGTCCAGCTGATTTGGTGTCATTTCGGAGCTGCACAGGTAGACCTGTATGCCTCTCCAGAAACCACCACTGCCAGTTGTATTAGTTGTGTTTGCTGCTCTAATACTTGCGCTTAATTCTCCAGAGTCCCTTCGAGGCAGACCCTGTTGAGTCCTCCGATCACCCTCCGGCTGACGGATGTGGCAGAGCATCTGGCGCCAGGCCTATGTCTGATGTATCCTTGAGAACCAGTTCTAGGCTGGGTGCCCATATGTGTGACCCTAAGGGGATCCCATAGTATTTTCCATGATAAGCTCCTGAACGGAAGCTCCGTGTCTTTCCCTTGGCAGAGTCCGCTCTGCCATCTCTGCCATGTGTTGTATCCTCCCAATCCGGGTGAGAGCCACTCAGAGACCTGGTTAATCCATATGTGTATACTCCACTAGACTTCCTGCAGGATGTGGCCTCCGCAGAGTGCCTTTTCTTTTGAAAAGGTATGCTTTCCCAGTGTTATCCAAGTTCACTGAGTGGGCAGTGTTCATCTCTCTGCGTAAGCTCTGTCCCATCTACGAGTGGGCCCAGCTATCTTACGCAGGGCACTGGAAGGCGGCAGCACCTGTGACGCTTTGGTAGGGAACCCAATTCGTCGGTTCATCTCCGACGAGACGTCGAGAGTGACTGACTGAAATGTCACAGTTACGTATGTAACCCTCGTTCCCTGAAGGAGTGAACGGAGACGTCTCGTTCTGTTGCCACAGCTGCTGTACCGCTGCTGGGGTGTCGGATCGCCAACTTCGGCTCGGCTCCTCAGCAAAAAGCTGATATGCGTTTGCACCTGCTGCTCATTTATAAAGTATAGTTAAAGTCAAAGTATAACTCAGTATTTTAACTAATTGCTAAAGTGGAATAATCGAACAAAGCATACTGATTAACCAGTGTAATAATCAACGATTAGTCGATTAATCGTTCCAACAATCGGTAGATTAATCGATTATCAAAATAATTGTTTGTTGCAGCCCTATTATAGACCACAAACATATCACAACTGGGAAAAGATAACCAAATAATTTGGGAAAGAAACTTATCCCAGCTGTAATCAACTTTTTACAGAATGTGTATCAGTTTTTTAAACAAGTGTCATGTAAATAATAATCATAATAATAATAATAATAATTATTATTATTATTATTATTATTATTATTATTATAAATAAAACATTTTATTTAAAATGAATAAATTCTATTCATGCATCTTTTTTAGATCACTCTAACTACACTCTTAGAAGAAAAGGTTCTATAAAGAACCGGTCAGGTGCATCATATGTAGAACATTTTATAGGGGTTCCATCACTTTGTGGATTTAGTTTTAAGTACATGTTTTAACTTTAATTAAAATGTATCAATTAAACAGCCTGTGAACATACTTTATCCCCAGAAAAAAATGAATGAATGAATGAATAAATAAATAAATAAATAAATAAATAAATAACCCTTCAAACATAACAGCAATCATTATGCAATCATTTAAGACATTTCTCCTTAAATAGAACCTTTTTGGAATAAAGGGTTCTTTAAAATTAGGTCAAGAACCCTAGAAATTCTATATAGAATCCCACTGAACTTTGTTTTTCTTTCTAAGAGTGTAAAGAGTAAGGCAAATGTATCGACTAAAGGAATAACCACTAAATTAGCTCCATGGGGCTTATGTTCTAGTCAGATTTATCATCAGAGTTCCCAAAACTGCAGCATGTGATCAGTAACACCCCGTGACACCCAATGAAACAAACCAGCCCAAAGGCTCGAGAAATATCAACACTTAAAATAAGCAATCTCACCATGCAATCCGATTTTATAATTATGATAAATGAGTCAAAAAATAAAACACAGTTAGAGCTCATTCTTTCTGTCCTCTGCATACTGTTCATTCTTTCCCATATTTTATTTAATTTCAGTATGAAAATTAAAAGTTCTGATGCCTGACATCATACTCAGGACAAAACAGTCTTTCTTCCCCTTACTTTTATTGAAAGATAGTTGAGAGAGGAGAGAAGAGGGAGGAACAATTTCAGAAAATAAATCAGATCAATCATGGCACTCTGCCTTCAAGTTTCAAATATCCTCCTGAGAACCAGAAAAAAAAAAGTTTTGTGATTTTAGTATTTTTTCATGTTATTACATTATTTAGAGCATAAGAAAAAAAAAAGGAAAAATAAAATTTTTGAAAAATGATATTTTATTCATATGTTATGCTATGTCCTCTGTAGAGGACACCAGGACTCAATTTTTTTCTTTAAATAAAAAGAATTTTTTATTAAACCACAAATCAATTTTTAGGTTTCAGGATTTTTTACACCAAACTTTGTATAAAGATGATTCTCAACTATAAAAGATATAACAAAATGATTTAATACCATTTTGCTTTATGCAATATGTGTGTAAAATGGCCATAAGCGGGTTTTCCCATTATATACAATGTATCTATACAATGTATCTAATTTGCATATTAATGTGTTCTTGGAGCAACATATAATGAAAAAAAGAAGTGCATTAATGGGAGTAATAATTGGCAAGATTTTCATAATTATATTTAATATTTCATAGGAATATTGAAATATAATTTCTTTACCTATTCACTTGCTGTGTCTCCCAAAAATGCTTAATAAACATGCTTTAAATCCTGGTGTCCTCTACAGTGATATGTATGAAATCGATGTCCTGTTTTGTAACAGAAAGTCATATTTTGATTTGAAACATTTTCCTGAGATGTTGATTTATGACAAACAATTTGATAAAGATTTAAATGATAATTACAAAATATTATCATATTTCCATAAAAGTGTTGAACTCGATCACTAAATTAATCTCAGTCATATTTAAAGATCAAGGACAGGCAGTTGTCACAGTGGAACTTCCAAACATCTGGTATCTCTGCAAAGCCCTGAATGTGCTCTTTACAGGACAGACTTAAAACTGTGACATGTAAGGTCTCAGAGAAATTCACTAAAATATAACTTCCACTACAGAGGTCAAAAGTCTATTCCTGGGTTCCAGGAGGATATACATATTTTATGCAAGTTTTCAAATTGTTTTTCCACATCATAAAATAATTTTATGTCAATTAATTCACATATTTGACAAATCGTCATATAATACACTGGATAATATACAGTCAGCAGGTCATTATCGTAAAATAAACTCCTTTAGGGTGACACAAGACCCCTTTGCCTTCAGGGTCCTGATCACCCTGACAGGGTTTATTTTGCGATAATGACCTGCTGATTGAATATTATCTAATTCTTATTATAATTCTACTGTCTAATTTGGATATGTGTTCCACAAAGAGAGCTGTCATGGGGAATCTGGTCATGTTAAATAACAAGTAAACATCGCAATTTATTCCTAACAATACTCGTGGTATTCAAAACGTCCAATTTGCTTTGCTAATTTGCCACCATAACCAGTTTGGAACTCCACTGTGGACAGTCGGACCGGCGGTTTAGCTCCGCTGTTCATTCCCAAAGTAGCAGGTCTGTTTTATGAAATGCATGGCGTCCTTCTCCATCTTTCTGCCTCTTTAATCGATATGACTTATTCATGAACACACTCACTCATTAGAGCGTGGCAGATGCTTGTTGTATGTAAACTCTTTCTCTCTGGAGTTGTGGCCAATGACAGCAGGGCATCAAAATCCTACATCCATTGTAAAAAATGAAACACAGACTTTTCTTTATTTGTTAACCGTTATGCTCTTCAAAAAACAATGTTTAGTAAGTGTTTCTTCTATAATAGACTAGTCACTTTCACTATTTATGTTCCTAACTGTAAGGAATAGTTCCCCAACAATTAATAACTTGAAAACCTGAAAATTTAAGATAGTAGCTGGGCATTTCTAGCTGATCATTAGCTGGCTGACCAGTCACCAAGTTCTAAAAAAAAAAAAACAGCTTTAAGTTTTTACGGGCTTGTTGAATGAAAAATTAATCAAAATTAAAGTTTTTGCTGAAAACAAGAAAAAAAAAAAAAAAGAAAAAAAAATCTGCCACTGGGGTAAGAAATCTCACTTAATTTTGATAAATTTTTCAGAAAACAAGACTATTATGTAATTTTGCTTGTATCTTGATTTAAGAATATTTAGATATTTGTACTGGAAAACAAGACAAAAATACTAAATAAAATCATGTTTGCAGTTTGGGCAGTCTATAACTGGTTTGTTTCTCATCCAACAGCTATAAACCAGATAATGGACAGTCTAGAAAACACAGCTACCAGCTTAAACTGGATTTTCCAGCATGGAATTTTTCCTTTACTAACTCACTATCATGTTATATGACTTCAGAAGATTTGAACTATGTGTGTTTTGTCCTGTTTGGAGGTTGACAGACTTCTTTGTACAGAAAGATGCCTCAAAATTCAACTTTTGTGTTTCGTGGAACAAAGAAAGTCATACTGGTTTGGAACAACAAAGGTGAGTAAAACAAATTTTTGGGTGAACTGTTCCTGCAGTCTGTTCATAGCACACCAAGTTTAATGCAAATCATCAATTTATAGGTAGTGCATATAAAATGGAGTCAGCAATGAATTTAAGAAACGCTACACAGTATGAAACTCCACACAGACTGAAGTCATTCATATACAGGAAACGCTACACAGTATGAAACTCCACACAGTCATTCATATACAGTACAATACCTGCATCAGACGCCTGAAGAGTTAAACCCCTGTAGATGTCATTAGTTAGTGAGGAGGCATTGTGCCAATACCCAGAAGCATTTACTATAGCGCTGCAAGTTATTCCCCTCATTAAAATGGGCATTATTCAGTTTGGAGTTCTCTGAATAGGAGAGTTCAGTAAAATTCCTCAGTCCTAGTTTAACATAATGAGCCAAAAATTAGACACAAGAGTGATGAATCTCATTAATGCAAATGCTATTGTTTTTATTTTTTAAACACCCGTAATCTTTAATAGTTAACCACTAGTTCAAAAGTGGCTGCTGACTATCATGAGTTAGAAAGAAAATATCCTTCTAAAAATGCATCCCTGTAGCTCAAACAGTAGCATGGCACTTGCAACGCCAAGGTCATGGTTTTGATTCCCAGGAAATGCATGACTTGATAAAATATATACTGTACCATGAATGCATTAAAGGGTTAGTTCACCCAAAAATGAAAATTATGTCATTTATTACTTACCCTCATGTCGTTCTACACCCGTAAGACCTTCGTTCATCTTCCGAACACAAATATTTTTGGATGAAATCCGATGGCTCAGTGAGGCCTCTATTGCCAGCAAGATAATTAACACTTTCAAATGCAGTTCATGTAACTACAGTGGTTCAACTTTAATATTATAAAGCGACGAGAATACTTTTTGTGTGCCAAACCCCCCCCCCCCCCCAAATAATGACTTTTCAACAATATCTAGTGATGGCCGATTTCAAAACACTGCTTCGAAGCTTTACAAATCTTTTGTTTCGAATCAGTGGTTCGGAGCGCCAAAGTCACATGATTTCAGTAAACGAGGCTTCGGAAGTGGTTCAGAATTTCAGTGGTTCACGTGACTTTGGCAGTTTGATACGCGATCCGAACTACTGATTCAAAACAAAAGATTCATAAAGCTTTGAAGCAGTGTTTTGAAATCAGCCATCGCTAGATATTGTTTTTTTTTTTTTTTTTGGCGCACAAAAAGTATTCTCGTCGCTTTATAATATTAAGGTTGAACCACTGTAGTCACATGAACTGTTTTAAATATGTTTTTAAAACCTTTCTGGGCATCTGAAAGTGTTAATTTTCTTGCTGGCAATTGAGGCCTCACTGAGCCATCGGATTTCATCAAAAATATCTTAATTTGTGTTCTGAAGATGAACGAAAGTCTTACGGGTGTGGAACAACATGAGGGTGAGTAATAAATGACAGAATTTTCATTTTTTGGTGAACTAACCCTTTAATGCTGTGTAAGTCACTTGGGATAAAACTGTCTAAATGTATAAAATGTAATTTTGTAAAAAAAAAAACAAAAAAAAACTGTTTATGTAAAAAAAAAAAAATGTGGTCATCAGTTAAGAAGAAAATAGTGCATACAAGAATATGTTGCTCAGACCCATCATTTATAATGTTTAAACTTCAGTTCAGTCAACTATACTAGCAAGCAATCAAAAAAAGCCACCAGTGTACACCTCTGTACACTATTGTGGAAGACACTACAGGAGTTCATTGTTGCATCAACGAACTCGGAAACAGGTTTTTCCCTTCAGCTGCCAATCTACTGAACTCAAGCCCCCCATCCTGACCCCCATGTTAGTGTTTGCACTGTTGACATCCCTGCTATACTTGCATCTAGTGCATTCCCTCAACTGTTAAAATGGTAATTTGCAATTACACCGCATCCTCAATCTTGCCTCTTTGCACATTTTTTGACTGTTCATATTTGAATGCATTTGTACTGTAATGGTCAAGAGACATTAATTTATTTATACCACATCTCTGTACAATGCACTATCCTTAATTATACTCCTTGTCAGTGTTGGGGAAAGTTACTTTTACAGGGTTGCTGCACATTTTTTAAAGTCAAATTTAAGGCTTTTTAAGACCTTTTTAAGACCTGAAGAAATAAAAAATAATACTATGCATTAGAGGTGTGCAATAATGTCAAAAAAAATTTATATCAATATTTTTAAAGTTGTTTCAAAAGTTTCAAAGTTTGTTAATAATAATTAGATGATATTTTGCTGAGTGTGTTTTTGTGCTGGTACCATGGCTGATTTAGGCCTGTTGTGGACAGCTGACTCACGAAGACAATTATATTATTCATATTCTATGCGTTTTTATTAAGGGGCAATATTTGCCACCTTGAATTGATTTCCAGGAGCATTTTTACCTAGCCTACATAAGGGTATTTTTACCTACATAAGGGCATTTTTTTTTAAACTTATTAGATGTATGCATCACCTTTTAGGTCAAATTCTAAGATTCAAATTAAATTCAGTTAGAATAATAACACAGTATAGGGCTGTTACCAATCAAATGAAATCATTATCAACAAAATCCATCTTTGCAATGCAGAGGTGACACAGAAGCAGCATCAGAAGTGACATTAATATATTTACACTGCATTTACAATTTGTCTACATTAATTTAATTTAATTGTTTTTAAATGTAATTGTAATATTTAAATATGAAATTATTAATTAAAATAAATTTTAATTAAAATTTACTTTAAATATGAAACTAAACTGCCAGTAGGTGGCAGCAAATCACCGTCTTAATGAGTGAGTCATTCATTCAACCGATTTGTTCAAACGACTGATTCATTCAGGAATGAAGCAAATGACCATCTTTCATTTGAATGGGTCACTGAATCATTAATTAAACTGATTTGTTCAAAACGCGGATTCAGTCAGTATATATAAAAAACATTTGCCTGTTGCACGGAGACTGTTCTACTGTTCTTCATTTTGAAATTTTCGTTGGCGAAATAAAGAAAAAACAAACAATATTGCCAATATTGTGTCTAAAATGTACCTTACAATGTTAACTTATTGTTCATTTAACTGTTGTATAAAATTAATATCACATTTACAATCATGCTGATTTGGGGAAACGGCACTCTTGCTCGTGTGATATTGTAATATAACTACATCATATCATATGATGAGACAAAAACTCATTGGGGCAAAAATGCCCATGTATCTTGAATTTTGAGGGAATATAACTGCATACATCAGGCAGTGAAAGCGTGAGTGACAAACTCAATGTCAGCTCACACATCGTTAAAACAATAATTACGAAATCATCATAGACGATAGTACTTATCACACAGCCCTACTACGCACATAAAGAATGAACTTACAACAGTTACTGAATTGACATTTACCCGTTTTCTTCTGCTTTCTCTTCCTTTCGCGTGCAGGAGACAGACGTTATACGCTGTCGTAAATGCCGCGAGGCCCGCGAATTGTCACGTGAACAAGCAAATCCACAAAGAAAAAATAATAAAAAATAATATGTACGCTTATTAGATAGTTTTAATTTGGTAAATGATATGTCTATATCAACGTGTCATCTAAAATTTAATTTAAGACATTGGTTAATAAAGTAAGATTAAATACATATAATTGTATGTAAAGTACATTTGTGTAATTTAATGTAGTTAATTATTACAAGTAAAATGCAAGTAAATGCATGTTCACATTTAGTCTAGAATTACAATAACCATCATGTTTACACAGCACACACAACGCTTCTGGGACAGAAGAGCTGTCAGTCAATAAATGTGAAAAAGTAATTTGCATTACTTATTTGAAAAAGTAACTTAGATATTTTGTTCTTTACTAGTTACCAAACTCAAGTGACTTGTAATGAGTTACCCCCAACACTGCTCCTTGTTACTTGCAATGAGCTGGTCTCCACTTACTATACCTCACAACTATTAAATAATAATACACTTTATAATAATAATAATAATAATAATAATTAGTAGTAGTAGTAGTAGTAGCAGCACATTCTTTTAAAAGTCTGGGGTCAGTAAGTTTTTTTTGTTTTGTTTTTTTTGATAGAATTCTCTGATCAAAAATACAGTAAAACAGTAATATTATGACATTTTTACAAATTAACTGATTTGTAAAATCAGAAATTCTTCATGATCCTTCAGAAATGATGATTTCTGCTGATTTGCTGCTCAACAAACATTTCTCAATGTTGAAAACAGTTGTGCTGCTAAATATTGTGATAAACCATGATCTTTTTTTTTCCCAGGATTCTTTGATTAATGGAAAGTTCAAAAGAACAACATTTATTTGAAATAGAAATCTTTTGTAACAAGTCTTTACTGTCACTTTTAATCAATTTGATGCATCCATGCTGAATACAAGTATTAGTTTCTTAAAAAAAAAAAAAAAAAAAAAAATAGAGTGAAATCTTACTGACCCCCAACTTTCGAATGGTAGTGTATATTGCTATTAGCACTTCTAGTTATAATTTCATATGGTTTCACAGAAGAGGTTCTATTTTCCCCACATCTGTGACCGAACTCAACATGTCTTCTACTGAGCAGTTCTAAAGAATATTTCACACAAATTATTCATTGTTAAACTTTCAGTCCAACTTTACAGACTTTTTTCACTCACAAAACCTCAAAAAGGTCTTGTCTCCAACTTTAGTGTTTTTCAGTGTAGTATTGAAACAAAGGTTAAAAAAAGAAAATTTCTCGAGTCATTATTAAATGTTAAATTTAGATACTAAAACTCACTTTTCATTTCTTGTACACAGTGCTAAGCAACCCTGCAAAGACTTATGCAGAAGTCTAAAAATCCCAAAACAAGTCTGGATTTTTACAAGTTACTGCATGTCTGTCTATATATTGCTTGTAATTTGGACATATCTGGTTTAAATAAAAATTACATACATTACATCATTTTATAATATCACATATATAGTTTATTTAAATAGGTTTGTGACACATGCATTGAAGCCACATGACCTTCTGTAACCCCAAAATACACTCCCAGATTAGTTAGATGATTTCAATCCCATTCGAATCAGTGCATGGAATCCTAGATGTCCTAATAATTCTAATTTAAAGGAAATACAAAATACTAATCCTGTTGGTTGTACCTTATAAGTTAAAGTGTATGGGTGTCTGCTGTACAAACTTCTGTTCTGCTTTGTTTTTTTGTTTTTTTCTGTTTGCTCTCAGACACATGGGTCCAGCCAGCAAGTCTGTGCTTCAGGGGGGCTGGTACCACAGAGACATCAAGACAAACTACACAATCCTGCATTAAAGGCGATATAACATCAGTGAGCATCACGTCCTGGGACGAGTCGACTAGATAATATATGCACCTCAGAGGCTTATAAAAGATATCACTTCATCAAAAAGTAAAAGAAAACTTTCTTACATGATCTTTAAGTTTTCTGTTTATATGCAACAGCATTGGAAGGTGAAACAGCATTGCCTTCAAAATTAATGCACTGACAAAGTCTCACTTTGTATTTCAACTTCTACCTCTCCTTTCCCTCATGGATCAAGAATCCCAGATCACATACCGACAAGTTTCTGCCGGACCACGACACAGGGTGAGATGAGGATTCTTGAAGGAGAGCTGAGAGAATTCAGATTTGTGGAGACAGAAAGTATGATTATCCTGAGGGGGGGAAAAAGAATTTACTGAATTATGGCAGTCTGTGTGTGCATAAGATGTGCATCTTGCTGTGTTTTATAATTTCATTTTTTTTAAATCACTTACTCCAGTGGCTACGTGAAAAGAAAGTCAAAAAGAGCAGAAGGCTTCAGCGGTTTTATCAGAAAAACCTGTCTTATTTTACAATTGGATTGGTAAGTTCTAAATCTAAAGCTAAGATGCTTGTATTGCAGACATCTTACGTCATTCTTTTAACACTCTCTATCCTAGGAATTTTTCAGCTGTGGTTATGAATCAGATTCTTAAACAATTCCATTAACAATTATTTTTACTTTTTAAGAAAATACAATTTAGAATGGTGTTAGGGTTAATGTTGACTATAACTATGATACTTCATAATACTATAAGACATCATCTGACTGTTAGAAAACATGCTTGTTTGTTATGAAGATATAATTCAGAGATATCAAGAGATATTTGATGCATTGATATTAAAGTAATCAATGCATCAAAGTTATCAAGGTATTAGCTGTTTTATAGCTTTATTATAGCCATCGTTATTTGTCAGTTACAGAACGATAATTCTCAGAATCCTAAGAACATGTTGCTAATATATATATATATATATATATATATATATATGTGTGTACTTACATATATATATGTAAGCACATATATATATATCCAATCTCATATGAAACTAATGCAATTTCATCATGCGGTCTCTTTGCACTTCACAATGTTAACTGGTTTAGTTCAGTCTTTTGCATAGGCTGTACAGTTTTGTTGACGGACATTGTGGCCCTGACCCTCGCAGTCAGTAAAACGCATGAATCAGCACTTCAGCCAAGATAAGATTTTGAGTGAGCGCTTCAGTTCACAATAAGATCCATTTCCGAGAGAAAAATATCTCCACACCATTAGCCTTGCAGTCAAGCCTGAAAAGACTAGATATCATTGCGTTCGAAGGGAAACGCGAGGCACCGAGATAGAGTGCGCCATCACGATCCTTTAAGCTAACGTCAAGGTATTTATAGCCGCCTGAAGCACTAATTCCACCCGCATCAGTGTCTCTGCATGTCTTTGTGAAACATGATGTATTGAAGTCTGAAGAGCAAGTGCTAGGTGTTCTTTCTGACTGTCTTTGTGCCTGTCACTGCACTTTCAAGACTTTGCAGGAGGAAGGAAGTGAAAAGATTAGTTGTGGGGGAGGGCTCTCCCCTTCCTGCTTTTAAGACTAGATATAGCAGGCGGAAAATGTCTATTGACTCCCTGCAGTTTTCCTGAGCTCTTAGCATGATTACCTGAAGAAGTAGAAGGAGGAATGGCTCATTAGTCAGCTGGAGGATTTCAACCCAAAGACAAATCACATCTCATGCATCCTCCACACTAGCGCCACTTTGAGCATCAGGGATCTCAACGCTCACGAGTCGCATGCCTAGCGGTCATTCATTTAAACTGAAAACTTACAAAAATAGCATTGGAGATTAAGATTCAAGTATTTTTCAATGCTTTTAACCTCAAGAGGCTTTCTTCAAGTTATCTTCCATTCTAATCATATTTACCATATACCTTTAAAGGATACTTCCCGGTGTCATTTTACTGGAATGAAAAAGTAATGATTTCAATCCATTACTACGATGTAGTATCCTACTGTAGTATTCAGATGGTCATGTGATCTCAAGGCAATCTGATACATCTTAAGTTAAACAGCTTGTATTGCTTATGTTTCTCATCTGTAAGATACTTTGGATAAAAGCATCTGCTAAAGATGAGATCACATGTGGGAATACATTAGGGATGCACTAATATTAAAATTATATTAAATTAATTATTTTCATGGAGTTGTCCAGGGCATGCCTGCCCCTGGATGGTCTTCAGGGAGATTTCACTATGTATGTGGAGTGGCTGCTGGTGAATAACGGATCGGTGTTGACCATCTGCTCTGCTGAGGAGGACATCACCAACCCCACTCGGGACCCAGAGCCCAGCCAGTCGCCTCCCATGCACTGCACAGAGGTTACGCCAGAGCCCACCTCAGACAGAGAGCCTGAGTGTGCCACGATGCAAGAGCCAGAGATAAAGACTGAGGCCACCATCGCTTCGGACCCTAAGCCCAAGGAAGAGTCTGACCAGGTGCGTGAGCCAACAACACAGTGCGTTCCAGTGGGTGTGCTAATGGAGTTCGAGGGCATTAAGAGGATCTGTGCCCAAACTCCTGTCATTGAAGGTGAGCTGCAGCTGGCCTCTGCAGAATACAATGAGGAATTGGAAGAGGATATTTCCCTGTCTCCTGTCACCGCTGGTCCCACCCAGCTCCAAGTCTCCTGTGTCTCCGCTGGTCCCACCCAGCTCCAAGTCTCCTGTGTCTCCGCTGGTCCCTCCCAGCTCCAAGTCTCCTGTGTCTCCACTGGTCCCGCCCAGCTCCAAGTCTCCTGTGTCTCCAGAGATTCTATCCAGAGATTCCCACCTCCTTTTCCAATGACAGCCAGTTCCTTGGTCCCGCCTCCACTGTTCCCCTTCAGTTCCTTGGCTCCTCCTCTGACTCCACTCTGCTGCGCGGATCTGCCTCGGGTCTTTCGGTCTCCAGCTCTTTGTTGGTAAAAGCCATTGAGCCCATCACTCCACCTCGGCTCGTCGACCAGTCTGCTCCACCTTGGCTCCTCCCTCCCTCGGCTCCACCTGGGACCATCGTCCTTATGGCTCTACCAGGCTCCCTCGTCCCTCCGGCTCTGCCTTGGTCAGTTGTCGCTCCGCCTGCACCACAGACTTCTGGACCTTCAACTGTGCTTCATCCCTCCACCTCTTCAGTTTTGCTGGGCTCCGCCTTTGTCATCAGTCCCACTGGCTCTGCCTCAGTCCTCTGGCACCCTGGCTCCACCTTGGACGCTCACCTGGGTCCTCACCTGGCTCCTACTGCTCTCATCTCCTCCCTGGCTCCTCCCACCGTTATCACCACCTTGGTTTCTTCCACCACATCTCCTCTTGTCTCCTGTCCTTCACCAGCCCCTTGTCTTCCTCCAGATCCCCCACCTCCCTCCCTCCCTCCCTCATCAGTTTGGACTATCATCAGCGTGAGGACGCACCTTTGGGAGGAGGGAGCTACTGCAACAGTTATGTTCTGTTTAGTTCTGTTTTATTATCATGGTGTTTTGGTTTTCCTGTTTGCCTGTCATCATCCTTGTGTTCCCTATTAGTTTGCTTAGTTCCTAATTAATTACACATGTTTCTGTTCATTTGATTACCACTCCTTGTGTATTTAAGTCCTTGGTTTGCTCAGTTCTGTGTTCCGTGTCGTCAGTGTTGAATGTGGTTGTTATATTTATCCTGATTAACTCCTACGTGATCTGTATAGGATTTATTATTAAAGACTTTGTATTTATTTTCCATCATTATGTGATCTTTGTAGCCTTAGTGTGACACATGTATTATAAACAGCAAGCCTAAACAATTTCAATTTAAGGTGAAAAAAGGTGGAAAATGCTTTGTGCATTTCTAAATGTGCATGGTTGTAAACATTTTTCAAAAGTTCTATAAATGCATTTGTTAAACTTTGTTTTAATCATTGATAGAATAAAACACCTTTAATGAACATGATTAAAGGGGTCAGGACATGAGAAATCAAATTTGCCTTGATCTTTTGACATATAAGATGTCTTTGTACTATTAAAACATCCTGCAAGTTTCATAGCTTAAAATGTCCTCCTCATTATAAACAAAGCATTTATTTAATCAAGCTCCAAAACTTTGCTTGTTTTGATATTGCAGGATATGTGACGTCACACAGGCAAAGACATTTGCATATGACTGCCTCCAGAGCAAGACATCGATGAATTATCACACCATCGTCACACCATAGGCCCTGATATTTGCCTACACTGGATGGGAGCGCTGTGTCGTGTCAAAAGCAAAAAGAACCCATTATAATTAATGACACTGTCTACACTGGATACAGTATACAGATGCGCGTTCAGTTGCTGACATACTCCACGCACTTGAGTCTGACGACAACAGGACAAATGGAAAAGTGGAAGAACATTAGCTTTGATGCGTACAGTTTAAACAGCTCGTTTGCATCTCTGCATATACTTAAGAAGGATCCTAACGTCGAAAACAAGTGGATGGTTTATTTTAATGGCGTCCCGGATCGCGTCAGAGGATTATATGTTTGTTCGGAGTATTTTGTTTTCTCAGCGAGGCACATTGTAATGGAGAGTTCGCAAAAAAAAAAAAAAAAAAAAAACCTTTTGTTGACAGATAAAGCAGCCAACTGTTTTGGATCTGACAGCAGCTGCATCACAAACCATAAGTAAATTATTTCATAATGCTTTGAATGCGGTTTATATGGATAATGTTTTCAAAACACACACTCAAGTGCAATATTTTTCCACATACACACTATAATATATATTAGTGCAAAAATAAAATAATAAATCAATCCATGTCATGACCCCTTTAAAATAAAAAATAAAAATTCTCTCTGTCCTTTGTCTAATCTCTCCCATTTTTTTTTCTCTTCTCTGTGCTCCACCATCACAACTCTTCTCCACAGCCCTACATTGATGAAAGCTCATCATGGCTGGTCCTCTAACTCAATATGCATTTCCTCATGTTAGTCTTTCATCAGTGAGGCTCGGAGGCTCAGAGATGGAGAGGTAGAGTGGGTTTGGTTTGGGGCGGATTTGAGCAAACAGTCAAGGGAGGGCTGCTTTGGTCTTCAGTTTGGAGGAAGAGGAGGGATCTCTTTTTCTTTGAAGCAAACTTCATCCCCTTGATCAGCCTCGGCTTTATGATCAGAAGGGGTTTTTTTTTGTTGTTGTTTTTTTTGTTTGTTTGTTTTTTTTTACCCCCAAATGTCTTTAATTATACTGCATCTTCTCTACATCTCCTAGACATGTCCCCAATCTACAACTATGATTCAGAGAAACTCATTTTAGAAACTCATTTTAAACCAAACAAGCTAACAAATGTTTCAGTTACAAAGCAGAGCAGTACGTAATATAAGCTTCTAAGTGAACTTGCTAGAACATATTAGTGCTCTTGATATCATACATAATAATAATTTTTCTGATATGTGAGTGACTGCGTTAAAAATTTCAGAAAATTTGCACCTATAACTTTGTAATCATTAAATTCAACACCACCTTCATGACTAACAGGAACATCTTTAATGCTCTATTTAATGCTCTATTTCAAGTTTATATCCCACAAATCAGATTTTTTTTTCTTAGAAAAAAAGCCAGCTCAATTCTGACTATTTTCTCACAATTGTTGAGAAAATTGAGTTTTTATATCTCAGTTCTGAGAAAAAAAGTCAGAATTGTGAGAGATAAACTCGCAATTCTGGCTTTTTTCTTGCAATTGTGTTTATATTTAGCAATTCTGACTTTGTAACTCATAATTGTGAGTTTATGTCTCACAATTGACTTTATAACTCGCAAATGCAATATCTTATAAGCTTTATATCTTACAATTGTAAGGAAAAAAGTCTTTTTTATTTTTATTTTTTTTATTCCGTGAAGGAAACAAACTTGCATACAATTCATTCCCTTTCATGCTTCTATACTTTGATTGTGATGCAAGGATAAACACACTAAAACCTCATCTGCATCAGTTGTGTTGTGATTGTGTGTGCTTGCTGGCTGAAGAAAAAAAAAAGAGCGAAAAGTCCAGGCAGCTAATAAGACTGACCTTTAACTGAACAGAAGCAAAAGCAAAGAGAGATATGAGGCCATGCTTACTGCCGTATTTGAGTTCTCAAAAGCAACAGAGAGTTGCAGCCATGGTTACATTTATTATCAGCACCATATTCACTAAAGCAATTAGGCAAATAAAGTAACAGGGCAACCCCCCTCCCCTCAAAATAAATAAATAAATAAAATCTGGAATGAAAAATAGCTTTGAGAATAAGGTGCAATCTACAATTATATTAATTTACACAAAAAGAGTTGTGCTTGCACTGAAAATAATTAAATTAGTTTATTTCAGTGGAGACCCAAGCCATATTTAGAGACCAGAATTTGGGAGCTGGCTCTTCTTGATTCAGTAAGCAACCACCTAGAAATACCTTTAAAAAACCATTAAAATTAGAATTATGTAAATAAACACAATATATACTGATCACCATCAACAGTGGTCATTTTAGGCAGCTTTGTCTGTCTTAAACTGTGGCACTGGTGTCTCTGAATGATTTAGGCATCTGATCCAGTTAATCAGCCATGAAAACTGAATATTAATGTCCATTCAGACCACAGTCAGGGGCGAATAAACATATTAGTTACTGCTCAGCACCAGCATTCTATTTTTAATGCATTTACCCAAATGTCACAAACGCCTGAGTATCCCAGCATGCAACTGAACACTGAACTGTGATAGACATCAAGCCTTCAAAAAAGACGCCACAGTGGAACCTCATTGTAAACATGTGAAACCCTTTAGTTCAAATGTTAAAGCAATTAATTGCAAATGTTCTAAATGAACGCTACACAAAGAGAAAATGAGAAAGAGAAAGATACATTTTATCACCTAATCAATACAGACATGGTTCCTAAATGATATTCATAACTTATACATCTGCTATAATGGCTCACTCAATATGTTTTAATGCTTTTTGCAATTGCATCTCAAGTAATTTACTGGGTAATTAACAATATGAAATATTAATGGAAGCTTTCTGAAGCCTCTAGGCGTTCCTTGTCATTGGTTCTACGAAAATGACTTTACCATTACTTCTGACTTATGTAAATACTTCAATAACAGGCAGAGCTCAAAGTGGAAAAGAAAATAAGCATCTGGTTAACACATTTATCTAATGGACATTAATTAAAAAACAACAACTCAATAAATATGAACAAAATATATATTAGTCACCAAATGTAAAGAATTGCAGAAAATATATTATTTTATACAGAATTATTATATTATATTATATTATATTATATTATATTATATTACTGAACAGAATGACAAATCAAATTAGTTGACAACTATAACAACTAAAGACTAGCGTGAACTAGAGCAAAGGAAAAAAGAAACTGAATAGAAACAAACTAGTCCATGAAACTAAGACAAGAATAACTGAATATCTGTTACAATTATATTATATTATATTATATTATATTATATTATATTATATTGTTCAGGACTCTAAGCTGGTTCAAGGGATGATGAATGACAGGAACATAAACAAAAATGAAAACGAAATCAGGCTTAATCGTTCTGAACAGAAATGCTTATTTGAAATTACCATTAACCAGTTAATAACGTTATTTTATCATTCTGTTTAATATTTTAATTTGGCAGTCAACCAATCATGAATTCAAATAGCACAGCCTATGCAAATGTGACAATCCAACATGAGTGAAATGCCTCCACTCAGTTGTCAAGTCATCATAGGTAAGTCGCAATGGCAATGCACTGGCATTAGCTTTTAGAGCTCAAGAGCTTCCGAGGATATGTCACCAACTGCTAAAGTATTATATTTAAGTGAAAATGAATGGCAGGTAATATCCATGGGGAATGTCATCAGCATGACCAGTGTCTGAAAATTTTATTGCCCGACGACAGTCTATGACGTCATTACTAGAGTGCCCATGAGTATAAGAGGGCACCTGCAATGTACGTCATCAACTTCTTTGTCTGAAAGAGATGTGCAGGCAGGCCCAAGGCATCAATTCTTCTGTCCAATCAAATGCTCTCTAAAATCTAAAGTGTCCTGCCCCCTTACATTATAAATAGACGCTGAAGCTGCGGCTGAAATCGGTCACTTGTTCACACATTTACTATTTTCTACATGGTGAATGGCACATAGTGCATTATATAGAGGATAGAGAACGATTAAAGGGGTCATATAATGCCACTTTTACAAGATGTAAAATAAATCTCTGATGTCCCCCAGAGTGTGTATGTGAAGTTTTAGCTCAAAATACCCCACAGATAATTTTTTATATGTTAAATTTGTCACTTTTTGAGGGTGAGCAAAAACGCTGCGTTTTTGTGTGTGTCCCTTTAAATGCAAATGAGCTGCTGCTCCCAAGAAGAGGGCAGAGTTTCAAGAGCTCATGTTAGCAGCTCCGATTACCCTTGCGCAGACTCACTGAAAATGTCAGAAACTGTTCAGCCTTTTATGTTCAAACCAGAGTCAGACAATGATGGAGAGACTCAAGAAGAAGTGACAACATGTAGAATGCAACAGGACGTTTCTGAATGGTTAGATGATGAATTTATGTAGCTGATGTGGAGTTAACTATCGAAAAGCCATTGATTAGCATATTCTGTCATGATAATCTATAAATTGCTCATGTGGGAACTGTTGTAAGATGCCTACAGAGCCAGAGAATATATACTGCATGAAGATAGAACAGGTATAGTTTAGTTTAATTAGGGTTATAACTTATGTTGTCATCTTGCTTTTATGACATGCTATTGCATTTGAGTTAAGTACTGTATTGCAATAACATGGCCTCACCCCTTTGTTGCGTGTTCTCGGGGGCAGGGTTTATGTAAATTTAAGTTTAGTGATGTCACTAACCCAGGAAGAAGCTTGTTGTAGTCCCTACCAGCCGTTTGTTGTAGTCCTTAAAAAGCAATTTCTTAAAAAGAAAATATCTCCCTTTGCTTTGTACTTTGAGCGTCCTAACTTTGCAGATGTTGTTTATGCTCAAACAACATCATTACACACTAACTAAAGTTAACACTAACTAAGTTGAAATCATAATCAACTACCCCTTTAAGACGGTGTAAATATGCTTTCCATTGAGGCGAATGAAGTCTAGTTTCACGTTAGTTTCACGTTAGTGTCACATGAACCGCAGCACACACAGTCTGCTCCGGTCCAGAGACACGAAAGCACAGAGCGGATCATATCCACGAGTTGGCACAGACCACAAAATGTATTGGACCCATTTGAATTCTGCACAGAATGCTATATTTTAAAGCGATATGGAGGACATTAGGAGGAGAAACGGTTAGAGATTAGAAGAAAACTGAGGTTTTACCGAGCTTGACGGCTCTGGCCGAGCTGTGATATAAACGAAACGCTATTTACTATTTTAAAAACAGGGAGGAGCTGTTCGATATGTCCTGCCCTGTCTTCCTGTTTCAGTTGAAATGACATCAATACATTGAATAATGCCGCGCGTTAATGCTCCGGTAATGACGTCATCGGCCAATAAAATTGTCGTGTTTACACATGCTTCAGACACCGGTCACGCTGATAACGTTCCCCATAGCATCAATTCAAGAAGCAGTGTTGAGTTCCACTTCCAAAAGCAACCCTGTATTTTATGTAGGGTCAGACACTTGCATGTGTCATTATATTATTAACATTTTACCAAAATCAAGCTCAAATGGAGTTACGAGATTTGTGTTTTGTGTTTAATTAACAGCCGCATCTGAGGCAGTAACTCCATCGCATTGTTCATCAACTTACAGGTTACAAAGTTTTTTTCTGTCATTTACTACATCTGGCCAAAATATTGGATTATTAAAGATCAAGTGCTATGCACAGGCTGTATTGGCTATGACGCAAATACCAGACTAATGTAGCCCCTCCAGTTCGCACCGCCCGCTCCAAGCAGGACACGAACCCGGGCCTGTCCGCATGGGTGGTGGGCGCTCTAACAAGGAGGCTAAAGACCGCAGTCCCTAGTGTCAGTTGCTAGAGCGCCTCTTGAGATCAGGGGAGTGAGGTTTACACACACAGCTTTTACCGGCCTACGTCCGTTACACTCACCCCCCTAAACCTCACTCCCATCCGGGTCACGGCACCAATGTAGCCCCTCCAGTTCGCACCGCCCCCGCTCCAAGTGGGACGCGAACCTGGGCCTGTCCGCATGGGAAGTGGACGCTCTAACAAGGAGGCTAAAGACCGCAGTCCCTAGCGTCAGTCGCTAGAGCGCCTCTTGAGATCAGGGGAGTGAGGTTTACACGCACAGCTCTTACCGGCCTATGTCCATTACATTAAGACTCTCTTCTCTGCTCCTCAAATACATAAAACATTAACCTTTACAAACATTGTGTTTTTTTGAGTAAAGAAAACGCTGAACTTATTCAAAGAACCAGTTCTTTATTTACCAAAGTCTCCAAAATGTGTGCAGCACTTCATTCACTATTGAGGCGGGTATGAGGTTTTGCCGACAGTTTGAGAATCCACTGGAGTTACGAGGTTCATTCAAGCTGTTGTATAAAGTTATAGGCAAAAAAAGGTAATGTTACAGACTTCAACTTCAAAGTCTTGAAATCTCCCCACATCAATTATAATTGGAGGTTTACAGAGTTCACTGATAACCTGGAGCACTGGCCACTGCAAACATGAGTGTTCAAAAGAACATGTCTGCCAATTAACCCTCTGTGGAACATGGACATGTTACTGCACTGTCGGTCACGTCCCTCTTTGTGTGTCTCTCATTATCTGTGTGATCCGTCTCCAGGTCTGTAATTGCAGGACAGACTACAGCACTGTCCTGTTACAGTAATTTGAAGGAGGCTCAGGAAATATGCTGCAGGACCAATTTGAAACGTGCAAGTGCAACTATGGTTTCTGTTCAAGGCATTCACAAACACATGTACCACAGGGTGATCTTGAATGAAATATCTCTGGAGCATATCTGAAGGCTTCCATGCTGGCATGCATCATCATTATAGCTCTGTCATTGTACCTTTACTCTGTGGGAAGACTAAAGTCAAACCTCAGAAATTATTGTTTTACGCAACACTTCACTCAATCTGTATAAAACTGCTGTGATGCTTTCTGGGATGTCATCTTTTAGGTCACACTTGACTTTCGGTCACAAGTGCAATGACAATAATTTACAATCTGAAACCAATGCTATTGAGAGAAGCACAGTATGAAATTTAATTCTCAAGTGTGGAACTGCTGAAAAAGAGTAAGTTAAAGAGAGAGAGAGAATAAAAACACTATTTATATGTAAATATAACTTATTCTAAAACAATTGGCTATGTGCCTTATACAGCCTTTAAACTTAAGCATCACCTTGTTTTAAAAAGTGGTGACAGTTTGGGGGTTCTGGGTTCTATTCCAACCTAATATTATTTTTTTCCATGCTAATTTTAGGTTTGATAATCTGAAAGTGCAGCTGTACTTTAATGGATGTATATTATAACATACAGTGATGAAATGAAACTTTCTGTTCTAGAATTAGAGATGCTCTATACGTATTAGATGCACCCCTGTTGTAAGCGACATTTACATTACATTTAATCATTTGGCAGATGCTTTTACCCAAAGTGATTTACAAATGAGGAACATCACAATCAATTTATCAAACAGAAGCCAACAATATCCACAGTATCGCAATGCCAGGTTTCACGCTAAAATACAACAACTAGAGAAGAAATAAAAATGCATTTTTTAAATGTATAGGAAGTGCTTTTTATTGTGGATTAGGGTTATGTTAGTCTCTGCAGATCAGGGGAAGGTTATAAACTTGTTCACTTGTTGTGTCTGTGTTCATCACTTTTGACCCATGGACATTCACGGCTTAATGATCATGGGAAAACGTCGATCCCATGGCCAAACCAGTTGAGAACCACTGCCATAGAGGACGGGCAAGAGCTTTGTTAAAACGTGGTATAGGAACAAAAGTGGTGGGGAACGTACCCAGTCATGCTTATCTTAAAAGGTGTCTATGCCTGGTCAGCTACAACACGATGCATTCATGTGTTCATGTGTTAGACAAGGTTCTTGCCCCCTGTGTAGATGGTTCCACCATTTTTTTGGAGGCATATCATAATAACTATGTTTTTATAGAGCTGATTCTGGTGGAGTATTGTGCTACAGGCCACCGCAGAGAAGCAATCAGACCCAGACAGCACGTCTGAACTTCTGGCTGCTTCAGAAATGGCAGTAAAATTGAGATTGGTTCATAGACAGAGCAAAGTTTGGAAACAGCGAAAGAGGCACCAAACAAATTAAAAAAATTATGTGACAAGTCAAATACAAAAATAAAATAATAAAATAAAATAAAATAATGTTCAGGCTCTAACATTATTCTGCTTTTACCCAGTACATCCATACACAATGCAAGGGACGTTTCTAGAGTTTGATCACTATGCCCCCGGACCCCCCTAGAAATTTACCAAGACTATGTTTCAAGTCATATATTTCGCCATTGAAGATTTCTTAAAAATGTAGCGTTAAAATATCATCTTGTCTCGTTCTTGTGAACCCAATATTGTGTATTGTCTTCTTCTTGTGAGCTAAGTGTATCGTAACACCCCTAGCTTTTACCCAACCCATTCATACAAAATGAAGGGCACTATAAGGCCGGTTTTATTTTTTATGCAACCAGGAAGTCATCCCTGTTGACTCCTGTACAACATATAAATTAAACATGAGGTGGAAATCTAATTCCTTCCATTAGGACACTGCTATTGATGCCTGTCTAGACAATGTCAATATGTACTCCAAGATTCCAGGTGTTCTCAAATCTTGGCATGGCCCTTGTTTTCTGTGCCCTGATACTAAAGTGCATAATAAAACTGTTTGTACTGAATCAAACAAAGGTGACTCCCTCTATATGCAGTCACTTAGTACTTAACTGCAGTACAAGAAAGGCAAAGAGAATATCAATTAATAATGTAAACAAATTCCTTCATTAGCACTTCTTTTTCATAATGATGCTAATTTAGCATGGATCATTAACTATCATTAACAAAACAGCCACCGTCATCTACATATTTATGGAACTTTTGCAGTTTTTAAAAAAATGTTTTTTTGAGTACTTGGATATGAAGTGACCTGTCTGTCATACAGAGAAAGAAATATTCTGTCCAAAACTCTTATTTATTGTCATTTAAAGCAACTACATTTAAAGGGTTAGTTCGCCCAAAAATGAAGACATCGTTAAAGCAGTTGACGTGACTGCAGTGGTTCAACCTTAATTTTATGAAGCGACGAGAATACATTTTGTGGGCAAAAACAAAACAAAAATAACGACTTTATTCAACAATATCTTCTCTTCCCTGTCATTATCCTTATGCAGGTGAAGCAGTAAGCACAGTGAAAGCTTCAGTGTTTATGGCTCAGTAGTGGTCAAAGCTGATCACGTGAGCAGCACGACGCATGCGTGTGATTAGGGCTGCACGATTTATCGCAATTTTATCGCACGCAATTTGGCAAAGGCTGCGATTATTTTATGGCCAGCTTGTCAGAGTTTTACGGCTCTGTGATCAGTAGTAAATGCTTCTCCATCTGAAAGCCAGAGGGCGCTATCACGCAGAAACTGCAAATATGCCCTTCTGCCGAAGTAGAACACGCGTCATTCCAGGAAATCCCGTACTATCGCTGTAGCTGAATAAACAGAAGATTGAAAATTTTTGATTGATTAAACATGACTAATACACACAAGGCTGCCTTATTCTGTGTAAGAAGCCACATCATCTCACAGAAGGATGCTCAACTGTCGTTATGAAGTGAGTTTGGAGTAAAAACATGTTATTAAATGTTGTCTTTTGCTGGACAAGATGTTAATAAATGCTTCTCATGTCTGGAAAGATGTTTGACGCGTGTTGCTTTTTCAAATGCACATTATAAGCGATTCAAACTCGCAGTGCTTTCAGATGGATTAGCATTTGAAGCCATACTTCATTGACAAGCCGCGCATAAAAAAATAATAGCAGCTTTGCGATTTTATAATCGCACTAAGCCAAATTGTTTAAGCGCCATTTCAATGTTTTTTTTTTTTCTAATCGTCCGATTAATCGTGCAGCCCTACGTGTGATGCTGACGCAGGAGCTGGCCAATAACGAGTCGGCATTCTGACTGGACGCTGGACGTAAACAACATATGAGAATGACAAAGAAGAGAAGATGTTGTTGAATAAAGTCATTATTTTTGTTTGTGCGCACAAAAAGTATTCTCGTCGCTTCATAAAATTAAGGTTGAACCACTGCAGTCACGTCGACTGTTTTAACTATGTCTTTAGTACCTTTCTGGACCTTGAAAGTGTTGATTATATTGCTGTCTATGGACGAATCATATACCTCTCGGATTTCATAAAAAATACCTTAATTTATGTTCCAAAGATGAACGAAGGTTTTACGGGTTTAGAACAACATGATGGTGAGTAATTAATGACAGAATTTTCATTTTTGGGTGAACTAACCCTTTAAGCGTCATACTTGCCCCAGATGGGGCTGTTTCAAATCAGCATTACACTGCCTTCCTAAACACCTCATGTTTGCTATTTCTAAAGTAGTACTGCAAGAATCTTTTACCAATAATGCAATTCCAGAATGCATTGCAATACGCTCTGTAAATTGAATGTAAAAGGTCTGCAAAGATCAAAGTGCAGAAAAAATTGAGTTATTGTCTCCCAAAAGAAAGAACCGATTCTGAACTGCCTAAAACAAGTCGTTAGTAATTCCAGTGTTACTTCCTACACGAACCTACGTAGGTTTGTAACAGTTTTACATAATACTAGTCTATGGTCTTCACTGGCTGCCCATGAATGACGTCCACTTTTACCCGCCCTCAAACACTGTAGTTGTAGCTGAGGCCTGGAAGAGTTTGGTTCGTGTTGTCGACATGTCAAGAAAATGCTGTTTTGTGCACTGCAAAACCAAATTCACTTTGCATGCACTTCCAAGCACTTCCAAAGGATTAGGATTCGGGCTCGATTTGATACAGTAAAACCGTTGCGATCATTATTGCTTGTATCACTGTGTATACAAGCGCTGAGGACGCCTCCGGAGCTGAAATTCAGGTATGGTAATGGACGTAAGCGGTAGATAAGGGGTGTCCAATCCTGTTCCTAGAGGGCCAGCTTCCAGCAGAGTATAGCTTCAGCCCTAATTAAACACACCTGGATCACTCAAGGATCACTAGAAACTTCCAAGCAAGTGTGTTGGAGCCTCCAGGAGCAGGATTGGACACCCCTGCAGTAGACAAATCGCAACAGACTGGGCCATCTGACCAATCAGAGCAGAGCAGGCTCTCGGAAACGAGGGGTTTAGAGAGACCGAATACTTGATTTACTTCCCCGTGCAAAAACTGTGAAATTATCAAAAACAATAACCACCCAATAACCTCGATGAATCCTATAAGCTCTGCTACGGACCTGCCACTGCTCTTAGATATGCTCATAAAAGATCACTTTGTCCCAATCTAGCTTCTTGACTAGTCAACCAGCATCACTAGACATTGCTGAATGCAATTTTCAGACCACAATTCTGCATTTTGCAGACACCATCATTCTAAAATTCATACACTAGATGGCAAAGTACATAATGTATAGTACATAATTTGGGATGCAACTAATGACTATTCAACACATTTTGCCAGTGGTTAGTAAATAAGATGCAGGTGGCACAGCTGTTTAGTAAACGGTTTCACCTCACAGTATTTACTGTAGCACATATGTGGCAGGTACTATAATGCGTAAAGTGTGCCGTTTATTCATCAAAACATAAACATCATGAAGCATGATCTCTCAAATGCCTGTCTGCTGATCTGAAAGAGCAAGACACCACTGCCATCTTCTGTCTTACTGTTTATTTAGCTCTATTGTCTCTCGGGCTGCTCTCCTCAACTCACAATAGATCATACAGCCAAGAAGAGCAGCAGACTGAAACTTCAGCTCTGGAGACTCTGGGGAGAGAGAGGCTGCTTTATTGAGCAACATCTCTCTCTCTCTCAAACAATAGCCATAAACAGAAGCCGTATTCACTGCTGCAGGGTCAGCCTGGCCCATTAAAACAAACATCTGGGGAAAAGCTGATCGCACAGCCTTCCAGTCAGCAAGGAGGAAAACTATGTTAGTTTACCTGTGCAACACAAAAGCATTTGTGTGCATCTCCGCTTGTAATCAGACTCTAAGCAAGCAACTTAGCCAGCAATGGCCTACATACTGATCTAAATGCTTTTGGAGAAGTGTGTTTGTTTTGTATGCATACATTATGTTTTCCAGCTATACACTCACCGGCCTAGGGCTGCACGAGTAATTGAAATCGAACCGGATTGGAATTTGTCTTAGTGCGATTATGATATTGCAAAGGCTGCAATTTTTTTCAGATTTTTAATTATATAAATATGTACACAGCGTGTTAGTGAAGAGCGACTTTGTGATCAGTAGTAACGCTCCATCTGAAAGCATTTCAGCATTTGAAAAAGCAAGGCGCGTACGTGAAACATACAAACTTTCCAAACATGAGAAGCGTTTATGAACCTCTTCTACAACAAAAAACAATATTTAATAGCGTTTTTACTCCAAACTCACTTCATAATGTCAGTCGAGTATTTAAAATAGCATTTTGATTATCATTGATTAGATTAGTTTGATTAGCATTGCATTATAAATATACTTTATTAGGCCTATTACGGAAATACCCGAGAATACCCGGCTTGAAGAACACAGATAAACCATGTATTATCATAGTCGTGTGTTTGTTATATACATGTTTAATCAATCAAAGCGTTTCTATCATCTTTTTATTCAGTTAAAGCGATAGTATGATGCCCGCAGGGGATTTCCTGGAACAACATGCATTATATTACTTCTGCGAGGCATATTTGGAGTTTCTGCTCAAGGGCGCCCTCAGGCGTCCAGTATGAAACAGACGTATTTAGCACCAATGCTCACTCCATCCTATTCTAGGTAAAAATAGGAAAAATAATACTTCTCTCTAAAGAACTTTGAGAGAAACAAATAATCAATCATCCACAGTGGATGCATAAGAGGAACATATTTCATATTAAATACATGGCATGCAGGAGGTATGCAAAATACAAATTTTTCATACCTCCCGACAAAAACAAAGAAATTATTGTCACAGATTTTTATCATAATAATATATTATGTTATGATAAATCCTTAGACATTTCTAATTATTTATAGTCATAGGCTGCTTACATGTTAACAGGTAACCCCGCATTTTTTCATACAAGATTTCTGTAAAATAAAAATATTATTATTATTATTTTGTAATTATTATATTTATATTTACCCTTATATACTCTATTTTTTATTTTTAATAATGAAAATTATTACAATAGTAATATTTCTTATTTGGTTTAATCTTTTTTTATTTAGCAATAATGATAATAATAATAATAACACACAGCTGCAGATTTGTCAGCTGCACATCCATGATGCAAATCTCCCTTTCCACCACATCCCATAGCTGCTCTATTGGATTAAGAGCTGGTGACTGTAGAGGCCATTTGAGTGTAGTGAACCCATTGTCATGTTCAAGAAACGAGTTTGAGATTATTTGAGCTATGTGACATAGCATATTATCTTGTTTAAAGTAGCCTTCACAAAATGGATACACTATGGTCATAAAGATCAAAAATGGTCAGCAACAATACTCAGATAGGCGGTGGTGTTTAAATGATGCTCAATTGCTACTAAGGGGCCCAAAATGTGCCAAGAAAATATCCTCCACACCATTACCCACCACCAGTAGCCTGAACCGTTGATACAAGGCAGGATACATTCATGCTTTTATGTTGTTTACGTCAAATTCTAACCCTACCATCTGAATGTCGGATCAGAAACTGAGACTCATCAGACCAGGCAATGTTTTTTCAGTCTTTTATTTTATTTCAGTGGCAACTTCGGCTGCTATAGCCCATCTGCTTCAAGGTTTGATGTGTTGTGTTCAGAGATGCTCTTCTGATTACCGCGGTTGTAACAAGTGGTTATTTGAGTTACTGTTGCCTTTCTTGAACCAGTCTGGCCGTTCTCCTCTGACCTCCTCTGGCACCAACTAGGCATTTTCGTCCACAGAACTGCTGCTCACTGGACATTTTCTCTTTTACGAACCATTCTCTGTAAACCCTAGAGATCATTGTGTGTGAAAATCCCAGCAGATCAGCAGTTTCTGAAATACTCAGACCAGTCCGTCTGGCACCAACAACCACGCCACATTCAAAGTCACTTAAAAGTCACCTTTCTTCCCCATTCTGATGCTCAGTTTGAACTTCAGCAGATTGTCTTGACCATGTCTACATGCCTAAATGCACTGAGTTTCTACCATGTGATTGGCTGATTAGATATTTGCATTAACGAGAAGTTGAACAGGTTTACCTAATAAAGTGGCCGGCGACTGTATGTGTGTGTGACAAAAGCCTGGCAGTGAATCTAGGTGGAATGGACTTGACGCTGTGTATTCTGGGTCAGTTGAAGATGCCCAGATGGGAACGCAGTGAATGTTCCTCAGATGTCCTGAGAGAATGTTGCGCTCACATATAAATGAGTCTGACTGCTGAGTCCTGCACTCCAGGCGTCCCCATCAACGCCACGGTACTTGCAGATGACGAGAATAAAAATAAGGAAAAGGAAAAAAAGGATTGATGAGATGAGATGAGAAAACAGGCAAAACAAGATGACAAGAAGAGAAACAAAACTTGAAAAAAAGAGAAAAAAACAAGAGAGGGAGAACCAAAAATGAGAAGAGAAGAGAAGAGAAGAGAAGAGAAGAGAAGAGAAGAGACATTAAGGGCAGAGGTGGCAATTACAGTGTAGATGTGTAAAAAAAAGACACTGTGTCAATTAAGGACCCTTGTGGGACCTCTGAGAAATATCTCTCAGTTTCCTCCCTGATAATAACTCTGTCTAAAGCACAAATTAAAAGATCCATCAGACAGATAACTCTATTAAAACTGTTATTAAATCATCAAAACTATTTTTCAACACCCCTGCTCCATTCACTAGCAAAGCATGTTTAATTGAAACAACTAACAGAGGGCGGAGCGGGGGGTTTACGTGAGTGACAGCTAAATTACTCTCCTCTTCATGTTGTAGTATGAATCACTTTAGACATGCCAGTTATTATGCTGTAGTCCCATTTACAGCAAAATCGTGAAGAAGTGCTGGTAATTTATTATGGAAGAAGTTACAACAATGTTTCTGGAAACTTACACAAGAATAAAACAGACGGTCTGTTTTGAAGACACAATCTCTGCTCAAATGTCAGGGCTCCAGACTAACATTTAAGAGCAGAGAGCAGGGTTTTTTTTAATCATAAAGATAATTTAAAGCTGCAGTCCATAAGTTTTGCCTCTTTCTCGCCATCTCTGTTTGAAACCTGCAATTGCAGTTATTTGCGGAATTATCATCTTTACGTGGGTTGTGCATCGGCACGGCTCCTCAGCGCGGATGAATCTAATGTTTGCTGTCAGTCACCACACATCGGAGTGGATACTGTATTTCGTAATCACAGATTTTACGTCTTGGAAGTATGACTAAAATGAGAATTTTCACCGAAAAATGTCATCTGAACAAGTAACAAATCTGCCACTTTTGTTCTGACCAACTGAGAAGAAAAAAACAATAAATCGCGCTGCCAATGGTGATTAAGTCTAAGGATCGCTTATCTCATTTTTGTTATACTTTGTTCTAAAATTGTTAATGTTAACAACATCAGCATTGCGTGACTATGTGTATTTAGTGTGTATTAGCGTTACCTGTAGATTTCAATTTCTGTAGCCACTCCACAGTCCGAAGTCTTTTATTTTTGACTACGGGCGAATCTCAAGTTGTCACTGATGATTGTCTTTGGAACTTTCTGGATTACAATCCGCCATCAAAAGGATACGTTTAATTATTCAAGCTGCTGTGGAAAAAGGCTATAAATGATCTGCTTCCTGCAGCATCCTCACATGATATAGCCTACTAGCTGGACCTCCTTCTTTATGTAAACAGACGTGACGTAATGACGCAACAGCTACATGCTCAAATTTCCCGCGGAAACCCACCAGTACCGATTTTATTATAAAACATTATTACAAACTTACCGTTGTGAATCGGGCTAAGGTAAGGAGAACGTTTTGAACACTGGCTGGTTATGTACTTGCTCAAAAAATTGATTTTGGATAATTTTTAACCAAAAAAAGTTACAGACTGCAGCTTTAATCATATTACTATTGTTTTACATTAATAAGTGCAGTTACTAATAATATTACATGTTTATTCATTGGAAATTTGACAGTAAAGCACTGAGCTTGAATTGAGATGCAGATAAAATTAACTTTTTAACGGTAACGTGCAAAAACAATTTTTATAGCAATGTACCATACTGAACTGACCGACAGCTACAGTGATTATAAAATGAGCGCTCTTTATTTGCTTTCTGTGTAATTCAGTCACAATGTGAAGTTTTTGTTTTTCATGAGACTTTTCCATATATTAGGGAGTCAATAACTGCTCCTCTGCCGCCATCTAGTGGTAATTTGTGTCTTTTTTTTTAAAGTGTTTGCCTAGAAATGTTAGTTTTCCTTCATCTTTAAACTTTTAGTTTTACAAATCATCACATTAAAAATAACATTAAAATTTGATAATATTTAGAGCTTTGATGTGTAGGAAAAAGTGTGAAGTACTTTAAAAAGTCCTTGAAAAGTGCTTGAATTTCACTCTCAAAAGTTTGCATGAACCCTGAAATGAATAATGTAAAAGCATTCGACTTTTTCTGCCACAATGGTTTCAGTAAGCGTTACTACATTAAATCCATGGTGATTTGTGGACTGGAGAGCCTTAACTTGATTGTTCATGGCACAATGTTTCTCCTGGTTTCCACATCAGTGCTATTCGATCTGATATCTGTGGTTTAAAGCAGAGAATTCTGTGCTGAATTTGAATGCTTCCCACTAGATCTTGCAGTGATGTTATTAATTCTGCGGCGAATTCAAACGCTTTCTCAATGGATCTCCCAGCACTGTGTAGTAACGGTGTTGCGTGCTCGAGAATGGTGCATGAGTAAACTTGTTCTGAGCTCGCACTGCGCTGTCTATTACTGCTGTGAACTGATAAACGATCTGTGCTGCAAAGCTCAAATGAGTAGCACTGCTTCATTTCACTTTCGTTTCGTTTGCCGTTTGATGTTTCTCATATGAAACAGAAATGGCAGCTCAGTTGTGCAATGTGGTGGTTGCACCAGTGCGACCTCTAACAAAAGTTAGTCGCACTGGCAGGAAAAACGGTCGAAAATGCGATCATTTGGTCGCAGTCTGGAGCCCTGAATGTGGTCCATTATCTTCTCTGGTAATGATGCCCTTTTATTGATCAGCAAGGAAAAGCATAAGATAAGATTGTCTTCTCAATATTCTAGGGTGCAGGTCCCTATGACCCATAATGAAGCATTACACAACTTAACATGCTTTACATGCTTAACAGCTTTACAATGTGCCATTATTTCCCATGCATTGTGTGTGATAGCCTACTATTACTGAGCGCACACATCAGAGAACACCAATAATGTTTCTTAAATGTCAGAAGCATGTCATTATAGTGCACTGAGTTGTTTTTTAGTTATTAATAAGTTCTCTCTCTCTCTCTCTCTCTTTCTGTATATATATATATACATACACTATATTGCCAAAAGTTTTGGGACACCTGCCTTTACGTGCACATGAACTTTAATGACATCCCATTCTTAATCCGTAGGGTTTAATATGGAGTTAGCCCACCCTTTGCAGCTATAACAGCTTCAACTCTTCTGGGAAGGCTTTCCACAAGGTTTATGGGAATTTTTGACCATTCTTCTAGAAGCGCATTTGTGAGGTCAGGCACTGATGTTGGACGAGAAGGCCTGGCTTGCAGTCTCCGCTCTAATTCATCCCAAAGGTGTTCTATCGGGTAGAGGTCAAGACTCTGTGCAGGCCAGTCAAGTTCCTCCACACCAAACTCGCTCATCCATGTCTTTATGGACCTTGCTTTGTGCACTGGTGCACAGTCATGTTGGAACAGGAAGGGGCCATCCCCAAACTGTTCCCACAAAGTTGAGGAGCATGAAATTGTCCAAAATGTCTTGGTATGCTGAAGCATTAAGAGTTCCTTTCACTGGAACTAAGGGGCCAAGCCCAACCCCTGAAAAACAACCCCACACCATAATCCCCCCTCCACCAAACTTTACACTTGGCACAATGCAGTCAGGCAAGTACCGTTCTCCTGGCAACCGCCAAACCCAGACTGGTCCATCAGATTGCCAGACAGAGAAGCGTGATTCGTCACTCCAGGGAACACGTCTCTACTGCTCTAGAGTCCAGTGGTGGCGTGCTTTACACCACTGCATCCCACGCTTTGCATTGCACTTGGTGATGTAAGGCTTGGATGCAACTGCTCGGCCATGGAAACCCATTCCATGAAGCTCTCTACACACTGTTCTTGAGCTAATCTGAAGGCCACACGAAGTTTGGAGGTCTGTAGCTATTGACTCTGCAGAAAGTTGGCGACTTCTGCGCACTGTGCGCATCAGCATGCGCTGACCCCGCTCTGTGATTTTACGTGGCCTAACACTTTGCGGCTGAGTTGCTGTTGTTCCCAACTGCTTCCACTTTGTTATGATACCACTAACAGTTGACCGTGGAATATTTAGTAGTGAGGAAATTTCACAAATGGACTTATTGCACAAGTGGCAACCTATCACGGTACCACGCTTGAATTCACTGAGCTCCTAAGAGCGACCCATTCTTTCACAAATGTTTGTAGAAGCAGTCTGCATGCCTAGGTGCTTGATTTTATATACCTGTGGCCATGGAAGTGATTGGAACACCTGAATTCAATGATTTGGAGGGGTGTCCCAATACTTATAGTATTATAGTGTATATATATATATATATATATATATATATATATATGTTTGTGTGTGTGTGTGATTTAAATTATATATCTGCAACAAGTTTGAAAGATCTTTTAGACAAAAAAAAATGTCTAAAAGTATTACATGTGCTGCCCCAGCGACACCAGTAAATATCTGAAGTTAAATGATGGGAGGTCAGAGGTCAGTGCATTAGCATTGTTATTGGCTTGAAGTGTTAATTGCTCCAGTGTTGTTAGAGTGCTGGTCACGTTGAAACAGAGAAGCACCTCAGCAACACAGACACTCCAAAAGAGCGCATGATTAGACATTTTTCTAATATTGCATGGTATTCACATAGCAATTAAAATTAGCATTAGAGCTTTGAGACGCATACCAAGAAAGCATTCATCAGTTGTCATTGTCAGTTGTAGCCTACAGAAAAATAAATAAAATAAATATTCAATTAAAAAATTAAAATAAATACTAAAAATGCTTTTATTTTGCTACTTCTATTGAAAGAGGACTGGAAATAATGGGGTACATCATATGCTCAATATGATTAGGCTACAGCTACAGCTCACAGCGCGGTAAGAGTTTTTTTTTTTTTTTTTTCCTGGAGGTAAAGTAGTAAGAGACTGCTGGGTTGAAGGGTGCTATTCTAAGTATCTGATAAATGCTGTAGTTCTCTGATCTATGATGCATGTTCTCGTCACACCCATCTTCTATTCCTTACAATCACAATGCAGGTATTGATCTAGGTACATCGGCATCATGTGAACATCCATTTAATATTCCACCTTCCTGTAGACATTCTCTCACATAACACAATGTCTAGGAAAGGCAGTTAGTTATCTCTTAGTTTCACATAGTGTTCAACTCATATTCACACGTCTGAATATTCAGACTTGCACATTGCATTTGGTTACGAGATACACAAGAATGAATGGTGTTTGGCTTTTTAAACGAGCAACTGCCAATGAGATTTAAAAAGTTTTTTAGACTTTACTTTAGCTTTTCAGTGAATAATGACATATTTCAGACTGCTCCTCACACAAAGCGTATAACTTCAGAAGACTTGGAACGTAGTGCAGGAATCATATGGACTACTTTTATGTTTTTTTTTTTTTTTTTTTGTCCTTTAGGTAGCTTGACAGATGTTTGAAATGATATAAGGGTGAGTAAATTATGTTAGTTTTAGACAGCCTGTACCACCATGGACTTGATTTTCCAAGTCATTTTACGGGACCTAGTGGATAAAACTAAAACAGGGTTAGATCAAAATTCTTCCATGACCTCTTGAAAAGTCAGATTACATCTCCACCTACGTCATTCCTCACAGAACTATAGGCCTTTCTTCTTGAAAACAAAAAGTTACAAAGAGTTCAGGAGTATGACAGCATTCCCTGAAGAACTGAAACTGTTTTGAAGGTGAAGTCTGACTTCTACTTGTAAGTGGCTTTAAAGAAATAAATAGTTCAACCCAAAACTGAACATTCAATTATTATTTACTCACCCTCATGTCATTCTAAACCTGTATAGCTTTCTTTTGTTTTGTTTTTTGTTTTTGACAAAGTTGGCTGCTCTTTTCCATGCAATTATAACGAATAGAGATTGATGCTTTCAGGCTTAAAAAAAACGATGCTAAAGAACCATGAAAGTAGTCCATTCAACTTGTGCACTTTGTGTGAGGAACAGATCGAAATAAGTAATGCAACTTGAAGCCCATATTAAAAGCTCCAGCATCCATTAGATAAAGTTGTGAGCAAAACTTCTGTGGAAGATGAAGGCGATGGGGAAAGAGCATCTCTTTAGGTCTGAAATGTCACGCAGTCACGCATGCATTTTAATCAGGAAGACCTGCGGGAAACTCTGTGTCTCTTTTGATCACTAAGACTGCTGGGGCGAAACCAGTGTTAACATTCAGAGATGAAGCCCATTTTTGACATTTCACAATCCCCAAAATACTATGAACATATGAAAGTCTAAACATTAATCCACACTGTATAAATGCTGAAAGACAGATATGAAAATAATACCTCAATCCATATCCTCTATCCACTGATTTATGCTAGCAACTTGAAGTCAACATGAAGTCAAAATGGCACTTACTGGCTTTCTTAATGCATGTTCCCAATATTGCTGTTCATGAATCATTGGTGCACATTATTTCAAAGTACTAACAACACTGTAAAAAATTGTGCTGTAAAATAATGGTAATCTAATGGCAGCTGTGGTTGCCAGTAATGTACTGTTAATTTACAGCTTTTTACCGTAAATTTACAGCGCTCCTTTTTGCAGTATGTTACCGTAATATTACCATGGAAATTAACTCATTTCATTTGGAAAACCGATTACTTCAAACAGTTCGTATTTAAAAACTAGGTATTATATGGTGTTAGTACTGTGAACTTATTTAATTTGAGTAAACTGAAAAAGAATATTTCTTAATATAAAACTGCAAACATAAAGTGTAATAATGAAATAATTAAAAATATGACTTTTACTCAAATCTTTGCAGCTCGTCATTAGCTAGCAATAGCACACATATGTGTCCTAAGGTACTTAGCAAACAGCTTATCACTGCATCAGCAACCACACAGTTACTGCCTTTAAATAAAGCAACATGCAGCATAACATCAGTGTTTCTCAGCTCATCATTGACTGAAGCACAGGCTCAACTCTTCAGCACAATGGTAACCCCCAAAATGAATTAATTACACTAACAGATCTCTCCTATATTATCTTGTGCAAAAATACATAAAAACAGTTCAGTTTAATATTTATTCTCATTATCAGTTATTAACTTCGCATAACTTTTTTCTATTAACTTTCACTAATATTTCAGTGAAATTAACTTGTTTCGTTTAGAAAATCTGACTTTTACATTTTACAATATATAACTGTTTTTTCCTTGATTTTATGGTAATTTACTGGCAGCTGTGGTTGCCAGTAAATTGTTTTTTTACAGTATGTACAGTATGTAAAAAGAGTATTACCAGATTCGCTTATTACTAACCAGATTGACTTTATTTCTGTCAGACATCTACAGAAGTTCTTATTGACCATCAACAGAGCTTCAGATGTTGTTTTATTGTTTCATTTAACATTACCATGATGGAGGTCAGTGTTTGCTTTAGTTAGGCTCTTTTAACCCTTGACTTTTTAACATTAGTTTTTCTTTGGCTGCTGTAATTGTGTTTTTTATGACACATTTGTTGTGGCAAAAAAGCCAAGAAAAGTTGTGCTCAGGTGTTGGTTGTGTTTTGATTATCATCATCATCATGTAATGCTTGGTTCACTGAACTCACCCAGTGTCTAATCCATTATCAGAAATGTTTTTTTAATAAATTTAATTTTATATTGCCAACACTGTGATACTACAGCATAAGATCAAGCAGTGCTGAGCAACCGGTTAAGGATTTTTAAACTCATCATTTCCAATCACTGGCATTGTTTAGATAAACAGAGACATCAAGAATCAGTGTATGCATCTCAACAAGGGTGACAATCAACAAAAAAACTCTGAACATCATAAAACACACCACTAAAAGTCAACAAAACAGCAAAAATAAAGGCAAACAGTAAGAATCAAAGAAAATAACCAGGCAATTCAACGACATAATTTATTCATCCCGCAATGCATGCTGGGAGTCATGGACGATTTCTGTACTATGCTGGTACCCAGCATGCACTGCAGCATGAAGCTTTTGATTGTGACCACTGATGAGAATCATATGCCAATTCTTGATGTCTGTGTGACTCTGAATGATATAGTAGTTTAAAATGTTTTACGCACAAACTGTTTTCAAAATCATATTATCTGGTTGTCACAACACTGATAGATCTCATGTAGAATATACCATAATCAAGAACATAAAACAATCTAGATTAGACTCTGATGAGATCAATGAATTAGGCTATTAGATGATGATTGTGACCATTAATAATTAGCTAACCTCATCTGATCACGTGTTCTGTTTTTTTTTTTTTTTGTTTGTTTGTTTTTAAAAACACAGTTATAGCAGCCAAAGAAAAAAACTAATGTTCACCAATCAAGGGTCAAGAGCCCATCTAAAGTAAACACCGATCTCCATCATGGTAACGTCAAACGAAACAGTAAAACAACATCTAAATCTCTGTTAATTCTCAATAAGAACTTCTGTAGACGTATGACAGAAATAAAAACAATCTGGTTAGTAATAAGTGAAGCTGGTAATGCTGTTTGTGGAGTTGTTTAATCAGATCTTGAGAGATTTAATGTCTTTTATCTTCAGGTAATTTCATCTTTTTCTGTTCTTGTCGTTTCTCTTTCCTTCAGTGATACTGCTTGTTAACAGCAGGTGTTCATCAGTGTCTGAATTCATGCATGTGTTTTCATTCACTCTGTCAAGTGGACTATATTAGTAAAACGGTAAAAAAATGACTCAGAATGCATTGTTTTCTATGGTATATTACTGTTTAACATGTAACATGGTCTTTTCCCTTTAATGGAAAACACCATGTTACTGTCGAAATTTGGCTGTTTTTTTACAGCAATTTTTTACAGTGAAGGAATGCTGGTTTTCATAATCTTTATTACGAAAATATAATGACTTGCCCCAACTCTGAAACACCATTCTAGCTTCAGCAAGCCTTTCCCCCCAACCACCGAGTTCCATTTTGGTGCAAAACATCCACGTCAACAATCCAATCAATTCCCTACACATAATCTCAAGTCCCACCTAACCTATCCCTTGCCTCCTTTATGGAAGCAAAACAGGTTGTATATCCCCTATCACGTTGACTAACTAGAAGAAACTCTTATTTTATTTTAATTACGACAAGCTTCAAAGGGTGGCACAGGGTTGACCCTCAGGACAGGGCTTACCTGAGGGATGAGTCAGAAGCCTTTATATCCTCTTCCAGCTCAGAGAGACTTGCACCACTGAGGGAAGACAGACCGAGGAAGTACAACACAATACCCTGGAGGGGAAAAGCTCACCACAATGAAAGACAACCTTGGGAATCTTTTGTTTCCCTTTGTTCCCTTACTTCAGTCTACTTTGCTTTAGCGCAAGTAGCCGAACTGCGTAGGAAATGTGCATGAACAGAAGTGAGGACTTATCGTCAGGTCTACAGACTTAACGAGAGGAGGGAAATAGGAGGTACATTAAAGAGGAAAAGAAAACTAAAGTGTCCTTTGATCAGGAAATAGAAAGTGCAAGGAGACTTGTCATAAAGAGTTAAAAGCCGGAAGGCTGGTTGCCAAAGGCGTGAGAAGGGTCAAAGGTAGCGTGGGATTCAAAAGGCATAGCCTTATATCAAAAGACACTTGCTCACCCTCTAATGAGGGCCAGAAGCCCCAAAGTCCTTTGCGGAAGAGAGCAGAGTTGGCAGTCTCAGGACCGCAGGGTGCCACACACTGGGACGCCGGGCAGAGGCGCCGCAGCACAGCCTGAATCGCCCGCAGTGCGGCATGTTCTCAGCACGACGTTGAACGCATGGCACAGTCTGTACAGCACTGAGCACTAGTGCTGCCTCATTACTGAGCCACAGCTAAAGAGACGAGCAGCGCACACCTCCAGTCCTGCTCTTTCCTTCCTTACTCTGGCTCTTTGTCACATCCCTCCTGCTCAGCCTGCATGCAGAGGCCTGATCCCTGTTGAGAGGCAGTGCAGTCCTCTCCTTAACCACATACACAATAGACCTACCACCTTTTTCATGGTTTCTTTTGTTTTCTTCCCTCTTTTTTTCTGTTTAATTTATTTTCTTGCTTTCTTTTTTATACTGTAATGCCTACCTTCCAGCTCTCATTCTTCCTTCTTCTTCCCTTGTTATTTTTACCTTCTCTTCTTACCTTCTTTTGATTTTCTCCCTCCTTCCTGCCCTTAATTTCCATCCTTTGTTCCTTTATTCAGGTTTTCCTTCCTGCCTTCAATCTTCCCCTCATTTTGTCCTTTCCACTTTCTCCTTTCTTCATTCCATGTTTTCTTTCCTGCTCTGTTTCTTTCCTTCCTTCTCTTTTTTCTTCATGCTTCCCTTCATGCCCTTTTCTTCCTCCTTTAACTGTTTCCTTCCTTTCTTCTTCTGCCCTTTGCTCCTTCCTTTCTGCTTTTATTTCTGCCCTCCATTTCCTTCCTTTCATCCTGCCCTATTTTCATCATTCTTTTTTGCCTTCCTTTCTTTTTTGGTTTCCCTCCTTATTTTTCTTTCTCTTTCTTTCTTTCTTTCTTTCTTTCTTTCTTTATCCCTTAATGCCTTTTCTCTTTCCTTCTACCTCTTTCCTTCCTCACTTCCTTCACTCTCTTTCCCCCAACACATCAGCTTTGCTTTGTGGAAGTTTACAGCCCATAAGAATCACTAATAATCCAATTAAGCCCAGCAAGTTCTGCATTCACTGCAGAATTCTAGCTCCTCATGTCCCTCTATAACTCTTCAAACATACACCATCAGGGAGGAACAGGTGAGTAATATATGATTTTATGCTGTATACACGTGTACCCTGTGGCAAGACACTGACGGTGCAGTTTTTATCACAAAATGAGCCCTGCTGTCACATATCAAACCCTGACAAAATCCCCAAGCTCAGTCTATGCCTTTTCAGCATACAGTATAACATTAGATTTACTGAGCACAATCTTTCTGAGCAAAACCTGCTCATGACATTACAAAATAGATCTCAAACTTTTAATAAGATTACAGTAGATTTATCTTCTCCCTAAATGGATGCATTTTAGTCACTGTCATTTATTACTGGAAAGCAAACTTAAGTACTTAAATGTTGTTGCTTTGTACCTTTTTGAAAAATGACCTGACATGATCCAAAAAGCAGCATTTTATTAATGGATCGTGTGTGGAAATGCCAGCTCTGAACTTTTTAGAAGGTCTTCATATCTGAAGAATGTTTTAAGTCTTTTCGGAACTGAAATTAACATGAAATTAACATAGCATCTCTCGCCATTTCTGCATGCTTTGTTAACATTTAGTATTTCTCTGTCTCAAGGATAAACAAAACATTACTGAAGAATAGTTTATGAAGTTACAAGTAGATTTTAACAAGTTTCTTTTTTTAACAATGCAGTGCATTCAGTATTCTCAAAAGAATTTTAAAGATATGCTTCATTTACACCTACTTTTAACATGGTCTTGTATTAACATATGAAGCCGGACAGCATTTGCCTTAATTCCAATGCGTGTCTAATGTGAAAGTACTGAGAATCCATCCTTGACCACCTAACATGGTTGAGTGTTATCCGATCAATTCATTGAAAATGCATGTTAATGCAAGGCGGAAAAGGGGACCTTAGTCTTGGAAATCTAATGTTTGATACAAGCATTGTGTTCATATGGTAATACCAACTGTGATAGAATATCTCTTCTGTTGTTAAAAACACAAGTCATTAATTACACAGATCATATACATACCGAATAATGGTAGATGTTCATTACACTATTGGGTATCATTAAACTATGCCTTCTGTTGCCGAAACGTTGATTCAATGAGCTATACAATAACTAGCGCAGTCCAATAGTCACGGCTTTTAAAAAAGAAGAAAAACATAACACTGTTAGGAATGACTCTTTTATTGCTGCGACAGCACATTATAGTAGAGCCAAATTGTACTCAAATAAATACGGCAGAGCAAAATGCCTGGTTCAGTTTGCATGTACCACATAGGGTGAATTCTGCTCGTGAATATATAGTTTAGGTGTTAAAAAGTGCCTCAAACAAAACAGAGTATCTTTGATGTCACTAACCTGGAAAACCAGTTCCTAGTTCTCTCTCAAGGGCGCTTACTGCATGGACTGGTACTTTGTACAAGTAACACAATGTTGTTTGCACTGGTTATAGAGTCAGTGTAATGTAATGTAATAAGTCAGGTCCTGGTGTCCTCCACTGCATCCTATTGTGCTGTGCACAGAAACAATGTAAGAAAAAAAGCACTTAGATGCAAATGCTAGAGGGGAAAGTTTGTTCCAGTGTGTAATTCCCTGAGAATTTTCTCTTCTAAAGTACTGGAACTAGATATCATTGCCTCACCTGCAAATCCAGCAAACACTGACCTTTGTGGAATTTGACATGATAACAGTGACTTCTCTGATGGTTGATCTCATTGCTTTGATGGTTGATCTCTCTTCAGGCTGGTTTAGATCCTTTAAAAAATGTTGAAATTACACTTCTATGGAAGCACATACCATCATTTAACAATCTTAAGAGTTCATCACAGGTCTGTCTTAAATGGTTTATGTGTTATCACTAAAATTCAATTTCACTATGGAGATTTTAGATTTTCAGAGCCCTGCTGTTACTGAAAAAGAATAATGATTTATCGTTTATGTTTTGTTTTACCTCAACCACAACTTCAAAAAGAATTCTATTAAAGCTCAGCAGATGTTTAATGAAGGGTGTAAGGAACATTATTGAGCACCAAACATACAAACTCTTGCGCACACACAGATTGCACAGCACGAAGAAGAGTCTGTAGAATGGGAATTAATGGAAGTCATTTAGAGGGCTTGCTCTGTGTCTTTCCCCTCTCTTGCCCAGGGATGTTATTCATTATTTTAATATATCTCCATGACATTCCAGTACATCCCCTCTCTGTGTCCTAACCGGAACCACAGACAGACCACTGAGGCACATATTACTCTCATTTACACCAAACACAGACTACACAGATAAACAAGTATATAAATTCAAAGGAGCTTTTATTGTGCACTGCACATTTTAAAAGATGTCATTTTGAATTGCAAATTTATTAATCTTTATAGTTAAAATAGCCAAATGACAAAGTTATATGGACAGCAGTATTTAAAATGAATTATTTTTTTAAAAATGAATTATAAAAATGAATTTAAAAAATCATAGTGTTGTTGCCATAGTCAAAAACATTATTGTCCTAGCCCACATGATCTCGATGACATCAGCTTAAAGGGTTAGTTCACACAAAAATGAAAATAATGTCATTAATTACTCACCCTCATGTCGTTCTACACCCCTAAGACCTTCGTTCATCTTCAGAACACAAATTAAGATATTTTTGATAAAATCCGATGGCTCAGTGAGGCCTAACCCTAACCCCAGCAAGTTAATTTACACTTTCAGTGCCCAGAAAGGTACTAAAAACTAGGGCTGGGTAAACAATATCGATTTCTCGATTTTAATCGATTCTCATTTTTACGAACCGATATCGATTCTTAAATCTTAAGAATCGATTAGTCTAGTCTGTTTTCAGTTGATGAATGAACAGAACATGTAGCGCGCCTCCCATCCAATAAATCGCAATAATCTTTGTGCTTTGTTACTTTTGATATGAAGCAAAGTCTCAGATTTCAAATGACGTCCATCTTATTATGAGATTCAAAAAATAAATACCATTTTGGCGCTGTTTAATGTGACGTGACAGATCACTTTAGCGCCTCAGTTAAAGAGAAGTGGCAGCGCGCGTACGTAAACTGATCCTCTCCTCCGCTTTAATACCAGTTACAGCGCGAAATAAACATGACTAAACATCTGAAGGTATGTTAAAATATACAGTACAACTTACCGAAATACGTATCATGTCTTGTGTAATAGCTCAATCAGTGTTTCAACCTCGGAAAGACCTCAATAAAACAGCTTGTAAACAATGTCACGTAACGTAACATTTACCTCAGAAAAACATATTCAGTGACCATAAACTCATTAGTCAGCTAGAAAAGTGAACTCTAGAAAGCAGCATTCTGATAAATATAGCTATGCACCGTTACATATTCATTATAATGTTCTTCAATATTTAATGCATGTTTGAATAAATCAGTTATGACAGCCACGATTTAAATAAAAAAAATTAAAAAAAACCGAATTGGAGTAGAAATATGATTATGTAATTCTAAACTTTATTTATTATAAAAAAACATAATTGAGTGTAATTTAAGTGTTTGTATATAAATAAGTTAATTTTAACCTTCATTATTATAGTAAAGTAGTACCAACTGACTCCCATGTGTAGTTTACAGCATTAGTTGAGAGTTTTTTTTCCTCTAGAAAATTTGCCATGTACTGTAACTGATATACTACATCCAAAATAATCGAATCGAATCAAATCGAAATCGGAATCGAACCGAATCGAATCACAAGCATGTGAATAGAAATCGAATCGAATCGTGAAAATTGTGTCAATACCCAGCCCTACTAAAAACATGTTTAAAACAGTTCATGTGACTACAGTGGTTCTACTTTAATATCATAAAGCGACGAGAATACTTTTTGTGCGCCAAAAAAACAAAATAACGACTTTTCAACAATATCTAGTGATGGCCGATTTCAAAACAAAGCTTAGAATCTTTTGTTTCGAATCGGCGGTTCGGATCGCGTGTCAAATTGCCAAACTGCTGAAATCACGTGACTTTGGCGCCCCGAACCGCTGATTCGAAACAAAAGATTCGAAGCATGAACAAAGATGAACAAAAGTCTTACGGGTGTAGAACGACATGAGGGTGAGTAATAAATGACATAATTTTCATTTTTGGGTGAACTAACCCTTTAAAAAGGAAAGTCATTTGGGAGACAAAGCAAGTCTTTACATTTTTATGAAAGATTACAAATAAATGATTGAATTTTATTTTATAAATAAATAAATTCACAATAAGACCAGAAATATGCATTAGGCAAGTATATAGGCCTAGAGTTAATTTTGATTTTATGTTAGCCATGGTAAAATCACCATGATGTAATGCTTTATTAAATTGATCTCCTAGAAAATCAAAAAAATATTCAGTTGTGTTTCATTCAAACGCATGTATAAGGATAAAAATAGTTGCAAACTGCCTGTCCAACATTAACTGACACACAAAAAACGTCATTCCAGTTATCAGCCAGATCTAGGCAAGCATTTTTTTACACCTCCTTGCAAACATTCAAGGAAAGGGTATAATTTATTTTGAAAAAAGGCAAAATAAAAGAAATAGTGAGAAGCGTAGGTAAATAACTTGTTTAGCGCGTCCAGGCTGGGAGAGTTCTGCACGTCAGAGGTGCGAGATGATGAATGGCCAGTGTGAATGAGTTCTAACACGGTTCTAACGAAGCCATTCAGTCTCAGAGACAGGTGTGAAGTGAGGGGTGGGACCCGAGCCAAGCGGAGCGTTTGTCGAGAGCAAAGCCCATTTTTGGCTGAGCCTCCCTAGTCCATCAAGCCATTAAGATCAAAAGAGTGTCAGCTGAATGAACATGATTTGGTTGCTTTATAAGATGAGACGCTGATAGCTGAATGTAGAAATGCCATTAACACCCTCCTGGCCCCCTTTTTGGCACCGTGTGCTGGGTTTGTGAGTGTGTTTTCGCTGTCTATCAAGCTGATAGGATCAACAGAGTGCTGCCGGCATCCTTGATTCACCTCCTCTGGCTTGTCAAGTCTCTGAGGTGTGTGTGTGTGTGACTCGGGACACGACCTGAACAAGTTTAAGGCCATAAACAAACACTTGCAACCTGGACATTCCCAGTAAATGCTGACAAACACTGAAAAAAGAAAACCTTTAGGTTTCAGACACATCAGAAAGTCGGGTCATTTTTAGCAGCTTATTTCTTGAGGACGTCTGCATTGGTCCAAGTAAAACTGGATGAGATTTTATACCCTCTAGTTCAGCTACTATTCCTGAGTGGCATGAGGATATAATGCACACCTTAAAATAAGCTCTCATGATATCATCTGTCATGACTAATGGGTTCTGGGACCATTAGAAATCCCGGGATGAGTCTACAACCTGGGTTTCATGGGGTGGACACAATGGAGGGAGATAATGAGGGCATGTATCTCCATTTCTACTGGACACCTAGGAAGAATGCTTCCTTATAAAGTCTCCGATCAGGTTGGATATGAAAACATAACGTTCACAAACTCTGAAACCAATCACTTTCCAAGTACAACAACTTGTAATTGTTTTACAATATCCTGGTCTTGTGAGTACAGTATAATGTTCCACCTCAGTGCTGCTGGACCTGTAATATACCATGTTTTTGTTCTCAGGTCAAAGTGATGCTATATTGAGAAATTATTATGCTTCATGTTGTCCCTTTCACTGTTCTACAAATATTTCAGACAGACTTTCAAAACTAAAGACATTAAACACTCCATTAACTCTGCTTCCCAATGCGTTCACTTCAAATGGCTTGAGGAAGAGGGGGGAAAATTCATTACAACATTTGCACTTTTCTGCAACAATACTTCCTTCCATGAGAACTGCACTCAAGGCAAGTTTATTATAAACATGAAAACATGTCCAGGTCACATATAGCTTCCAAATCGCAAAAAAAAAAAAAAAACATTAAGGTGTTCACCTTTCAGTGAACAGTTCTTAAAATAACAATTCTTTTCTTAGTATGTTGAACATTTTAATAATCTAAAGAACCTTTTGCGCAATGGAAAGGTTGAGTGGATCTTAAAGGTTCTTCATGGAAATATCAATGCCAATAAAGAACCTTTATTTTTAAGATTGTAGATTAGGTTGGTCATAGAGCTTTGGTATTGAATTCATGAAAAGCAACTAGTTCAAATACTGTGAGTAGATTTAGATTATTTGCAACCAAATTTGTGTGGTATTCTTAAGGCAGTGTGGCAGTGATAATGTACAAAGTTTTACATCAATATGCACATACTACTGAGATAATGACTCACTTCCTGTTTGCTATCATTTCTGAATGTGATAACCCAGTTTTGGTGGAGATTCAGCAAACATTGCAAAAGGAAGAGCCAAATTCACAGTATATATATATCAGTTCAAATAGGTGGAAATGAGTATGGTTGACTATGAGTATGGTTGTAAATCGTAATCAGATGAGTATGGTTGTCGTATGAGTATGGCTGTAAATCGTAATAAGCATGACTTTAGGCCAAGTTATTCTAAAGTTAAAATGATTTTGCCTGTGTTTTATGCAGCTTGACTGAAAGGGATAACCAAATTAATCTACTAAACTCAGGGCAATAGCACTGACACACATCAAGTTTTATGTTAATAAGTCAAAGCGTTGTTGTAAAGATACAGCCTCACATCCTGTGTCGAAATGGTAAAACTTTTGACTATTATGGTCTTAAAGTCTTAGTTCACTTTCAAATGAAAATTACCCCAAGCTTTACTTGCCCTCAAGCCATCCTAGGTATATATGACCATCTTCTTTCTGATGAACAAAATCGGAGATATATTAATAAATATCCTGACGCATCCGAGCCTTATAATGACAGTGAGCGATACCAACGTGTATGAGCTGAAGAAAGTGCTTCCATCCACATCCATTCATCATAAACATACTCCACACGGCTCCGGGGGGTTAATAAAGGCCTTCTGAAGTGAATCGATGCAGTTGTGTAAAAAAAAAAAAAAAAAAATAAATAAATAAATAAAAAATCCATTATTTAACAAGTTATGAAGTAAAATATCTAGCTTCCGGCAGACCACCTTCTGTATTCCAGTTAGGAAAAAAATGGAACTGGCGTCACGTCAGTTAAGCTTTTTCCGTAAGTTGAATAAGGAAGGCGTAGGACGTAGCATAAGCTTTTTGAACTGCGAGAGACGTTGCGCTTTCTTCCTAAGTTGAATACAGAAGGCAGTCTGGCAGAAGCTAGATATTTTACTTCATAACTTGTTAAATATGGATATTTTATATACACAAATGCATCACTTCGCTTCAGAAAGCCTTTATTAACCCCCGGAGCCATGTGGTGTACACGTTTATGATGGATGTGGTTGGAGGCACTTTCTTCAGCTCATACTCGTTGGTATCGCTCACTGCCATTATAAAGCTCGGATGCATCAAGATATTTATTAATATATCTCCGATTGTGTTCATCAGAAAGAAGAAAGTCATGTACACCTAGGATGGCTTGAGGGTGAGTAAAGCTTGGGGTAACTTTCATTTGAAAGTGAACTAATCCTTTAAGATCATCTGCACCAAATCTGATGAAGATTTGAAGAAAACTGTGGGACGAGAAGTCCAAAAAGTATGTTTTTGACAAAATACAAAGTTGCATTAAAATGTAGTTTGGTTTGGTGGTATACAACAGGTGAACATGCTAAGATAAGCTCATTTCAAAATAGACTAAAATTATGAGAAAACACAAAATTAATAATAATAAAAAAAAACATGATCTAGAACTTTTTATCACCCTTTCGTAACACTTTACTTAAAGCCTTTATTTATAATGCATTATAAAGGTTTTCATAATGTATGCTAGAATGCACTATATCCTTTTATAAATAATTGTAACCAAAGTTAAAATGATTTATAATATTTGCAGATTCCTTGTTACATCTGTAATTGGTTGTTTTTCATGTGTTTTAATGCATTATACTGTCTAAAAGTGTAACAATGAATAGATACATATTATTATGTATTATAACTTTCTACCGGTTAAGAAGACAGACATTCTGTAGCGTCTAAACCACTTCGTAATTTAAAAAAAAAAAAAAAAAATCCTAACCAGTTTGCTCCCATGGTCCTGGGAGTGCACATCACATGTTAGCATGTCAGAATCTCTCTTTTTCCCCAGTGACGCAGTTTGAAAATGGTGCATCTATATCTCTGAGTCTGTAGTGTAACTTGCTGCACTGCTAAAAGCCTCCATCTGCACTCGCCTCGAGGATGAGCACATTGCTCGGTGGTCTCATCTATAAAATATCGTCAGAAGGTCAGGAGAGTCGATCGGTGTTGCCTGACCGTTTTTCTCCTGATGGAAGATTAGCTGCAGGTATAGCTATTAGCACAGGATCTGCATTGTAAAGCAACAAAATCCCTCAGGAATCCTCACCTAAAATCTGACAGCCCTGAAGTGACTCCTGGAGAAAAAAAAAACAACATGCAATGGGAGAATTGCTCCGATTATGTGTCCAGATCTGAGAGGTTCATCTCAAATTGTGTCGATCTTATACCGCAGAGTTCTCGTGTTTTATTCAGGGTTGTATCTCAGCGTTCAGTGGGTAATTATGGGACGCCGCTGAGGGTTACAGATGGAGCTGTGCTAGAATAAGAAAATCAAAGAGCAAGTCATTGACCTTTCATCCCTGGTGGCATCACACGATGGGAGAACTACTGTGATGTTCAAATGAAGTCAAACCATTCAAGTCTAAGCTAAATATATGCATACAGAAGCAGTGTTCACATTCTCAATGCCATTGACCAAAACGACACCTTCAGGAACAACTAATTGCGAATAGCTAATTATAAGGGGGTACTAGTGGTAGTTGAAGTGAGATAATAGACACACACACACACACACACACACACAGGTTTGTTTTGCTATCTTGATGAGGACATTCCATAAGCGTAATGGTTTTTATACTGTACAAACTGTACTGTACCCTACTCCTAAACCTACCCATCACAGAAAACATTCTGCATTTTTACATTTTTAATAAAACATTGTTTAGTATGTTTTTAAAGCTATTTTAAATATGAGGACTCATGAAAAACTCCTATTTCATGTTTATGTCGTAATACCAGTGTAATACCCAAGTCATTATACAAATTTGTGTCCTCATAAATCATGAAGACAAGCGCGCACACACGCACACACACACACACACACACACACACACACACAAAACTAATGCACTGTACACATTAGGAAATATGGTTTACACATCTCCAAATGCCTTATTTTCAGTGATTTGGGTCACTAAACAAAACTAATCTCTAAATTCAGAATATTTCTAATTTAAAAGGGGATGAAAAAGGGTGATTTCTTAATATTATTAAAATAATTTATGTAATGTCTATACATTTTTAAAACATTTTGTTAAATAAATGAAGGCAGTGTAAAAATAGATATACTTTTTAAAATTACATCCACATTTCATCACAACTGCTCCTTCTCCATAAAGTATTAAGTTCAAAAGTTTGTTGGCAACTTTTGTTCTTTTGAACTTTCTATTTATAAAGAAAAAAAAAAAAAAATGGATCACAGACTCCACAAAAATATTAACCAGCACAACTGTTTTCATGATGGATAATAATAAGAAATGTTTCAGCATATTATGATTTCTGAAGGATCATGTGACTCCAAAGACTGGGGAAATGATGCAGAAAATTCAGCTTTGCCAACACAGGAGAATATATATATATATATATATACACACACACACATACATATATACATATATATATATATATATATATATATATATATATATATATATATATAAATGGCTACAAATCATCATTAAATGTCAAAAAAGTAAAATAAATAAATAAAAAGAATTTATTCAAATTTCTCCCTGTACTTTACTCTAGTATGCTAGTCACCTACTATAGACCTACTATTTGTATACCAGTAGTGCTTAGGTGCTGTTGTCTATATACTCATTACATCTTCACTTTAACTACTATAGCACCCTCACTAATTTGAGAAGCACACTCATTGATTTTTTTCTGGAATGGATGCATCCATTGCTCTTATTTGTATCTCTGGTGTGTGTGATGATGAACCCTCATGATGTTTACTAGTTACCAGTGTGTCTTAATGATCTTTGACGCTGACAACAGAACTGTTCATATCTGCTGTGACATTCCACAAAATGCAAATCTAATTGTGCACCCCTAATAGCGTCGTATAAAGTATTTACTGAACCAAAACCGTGATGCAAACCAAACTGTGAGAAATGTGAACTGCTGCACCCTGACTAATTATTCACTCCAACTCCACACAACAGCTTCACCAAGGGGACTAATATCCTCATTCCCAACACCATCTATCAAAGCACCACCACAGCCCTCTGATTCAGTAAAAGCTTGACTGCAGGTGGGTTAGACAGGTCAGATCCCCTCTGTCCAGCATTATAGCTGATCCCCTTCAACGCACGGTCACCTTGATCTGGATGTCAACAGAGGGAAATTTTTCTTCATCATTCCATGTGTGCAGCTGATGTTATTTGGGCATCTGGCCATGAGGAGAGCAGGCATCCGCCTGCCCATCACTTCCATGAAAACGATATGTCATTCATTCACTCAAACTCCCAGCCAGTATCCTAGCAGAGAACGTTCTGTGTCTCAGACCACTTAGCAGTAGATTGTCGGAGCGATCATCAGTCAGGACACAGGACTGACCTTCTTTATAACTCACATTAACCCATGCAGGTGAGGAATAGGTTAGACGATTTCCCTTATTTACACTTCAGTCTGATACCAAATACTATCAAGGCCAAAATCACCAACCAGTGTAAATGCCAATACATGCAAATAAAACAATTAGGCCTATAGCCATTTAACATATTTTTTTCTTAATGGAACAGTTTATTGAACGTTTAGACAAAATAAAAATAAAAAAAATAAAAAAGTCTGAAATTCTGATCGATTGTAATGTAAATCAATAAGATCTTTATAACAGTATAGCACTACTTATTTAACATGTATATAATTATCAGTTGTCAATCTTTATCTCCCAAAAATATGTATTAGTAAGATGATATTTTAATTCTTAGTTTTATGATCAAAGCTATTTTAGGGAGTACTGTATGGGAAGCTACGGGCAAACAAATGAATTATGGATATTCACCTATCTTCATTGTCTTAGCCTGGAGTTAACCCTCATTTATAATACCACCATGACTTATGCCTGCCTGATTAGCTTCTCTAAGTGTATCTCTTAATCAAATAATCAATGGGGAGACCCTGAAGACTCCAGCTAGATTAATTCTTAATAGACTGCACACTTATGTTTGTTCTACAAAATGTCTTTAGGACATACCGCTTTCCAATGACCTCTTTGGTGTGCAATTACTCCAAAAACACTAAAAACATTAAACTGCACTTGAGATTAAAAAAAAAAATAAATAAATAAATAAATAAATAATGGCCATAACATACTGTCACTTTTAATCAATTTATGTGTCCTTGCTGAATAAAAGTAAAAAAAAACTATACAAAACCTATATATCTTGTATGCCTTATATACAACAGCAGTGTATATAAAATGACCATCAATTGAGAAAGACATTTTCTTTTCTTTTTTTTCTTTTTTTTGAGCCAGATGGTGTGTTTACATCATCTACCAGCAGGAGCAGCCAAACCTTGACTGTTTGGTGGTGTTGTTATGCAGTTGCTAGTCTCAGCCTTAGACGTCAAGCCCATGAACCGTGGGCTGAACGTCTGATGCATAAGGCACACAAAATGGGAAACACTTCGGGAGTTTCAAAATCATCATCTGATTGGTTGAATTCTACACTGTAAATCCTAATGCTCAAAGTACTTAATTGGTTTGAGTAGGACAAACTTAAACTGAACAAATTAGTTCAGTTAAATTAACGGTTATGAGCATTTAGAACTTTCTTTTTTCTTTTGAGTTCACAGCACTGACATATTTCAAGTAAACTGAACTGTTTCGTTTTTTTGAGTTGTATAAACTCATTTTGACTGTTAAGTTTAACCGAAACTGGGCTGGGATTTCTATTTCCCAGCACGCTTTGCCCATGGCACTCGAAAGAGAGAGTAAATGCTAAAATTAAGTGTTATATAATGTTTTTTGTTTTTGTTTTTTTTGTGCACGATTAATGGTTAGGTAGATTTAGTAGTTATTAATGTTTTGTTATGCTAATTTAGAAGAGTTTCTGTTAATGTGGGTTTTTGGAGAGTTACCATCATGGTGACAAGTGGCGCATGCTGCTTGGTTTGAGAGCAGGTAAGTTACATGTTTTGAGTTGCTGTACTCATTCAGTAAGTGTTATATCTTGCTATTGTTAACATGTTAGCAAATTAGTAAGTTGGCATTTTCTGAATTTTCTTATTGGGGTTTACAGTGAAATAAATAACTCATTTGATTTGCAAGAACTCAAAATAAAAATAAAAAGTTAATTAACTAGATATTTTATGTTAATTGCAATCAAAATGTATGAGCTAGCTAACTCAGTATTTCAAGTTAGGAGCAATAAACATGCATGAGTACTACAAACTCAAAACTTGATAGTTCTGCTTACTTAAAATTGGGAACATCATAACTCAAAAAAAAATTATGTAACTGATTACCTCAAATTTTTTGAGTTAGCCCAACTTATTCGGGTTTACAGTGTATAGCATTTCCGGGAGACGTGTGTGTTGTAGTTCTTTAATGGTCTGCCTGGAAATGAAACCGACGTGACTCCAAACCCCCTCATTGAAGAAGAAAGCCTTCGTGTTTACAACTGTGAAAATGAGCGCTTATCAGGATCAACTAAACATGGATTTTCAAAAGTGAAGTGCCCGACACCATTGTTGCAGTAAACTTGCACAACTTTCTTAAATTGAATAATTTATTAGATGCACACTATTCGACTTTACATTTTTATACGCCTGAACATGATGCGGAACAAAACAAACTGTGATCGGTTGCTTTATATGTCAGTTATGGTGCTTTTCCACTACATGGTACGGTTCAGTAAGGCTCGGTACAGCTCATTTTTGGTGCTTTTCCACTGCATGGGATGGCTCGGTACGCAACGGTATGGCTCGCTTAAATAGTACCACCTCGGTTGAGGTTCCAAGCGTGCCGTACCGATACTAAATGTGACGTGTAAACACTGCAGATCACTGATTGGTCGGAGAGAATCGTCACTACCAGCGTCATTGGATTTGAATCGCAAGACACCAAACCCGCTAGATTTAAATAGTCAGTAACAGCCACCACAGTATCATTTGTTCGCGCTGCTTTTTTTAAACGACCGTCGCACGCAACTAGAAAAAAGAAATGGCTATATCGTGGTCTGTAGACGAGGTGCAGACTTGTTAGTAGCCGAGGAGCAGATCCACGGCAGTAGAGGTGGCGCAACTATATCATTCTATAATCCCACCCACTTTGAAGCGGTACTAAACTGCAGTGCAAAAGCAAACTGAAAGTAAAGCGAGCCGAGCCGAGCCGAGCCGAGTAGTATCACGCAGCACCATTAGACGTCCCCTTGGGCTGTCTTTGGCCAATGAAAGCTGCAATGGAGTCCAGACCTTCTGCAATCAGTCTGAAGGTTTGGCTATGTGAAACTATGCATTAACTAATATATTTTCAATGGTATTAGTGCATTGCTATGCAATTTCTAAGGTTTTCTGGTTTCTAGGGCATTGCTTACTGTCCAAGTCAAAAGAGCCCATCCACAATTTTCTATGATATTGTGGTCAAATGTGATATGTGCAAGTCTACGGCAGTTTTTTTCCACTGCTTTATCATGTGCCATGTGCATCTTTATAACACTTAAAAAAGTTGTATGACACCATACCAATTTGAGGTATCTTTCATTGTCCGAAGCACAAACCTGCAGAACAGAGTACACGCTGACATCTGTTTGAATAAAAAATTCAGTTATACAACTGGTTGTCAACACTGGGTTTTCAATATTTTGTGCAATCAGTATACATAGTCCAGAGCATCTCATGTAATACTATTTTGGCTCTAAGCTAAAGCCTATTAATCAGTTCCATGAACCAATTCAAATTTCATTTTACAATATTAGTGCATGAAAAGAGTGTGACGTTGTCATCAGAGGTCAGGGCCGTCATAGTCAAGAGCGTGCAGACTCCTGTCAAAGCTAATTGACAACATCAACCCAACAATCAGTGATTTGAATCACAGTGGAAAAATACTGATGTATTTTGTTGCAAATTGTTGATGCATTGTTAGGATAGAGTGCTCCAGGTGAGCACTGCTACACTGAATTGCTCAGTGATCAAGGTGCATTATTGTCAAGGCCAGTTTCAATACAGTTACAATAAAATAGAGCAAAGCTATTCTGAAGATGGTTCTGCAATTGTACAACAACAGCCTTAGTTGTTGCACAACAAGACAAACAAATAGGCATACTCGTAGGCCTGCATCGTAAATAGAGGCTTGTTGGGAACTACAAGAAACATTAATTATTTGACATCAAGCATTGCTATAGGATAACTACTGTATCAGAACTTTGTAAAAGTTGGAACAAATGCTAATACTCTCACAGTCCTGAGGATGGATGTGTGTAGGATGTGGCATCTGACCTGAGTGCAGTGACCTCTCCTTCCGCCCCTGGGTTGTGCAGTGAAAGTCACTGTCTATTAAACAACTTGCACTTTTTGGCTCTTCAACATTGTTTTACGTTTTGGGAACTGAACTCGAGTTCAGACCTGCCTACCACAGTGCTTTTAATGTCCATAAGAGCAGCTCTGAGGTCTACAGTGCACTTTCTCCATCTCTAAATGACTGTAGGGGACATACTGCTAACCTGTGAAAATATTCCAGAGAGGAAGGTAAACCTGAGGAACTTATACAGCTCTCAAATATTACCATCGTATTTCTCTACACTCCTTACACTTACATAAACGTCTTTTTTACCTGCCCAAGAACACACTATTGTTTCTGTAATCGGTAACACTTTAGAATACTGTTCCATCATTAAAGGGTTAGTTCACATAAAAAAAAATGAAAATTCTGTCATTAATTACTCACCTTCATGTTGTTCCAAAACCGTAAGACTTTCGTTCATTTTCGGAACACAAATGAAGATCTTTTTGATGAAATCTGAGAGCTTCTATCCCTCCATTGTCAGCTATGCAACTACCACTTTGATGCTTCAAAAAGTTCAAAAAGATATCGTAAAACTAATCCATATGAATTGAGTGGCTTAGTCCAAATTTTTTAAAGAGGCACGGTCACTTTCTTTGATGAACAGATTGAATTTAGGCTTTTAGTCACATATAAACATTCATCAACTCACACATCAGTTGTGGTAAACGGAAGCTCAAGCATGTTTGCTGGGCGCATACGAGAACCAATGAGGTTCATTCGCGTGTGTTACGCAGCACGTTTGAGCTTCCATGAAAACCAATGAGGTTCATTCTCGTGTGTTACGTTTGAGCTTCCAGGTTTGTTCCAGGTTCCAGGAACAAGAGGTTTGTTCTTGCGCATCAAGCAGGTTTGGTTGAGCTTCTGTTTATGTTCCCTGATCAATGTTTATATGTGAATATAACTAAATTAAATCTGGTTTTGCATCAGATGCTCGACGCCATGGCTCCGCCTTGGTCTTCAGTGCCAGAGGTGTCAACACAAAGTGGCAGTACTAGATTTTAGGCCAGGGAAACATTAACACGCCAAAAGCGGAACGAAACAGCGCTACTTGTGCACACCGCACAGGGCGGGACTCACGAGCTGACACGTGTTTACTTGCTGAGTGTCTCGATCACACGACCACTAAACAGCCAGTGAGAAGTGTTCAAGTCTGGCGTAGAGGTCTCAGGCACAAGCTGCAAATCTCTCTGTGATTTAATTCAGTTTAAAGTCAGTTCAAACAGCGCTGACTTAATCAACAACACTAACGTGCAAATCAGGAGAAACATTGAGCCGATCCAGTTAGAATACTTTTAAACCAACAATTCAACAACAGTTATCATGGAATTACAGTGGTAACACTACCTGTAACCGTGGTATTTTGTCAGAAATGTAGATTAATATCTTTTAATGCAGATATGTATTAAATGAGTAATAAAGGCCAAATTACAGACTATTTTTTGTCTTGCAGTTTTGTGCATTCGGATTTATATTAAATGTGTTTATAGACTAAATACCATAAAGACATTCTAGATATAGAAACAATATTTTTTACTTTTTACCATGTAGTGAGGTGCCATGTGTGGTTTTACCTGCCTGCGGTGATCTAATTAGAGTACTTTTTAATTTAAATAAGAATAGAGTTCTAACTCAGTAATAATATTTAAATTTCACCCTTTAAAAACGAGGTTGTTAAAAGTTTTACAGATATTGTTTGTGTATTAAATTTACATCTGTGTTCTATCTCAAGCTACTCTACTGTCAGCTCAAGCTTTTGTCAAATCTGTCATGATTTCAAGAAACAAAACTCTCTCTCTCTCTCTCTCTCTCTATATATATATATATATATATATATATAATAGAAAAGGAACCGGCCCCCAGATGTGTCCACAACATCGAATCTGGCCCCCTTTTAAAAAAGTTTGGACACCCCTGATCTAGTCACTTCTCCCGTCATCTCCTCCATGGATGCTACCACCATCTGCTCCTCCCTGGTCTTCTCTGCCTGCCTGTCTGCCTGCTCTCACCAGCCCTTCGCCTACTCCTCTCACCATACCTTCGCCATCTCCCCGTCCACCTCCAAAGCCCTAACTTTCCCTCCCTCATCTTGTCTATTACAGCACAAGGTCGCACCTTCCGGAAGGGGGCGCAATGTCATGGTTCTGTTCAATTAGATTGTAGTCATTAGTTCCTGATTTCTTTTGTTTAGTTTCCTGCCACTTATGAGTTACTATGGAGATTATTAATCAGCACAGGTGTTTGTCATTATTTTCCTCATTTACCCTATATTCACCTCTCATGTTTCCGGTATTGTTTGTGTTTCAGTTGTGTGTCTCAAGTGTTAGCTTCTTGTTTAAATAAACCCTGTTATTGTTTTTATTAACCTGCCTTCATCTTCATCTGTGGACTATTCGTGACAGTATGCATTTCTTCTGTGGAACACAAAAGAAGACATTGCCGAAATTCAAACAACTTTGGACCCCATGGACTTTCATTATATGGAAGACATCTTTCACAACATTTTGTTTTGTGTTCCATAGAAGAAAGTAAATCATACTGATTTGGAACAACATGCCCCTTTTCAATGCATATTAGGTTTATTATAGAATGCACCTTATTCACAAAAGTCATTAAATCATTTGCCTGGGAAAATGGTCAATTATACAGTTTAGCATCATCATACAAACATATTTAACTGCAGAATGTTGTAACTGAATTATTTAATTAAATAAAATAATTAGTGCTGTCAATCGATTAAAAAAATTAACTCGATTAATCACTATTTTTTTTCTGTGATTAATCACCATTAATCGCAATTAAAAACACTTAAGTTTTTATATGTTTTTAATATATTTTATAATGTAATAATTTCACAGTTAATCTCCAAATTAAAACAACATAAAGAAACAACATGAAGACAGTATATTTTAAATACTTGTTTAATGGCATCTTTTTATGAATGAAGGTCAGTATCACTGAAAATAATAGCCTACAGCTACTGATGTCTCGATGAAATTGATTTTTTCCCCAATTTTAAACATGAATTATAGCCATTCAACATTACAGTGTAATTGAAAGCTATATCATTTTTTTTTACATTTATTAAGCTTCAAAAATATAACAACTTTTATTTTAAGTGAACTTAGAACAATCCTCACATAAACCCATAATAAATGTCATATTTACCTGTGCCCTTCCTACCTGTCTAACAGAAAAAATACAGAAATTGAATAAAGTTACCAAACAGTCTGCACTGCATAATTTATAGCCTAAATTAAATATAGATAATTATTATTAAAGCTACAAAAGTTCTTTATTCAACAGCAGTGATTAATTTTCTCTGTTACCTTTGTTCTTTCATTATCTTCAATGACAGACGGCATTAGTGGTTGCTGTCACTTTAAGAGCCGCCGCTGCTGCACATGACGCAGATCTCACACGCTTCCCACTTTCTCACAGCTCTTTACTTTCGTTTTAAGACTTTATTTAACTCATTCAAGGCTGCTCTTATGAGGATACTCGACAAAACGGATATTTTGGGCATTATTGTGCGTGTTATTGTGAATATTATGATCTTTCTATCAACTGTTTTGTTTAAAATTAAGGTCCTATGATGTAAGGGTTAATGTACATCCAGCTTGTTACTTTATAATCCATTACAATGTACAAAACAATCGTCCTGGCAACACGAATAGTCATTTTAAATACAGTTGCTAAGTGGACGCAAGATGGAGCCAGTGAGTCACGGTTTGTTATACAGCAGTTTGTTATACAGCAGCGTTGTTATTGACGACAGTCATTATCAGAAAATATCAAACCTCGGAATGTTTAAGTCAATAGAAAACTCTACACATGCTGATTGCGATACATTAAAATATGAGCTTTAAGTAATAAATGGATTAACATCTCTTTCTATCCCTCTCTTATGGACACACATTAAAAAAGAGAAAAGCTACATATACTACGAAAATATTGATAAAACATAGTGCTAGGTTTAAAGGCTAGATTTTTTTTGTTCATATATTAACAGGCAGGCAATCCAAATGAGCCATGCAGCTACACCACAGTGACTAACCTTTGTGGATGCGATTTTGCGAATTTGATGTTGTCGTTCCAGTGTCTTTAATCGTTTTCCCGCATTCTGTGCATCTAACCGATCTGACATGTTAATAAACCCAAACGAAAGAACATATGGCATGGTGGCTCCCGTCATGTTTCATGGGACTCTTATGACATTTCGGAGTTTACGCGCAACACATGGACATACGTAATTAAATTCTATGACAAGATTCCGATCTACCATGACACGTAGGGAAATATATGTGACGCAGATATTATAAAACCATTCAAACACAACACAAATTCTTTATTTATTATGTCTCTATTTATTATGTCTCTACGGTGCCTCGTCATTTATAAATGACGCAAAGAAAATTGCATTTAAAATACAATAATAATATTCAACCAAAAAAAAAAATTACATTTTAGTATTATCATTTGACATCCCCTTCAACCAAAAAAATTAAAATCTATGTGCCACGTGCTTGACATTTTTGGCAACAAGGACCTGAAGGAGACATGAGCACATGTTCGGTCACATGCTGTCAAGGCTCCATTGTGAGTTCATTCTAGACTAGGAAATACATAAAAATTCAATTTAAAAAAATTAATTGTACATCCAAATGTGTTTCTAAAGTTTTTGGCCATTTTTAATGCACATTTTGTAAATTTAATTACTCAAATACCAAAAAATATGTGTGTTATGCATAAATGACAAAATCCTATTAGGGGATAGATTTTTTTCTGTATAGCTGCAGTATTGTTCATTACTGGCAGGCAGTATAATAGCCTTTTTGCCTGTGTTTTAGGTTTATGTTAGTAAGTTCTATAGAACACAGAGAGGAAAAGCTACCTTATCGAGAAAATATTGATGATAGTGACGGCAGTGCATCAGAAAATAAGGTCGTAGTAAGAAAGAAAGAAGTTGAGGATCAAGGAGAATAGAAGCAGTCAGGGCAGTCCTTAGGGCGGTGCGACCGGTACGATTGCACCGGGCCCCATGCTTGAGGGGGCCCCGCGGTGAACGGACTGAGTGCGATCCGGTCCGTTCGCAATTCGGAATGTGATCGCGAACGGACTGCGGGGCGGGGGTGGGGGGCTCCACTTACGCTACCTCGCACTGGGCCCCGCCCCTTGCTAGGGACGGCCCTGGAAGCAGTGGTAGTGATGGCAGAGATAAAGAATATAAGTCATAGATTGTGGAAGTCAGGCATTTGGTTACATTATTCTATGCAAGATGTGATCCATACTTCAACCAGGGGTCAGGAAAGATGCCACTGCCTGTTGGCCTCACTACACTGACAATCAGGGATGCTCCAAAAATGTTAACTAAACAGGTCAAGATCGAGTTCCGTGTGGAAAGTGTGGACTACACTGAAAAAGAAGAGTCTTGTTGATTTTCACTCGTGCTACAATCATTGACTTGGAATTCCAAGAAAGAAACAATGTTAAAGATTGTTTTAATGTTTTTTTTTTTTAAACACTAAGACATGGTTTCACTATTTTCCAGGCAGTGAAGTTCCATATGAATTTGTGTTGAGTTTTTTACATTTTTACATGTGAGTTTCAAATGAAATATAGTAGCACAAACTGAAATGGAATGTTAATAAAGCTTTTTAATGTTTTTTGAAACATTAAACCTTTTCACTACTTTTCAGATAGTGAAAATGCATTTGAATGTGCGTGCATATTGCCAAATTTGCCAAAAATTATTTACCCTAATAGGACAATGTCAGTTATAAATGACGAAATCCTTAAAAAAAAGGTCAAAGGTCATTTTGAATAATGATTTTAGCCTTAAATATATGTAAAATATAGTCATTATTTTTTTCTAACTGTGATTTCATAATTCGTCCCATAGAGGGTTAAGTGTATTTAAGTATCAGCACACAAACTTTGGCATCACAAAAATACTAAAAAAAAAAAAAAAAAAAAAAAACTAAAACTAAACTGAAAGAACAAACTGCAAATAAAATATAAATAAAAACTACATTCAAATTTTAAACTATAATAACCCTGGTTCAACTTCGCATTTATTCAAGCTCTCCTCAACAAATGTACACTGAAAAGATTGTGCTCATGTCTGTGAGTATGTACTTTATAAAAGAAGAGGAGTGCAATATTTGTGTTGAAAATACAAACAAACTGATTTGCTTCCACTTGCTTCTTTTTCTTTACATTGCATCTGCATGCATTGGTGGTTATTGGGGTCGTTTCCATGTATTGTGCAGATTCAGTTCCCCCCAGGCATTTTGTACTTCCAAGAAAAGAATGGCATTGCTGTGTTTAGCAATGTACTTTGGCAACATAATGCAAAAGTAGGTTAGCAACAACAGGAACTCAAGAGTTGCACCAAAGGGATTTCTCATTTAGGATTTAGAAGAAATGGAAAAACAAATCAAAATGAAAATAGAAAAACAAATGTAATGATGTGCTCCAACGATTCCAATACATTGTAAATCATAAACATCACAAATCCTTTTGCTAAATGTCACTGTAATATCCAACAGGGACCTATTAGAGAGAACTGCATATAAACAAATACTCTAATAACTGCATCCTCCTGATAAAAACACACTTCAAACAGACGTATCTGCAATGTACACTGCCATTCAAAATTGAAAATAAAAAAATTTATACTTTAATTCAGCAAGGATGCGTTAAATTTAAAGTGACAGTGACAGTAAAAACATATATAATGTTACAAAAGATTATTCTTTTAAATAAATGCTGTTCTTTTGTACGTTTTATTCATCAAAGAATCCTGAAAAAAAAACTGTATCATGATTTACACAAAAATATTAAGCAGCAAAAAATAGAATAATAGAATAATTTATTATTAGAATAATTTCTGAAGGATCATGTGACACTGAAAACTGGAGTAATGATGCTGGAAATCCAGCTTTGCATCACAGGAATAAATTACATTTTAAAATATATCCAATTAGAAAACGGTTACACAATATCTCACAATATTACAATATTTTTTACTGTATTTTTGGCCAAATAAATGCAGCCTTGGTGAGCATAAGAGACGTCTTTCGAAAACATTTAAAAGATCTTACTGACCCCAAACTTTTCAATGGTAGTTAATATGTGACCCTGGACCACAAAACCAGTCATAAGGGTCAATATATTTTTTGAAATTGAGATTTATACATCAAAAAAACATCTGAAAGCTGAATAAATAAGCTTTCCATTGATGTATGGTTTGTTAGGAGAGGACAATATTTGGCCGAGATACAACTATTTGAAAATCTGGAATTCCAGATTTTCAAATAGTTGTATCTCGGCCAAATATTGTCCTCTCCAATATTGTGGACAACTTTGAAGGCGATTTTCTTAATATTTAGATTTTTTTGCACCATCAGATTAAAAAATCTAAATATTAAGAAAATCGCCTTTAAAGTTGTCCAAATGAAGTCCTTAGCAACGCATATCCACTCACAAAAATACATTGTTGATATATTTATGGTATGGAATTTACAAAATATCTTCATGGAACATGATCTTTACTTGATATCCTAAAGATTTTTGGCATAAAGAAAAATCGATAATTTTGACCCATACAATGTATTGTTGGCTATTGCTACAAATATACCCATGCAAATTATGACTGGTTTTGTGGTCCAGGGTCACAATGTGCTACCAGGAAATTTCTTGACTAACAACATACTGTCTGTTGAATTTGCACGCTGTTTTATTGTTTGCAAACTAAAATTAGCATTCTGGATGCATTTGTCAAATCAGACTGAAAATTTAACTTTCTGTTGAAAACAAGCTACATATTCATAAATGAATAAAAAAGGCATGTCTACAGAACATTTGTGAAAATGCTGATAAACAAACTCACATCAATGTGGTGCCACGGGTCTCGTCATGGCTCAAGAAAGCCGACCGATTTCACCAGAAACCCTGAAAAGATGGCTAATGGGGCATCCTTGGTTTGCCAAGGTTTTGAGCGTTAGTTTCTCTCTTTTCAAGGCTTTCGCTCGCGCTGTTCTTTACCTGAGCGCATTCAAGCCTCAGGGTCTCCAGCGTGTTGTGTCAGCCTCCATTATTAACTACCCTACCGGCTTCATGTTTTATCACTAACACAGTTACCACACTTTTTCTGTGCATCATATTTATTGTTCCCTCTTGAATTTCATAACCCTAAAATATTTCCCCTCGCTCTCCGCACAAGCTCCAGTTTGTACGTCTTCTAACAAGCTGTAGGCGGTGGTGAGCACGGTGCCATGGGACTGCTCTCTCTGATAGCCTGGAGTGAGCGCAAGAGAGTTTGTGTGTGTTCCCTCTGCCCGGCCGATGTTGCTGTCAGCTTGTATTGTGCACTGCGGTGACTAATTGACTCCCAGGCCACTGCTGGCTACCCCGTATTACCCCACTGCGTCCTCCTCCACAAAGAGGTTACAAATCCCAACAGCTTGAAGAATTATCATCCCTCTGGACTTCACACCTCGCAGACTGAGAGAGTCTGACCTGAGTTTCAAACGCTGTCTGAGAGATATCAGATTAAAGTATTCGCTTTGAATAAATCACAAAGGAAGCACGCAGTCACTCCTCTTGCACTTCTCACCTCTGTGAACCACATTTGTGTAGAATTCGTAACACATTTGCAATCCACTCTGTGCAATAATGTGTTTGTGTCAAAACACCAAGTTTCAAGGGTTGCATTGCACATCTATTGTATTTTCTATTTAAGATAGAAGAACAAGACAGCATAATAGTTCAATTCCACCGCCTTTGCAGGTCTCTTTCACACTGTATTATCTGGCTGTGAACCGCAGTACAATTACATCATCAACAAGTGCTGTGGTGAAGCGTAACATGGAGAAGATGCCAGTTTAGTGTTGTGCATGTATTGCATTGTACTGCAAATTATATGTCATCCATAGCAGTTGACTTTTACAAATTGCTTTCAGACCAATTTCAACCCATACAGTCTACATGAATTGTACATCTGTCCACTGTTTCACAGCTTATATGCCAACCAACCAAACAACATGCATTTTGGTCTGCACCAAAACCTGTAGTTGTAACAAAATCATAAATTTGATCAAGTAACAACTGATTAAAACAAAAATAGAGTAAAAACAGAAATATTATAAATACATATAAATATATTAAAATATAAAAGTTTCACTTTTTAACTTTAGTTAGTGTGTAATGTTGCTGTTTGAGCATAAACAACATCTGCAATGTTACAATGCTCAAAGTTGCAAAGGGAGATATTTTCTTTTACAGAAATCGCTTTTTAAGGACTACAACAAATGGCTGGTAGGGACTACAACGAGCTTCTTCCCAGGTTGGTACATCACAAACCCAAAAATTTACATAAACCCTGCCCCCGAGAACATGCGACAAAGAGGGAGAGACCATGTTGGGCTGCTTTAGAGGAGAGGAAGAGTTGTTGTAGTAGAGTGTAGTTACCATGCGGTCATTTTACACCAGACTGCTTCACAAACGAGGGTCAATTCAACGCTGGATTTGCACAAAAGATTAACATGACGACACATGCTAGTCGATGAATTGAATCAACTCCACAGCAACCACGTAAATTTATCCACTAACCGTTTAGAAATGTCCAGATGCATTCTAAAAGTTGTAACTTCTTCCTGAGTCTCTCCATCAGTGTCCGACTCCGGTTTGAACAATGTAAGGCTGAACACCGTTACTGACAATCGTCATTTTGGCTGCGTGAGATTCTCCAGCATTGTTGATGTTGAGCAACGGAAGCGCGAGCTGTTAAAACTCCGCCCTCTTCTGGAAAGGGTGCTGGGAGCAGCAGCTCATTTGCATTTAAAGCGACACACAAAAACGGCGTGTTTTTGCTCACACCCAAAGAGGGGCAAATTTGACAAGCTATATAATAAATTATCTGTGGGGTACTTTGAGCTGAAACTTCACAGACACATTCTGGGGACACCAGAGACTTATATTACATCTTGTAAAAGGGGCATTATAGGTCCCCTTTAATATATTTGTGTGATGGCAAAGTGGAATTTTCAGCATCAGTCTTCAGTGTCACATGATCCTTTAGAAATAACTCTAATATGCTCATTTGCTTATTATTATTATTATTATTATTATTATCCATGTGCTGCTTAATATTTTTGTGAATACGGTGAAATTTTTTCTGAATTCTTTCATGAATAGAAAGCTCAAAAGAACAGCATTTATTTTAAAAAGAATATATATATATATATATATATATATATATATAAAAGAAATGTCTTTACAGTCACTTTTAATCATTTAAAGCACCCTTGCTGAAACAAACAAACAAACATTTGAAAGGTATTGTATATACAGTATATTCATTTTGACATTTGATAAAGATTACATTTAACAATGCTGATGATATTAAATCATCAGCATTTTTGAAGATATACGTAAGCATAGATGAAGATAATCTAAATGGAAAAATTTACAGAAACAAGCATGAACAAATAAATATCCGATATTAACAGATACCAATATATTAAAATCATACATCCCAAAAAAGGCCAAAAATTTACCTCAACTTAAATTTCAGTTTTTTCCTCACATTAAGCTATCATATTACTTCAGAAGACCTGAAATATAATATACAAGCCAGGTGGACTAATGTTATTTTCTTTCATGTTTTGTATTTGAAGCGTAACAGCCTCAGTCTCCATTCATTGTAACTGCATGGAAAACAGTGACCAGCCCAGCCTTCAAAACATCTCCTTTACACAGAGCTAAGATAATAACTTTAATTCAATCTCAAACGGATAGTTATTACTCCACCACCTGCGTGACATCATTAAGCAACATTTTAACCAACAAATTTGCAACAATACGGTTTTGGGAAACAGCCGTGACTAGCTGGTTGATTTCTTCAACGATGCATCATACTATGGCAGTTAAGCAGCGAGATACATCGTTGTACGGGAAACGCACCCTACGTTTGGAACAACATGAGGATGAGTAAATTATGACAAATATTCATTTTAGGGTGAACTATCGCTTTAATGAACAAGTGAGATTTTGTTCATTACTGATGAAGAAGAAACATCAATACTATGAATAGCAACAAGCCTTGAAAATGCATTGCCCAATTAAAATGTTTTCCTTGGTTAAACTTGTGTTTATTTAGACTTGCGTTCATGTTATTCAAATTATTAAACAAAGAAACTGTTTTAAAAGTGTGTTAACATGCACATTGTTCTAAATGTCTTGCTCTTATATAATAGTTATGTAATGTTTCATGGTGCAAGCAAAGCATAGAATCACTATACTATACTAAATGAACTTTATATGCATATATTTCTTAAAGTCTGCATTGTTATACAAGCAGCAGTCACTTCACATGCAAAACCATGTGTCATAATTCGTACATCAGCTATCAATTTTCATTTACGTATTTCCAGCCTGGTGTAATTTAGTGCACACATTATGTTAAGTACACACTCACATACACACACACATGCTCTCACACACAAATCGGTTTTCAGTCACCCTAAAGAATCTCGATAGGCACATGATTAATGTCCTGTCGGGCTGAATTAGCCCCGCAGCCATCAGCGGGCGCTTGGAGCCGGGCCCAAAGAGACTCACCCCCGCACAGAACACAGCACAAAAGGGCCAGAGGAAGAAAGGAGAGAACAAGGAAATGAGAGAGGTGAGGAGAGAACAACTGATGCAGGAGGAATATGAAGGAAGCCAGCAAAATAACTTATGATGGCTGCCGTGGAGAGAATGTGGGAAACGCTGAGAGATGAGCTCGAAAAACTAATTTACAATGGGTTTAAAAACTAAAATTAATGGCAGAGAAAAGGGAGCTGTGCCTGCTGACGACAGCCGTACCTTTCCTGTAATCCAGTCCCAAAAATGGCTCATTCCATCTGTTTCGCAATTGCTTTTGTTCCTTCTGAAAAAGACAACCAGTTTTCATGAAGTGTAGCTGATTTGGCACGCTATTTGTGGTTAACACCTTCCTGTGACAATCAATACACATTTTTGCCTGACGGACCGGACGAAAATTCCCACAGACATTGAAGGAGGGGCCCAAGCCATATCTAGAATTCCGAATATTTACACCTGAAATGAACATGCATTTAATGAAGGTGCAAATGCATTTTTGTTATTTACATTCAGCTACGTACATTCAGTAATATATAATATGCTTCAAATCATCATACATCACTGTGCTGTGGAATATCGTCTTTTTCTTTTCTGCTTTTGTTAAAGCATTTGAAAGCATTTTTTGAATTCTGTAAATAATATAAATGTTTTTGTTAACTTAACCTCTTATGTAACTGTTGATTTTTATCCGATCACATTTGAGACACATTAGAATGAAGGTGTTAAGTGCAGTCTGGCTTTAAAAAAACAACAACACCTAGCAACCACCCAGAACGCATTAGTAACAGCATAGCAACAAATTGGCAAACTCCCATAACCACCAAGCAACCCCCTAGAACACCACAGCTTAGCAACATCCTGGAAACCACTCATAACCACCTAGCAACCCTTCAGAACACCCTAGCAACAGCATGGCAACATACTGCAAAACACCCATAACCACCTAGCAACAACATAGAAACATCCTGGAAACCACCCATAAGCACCTAACAACCACCCAAAACACCCTAGCAACAACCCATAACACTCAAGAAACGTCCTGGCAAGCACCCATAATCACATATGAACCCCTCAGAAGCCCTCAACAGCATAGCAACAACCTGGCAAACACCCATAACCACCAAGCAACCCCCTAGAACACCATAGCATGTCCTGGAAACCTCATATAACCATCCTAACAACACCTCAAAACATCCCAGCAACTGCAAAAAAAAAAAAAAAAAAAAAAAAAAAAAAAATATTCTGGCAAACACGCAGCAACCCCCAGAACACCCTAGTAACCCATTACATCTTAGCAACATCCTGGCAATCAGCCATAACCACCTAGCACCCACCCAGAACACCCAAACATCCACCCATAACACTCTAGCAACATCCTTGCAACCCTCCCAGAAAACCCTAGAAACCAATTACAGCATAGCAACATCCTGGCAACCCCCTTAACCATCTAGCATTCACCCAGAACACCCATAACAATCTAGCAATGACCTGGCAACTACCCATAAACCACCCAGCAACCCCCCAGAACACCCTAGCAACCCATAACAGCATAGTAACGTCCTGGAAACCACCTATAACCATCCTAGCAACCACTCAAAACACCCCAGCAACTGCAAAAAAAAAAAAAAAAAAAAAAAATGTTCTGGCAAACACACAGCAACCCCCCAGAACAGCCTAGTAACCCATTACAGCTTAGCAACATCCTAGCAACCAGCCATAACCACCTAGCATCCACCAGAACACTTAAACATCTAAACATCCACCCATAACACTCTAGCAACATCCTGGCAACCAGTGTTGGGTGTAATGCGTTACTGTAATTAAATTACTTATCCACTGAAAAAGTAAAGTAAGGGATTACTGTTCATTTTTAGGTAATTTAATTACAGTTACTTATAATAAGTACATTATAAGTAACTGTAATTAAATTACCTAAAAATGAACAGTAATCATACTGTAAATTAGTTCAACAGTTCTGTTTAAATCAATATTGAATTTAAAATCTAAATTTGTATACGCTGTGAACGCTGCCTCTTTAAAATCGTTAGCTGTAGTGCAGTTGCTTGTGAGTTCGCAACTTCGAACCAGTTGGCTGTGTAGTCGCTGTCTGAAGATGCCGGCAGAAGCGAGTGGCTGTTTTGCAGAATGGAAATAATCCAATTACTTCACTTTTTTGACACAGGTAGGCAAGAACATTATGGTAAAATGTAAGCTATGTCCTAGGGAGAAAAAACTACTGAGAGACGGTCTTCAGTCAGTGCGCTCTCAGCGCGCACACATAGCCGCCTCTCGCGAGTATCAAATTTTTGCGGTTTATTACACATAAATGTTCAAATACACACACAGTTATGTCAAAATGCCCGTCTTGGCGTATATTCGTGTTGGTTATGTGAATGTGAACAGCATGTGTAACAGCATATTGTCTCCGTCCATTAGGTCTTAGTGACAGCAGCCTTTAAAACATGCTACTGTCTACTATTGGCTGTCTGTATTATAAATGATAATCAAACAACAAAAGAAAAGCTTTAATAAGGATTAATCTATATTTAATTTATACAGTTATGACTATGCAGAGTTATTTTATATTTGATTATTCAGTTTCTGTGGTATTTTTACTTACTACTATTAGACCTACCTGAAAAAAAAATGTATAGCATTGTTTTATTTGTATTTTTATATATTTTTACTGTGGTATCGACTTTGGTATCGAGTATTGTGCACTTTTGGTGGTATCAGTACCCACTACTAGATTTTTGGTATAGTGACATCCCTGTTTGTTACTAAAGAAAATTTAAGTATTATAAAGTAAATAAAAGTATTATAGTATATGTTTTAATAAAGTTAAAATGTTTTAAAAAGCTATAAAAGGCTAAACTATTCCATGTTTGACTAAATTATTAAAAGAGTTTCCTTTCTATTGTCTATCCGGTCAAGGTTTATAGGGATTTTAAGAAGTAATTAGTTGATTTTTCTTATTGAGTAATTAAATTACTTTTCAGACAGAGTAATTAGAAAAGTATTTTAAATACAACATTGATGATGTAATTAGTATTTGGTAATTAATTACTTTTTTGAAGTAACTTACCCAACACTGCTGGCAACCCTCCCAGAAAAACCTAGAAACCAATTACAACATAGCAACATCCTGGCAACCCCCCTTAACCATCTAGCATCCACCCAGAACACCAATAACAATCTAGCAATGACCTGGCAACTGCCCATAAACTACACAGCAACCCCCCAGAACACCCTAGCAACCCATAACAGCATAACAACGTCCTGGAAACCACCTATAACCATCCTAGCAACCACTCAAAACACACCGGCAACTGCAAAGAAATGTTCTGGCTAACACACGGCAACCCCCCAGAACAGCCTAGTAACTCATTACAGCTTAGCAATATCCTGGCAATCAGCCATAACCACCTAGCATCCACCCAGAACACCCAAACATCCACCCATAACACTCTAGCAATATCCTGGCAACCCTCCCAGAAAACCCTAGAAACCAATTACAGCATAGCAACATCCTGGCAACCCCCTTAACCATCTAGCATTCACCCAGAACACCCATAACAATCTAGCAATGGCCTGGCAACTGCCTATAAACCACTCAGCAACCCCCAGAACACCCTAGCAACCTATAACAGCATAGCAACATCCTGGAAACCACCTATAACCATCCTAGCAACCACTCAAAACACACCGGTAACTGCAAAAAAAAAGGTTCTGGCAAACACATAGCAACCCCCTAGATCACCTTAGTAACCAATTACAGCATAGCAACATCCTGGAAACCACATAGCATCCACCCAGAACACCCATACCCAGCCATATCGCTCTAGCAATGACCTGGCAACCACCCATAAACCACCTAGCAACCCCCCAGAACACCCTAGTAACCCATTACAGCATAGCAACATCCTGGCAACCACCTATACCCACCTAGCAACTATTCATAACATCCTAGCAACAGCATAGCAATGACCTGGCAAGCACCCAAAACATTGTGGCAGCAGGTTTTGCATATTTTCTTCAAATAACATAAAAATATAGTTTTAAATAAAGGCTTTTGTTTGGAGACCCCAACACGAGTCACATTATCTATATAAAAATGGAAGTTTTGATAGTAGGACATCAGTCAGTCTGCAGTGAAATGTAACCAGTAAATCTGTGTCTCCGGCTGTTTCCTCCGAATGAGAGTAAATATTTCACTTCCCGTTTCCTATCATTAATTTCCATATCTTATTTATTTATTTTCAACTTATTTATTCATTCAGTTTGCTTTTCCACTCCTGTCTTTGCATCTCTGTGGTCTGTTTCTAACAGTCTCTGCTCCATTAATCTATCTGTGGGACCATATGGGCGTCATTAGTGTTTATTCTCTGCTGTCCTCGTCTCTACCCAAACCAGGGTAGAGGACGGTACTGCCAGGGAGGCCCACCACTCACGCTCGGTTTAAAGCAACGCAACAAGAAAGGGATGGAAAGGCGGAGTTTGCTGTCTGCTTGGCTCCTGCACTGTTGTTTTTTAACCAACAGCAACCACCTGTGTTCAGATAAATGCTATTTTGGTGTTTGCCATTTTGCTGCCCCATCAGAGACATGCTCATACACACACACACACACACACACACACACACAAACTCAGCCCACCCATCTTCAAAAACACCCTCGAAATCACAGCATGCTGCTGGTAATTGCCTTCACTTTTAAGTTTGTTTGTGGGAGTGGAGACGCTAATGACTCCAGCCACAACTTAATTGCTCGAGCGGAAGAGACTGAAAAGCGAAATCTTTCTTCTAAATGCTTTTATATTCCAAGGAGTATTTATAGAGACAGATTACAGAGATAAACTTTCCAACATTTTACACCTGCTCTGGGAATGTCTTGCTCTTTTATCGTCCCTTTACGCACCTGCCCGGCTTGCCAAGCCACGTGTAGGTGTGTTGGCAGGATGGGAGGTAATTAAAATATATGCAGGTAGTGTCTGTATAATGAGGTTAGCTGAGCGTTGTTTATTGCAGTCTGTCTGTGCAGATCTGAACGGCTGTGAACTGCACTGACTTGTTCTATCAAGGCGATTTTTCACATTATTAAAACTCGTTTACGAATACAACAGATCACAACTAGTGTATTGTTTGTGAGAACATTAATATAGGATGTCTAATGAAAAATGGCCTGTTAATGAAAAAAGCAAGATGTTGACCTTGAATGTAAAATAAAATAAAATAAAATAAAATAAACATTCAAAAGTTTGTTCTTAAGGTTTTTAAAAACATTCTTAAGATTTTTAAAAAGTTTTTGATGTCTCTTTTTTTATTAAAATACAGTAAAAACAGAAATATTGTGAAACAATATTACAATTTCAAATAATTGTTTTCTAAATTAATATATTTTAAAATGTAATTTATTCCTGTGATGCAAAGCTGAATTTTCAGCATCATTACTCCAGTCTTCAGTGTCACATGACATTCAGAAATCACTCTAAAATGCTGATTTGTTGCCTAAGAAACATTGCTTATTACTATCAATGATAAAAACAGTTGAGCTGCTAATATTTTTGTGTAAACCATAATACGTTTCTTTAACAAAGTCCTGTTTCAATAGGTAACAGTCTTCTAATCTAATCTGCTTTTCTGTGCCATACACTCTTAAAAATATAGGTTCTTCATTGGCATCTATCGGTTCCACAGAATCTTTAACATCCATGAAAACTATTCAATGAACAAACAGTTCTTTATACTGAAAAAGTGTTCTTTAGATTATAAAATGTTCTTCAAGAAGAAAAAATTCTTTTAAGGACTGTTCACTGAAAGATTCTTTGGGGAACCAAAAATGGCTTTTCTATGACATCACTGTAAAAACATCCTTTTGAAACCTTTATTTTTAAGAGTATAGGGTGTTACCAACCCTCTCCTTTTTCTGGCTATTTCTCTTAATATTATTGCAATTTTCTTTATTGTTGTTTTTATTATTATTTATTTATTTACCTGTCTAGATCTATCTATCTATCTATCTATCTATCTATCTACCTACCTATCTATCTATCCATCTATCTATCTGTCTGTCTGTCTGTCTGTCTCTCTATCTGTCTGTCTGTCTCTCTATCTATCCATTTATGTTGTAATGAGCTATAATGAAGATTCAAAGTTGCCGTCTTCCTTCATTTCTAGCTCATTCTCTCTCTCTCCTCCTTTATGACAGCATGAGGCCGCATCGTGTGCAGTTTGACTCTAATAACCAATTACAGGACCTGAGCACAAACACTCATCTCATCTGTGGATGCCCGGGCTTCCAGCGGGTCAGACAACCATCTGCACCACCGGCTCATTGTCTCCACTGTTTTTCTCTCTTTCTCTTCTCCATAATAAGTCTGACACTCATAAGGATGAAGCAGTACAGAACAAGTGTTCAAACCGAGCTAATCAGTTTAGATGCAGCCAAGTTATCAAGTGCCGCAGTCAAGGAAAAGGAACAGCTGGTGCACTACCTAGGAGACAAATTTATCACACATCCCTGTTTCCCACCCTCCAATGTTTTCATTTTCTGCTGAAAAAGACAGGACAAAAAAAAAAAAAAAAACTGTGACTGCTTGTTCATTTACCTCAAATGTCAAAAGCAGCTGGAGCCTGATACATCACCATCCAGTGGCTCAAATGTGCAAACAAGTGGTCATTTCCTTTGCCACAGGAAGTATGAACAATTACTTGACTCATTATTCTTTTCAAATCTTTTGACTGACAACACCTGGACCCAATACTAGGTATACTAACGTCTATATTCTTGGGTACAGAACTGTAATCAAGAGCCAAAACAATAACGCTAATGCAGCAAAAAAAACAACAAAAAAAACAAAAAAAACTAAATAAGCCCTTCAGGACTGAATTTACGGATGTTTTCAGACAGACGTTTTGAAAAGAATAATGGGCCAAGTCATTGTTTATACTGTGTTCACAAGATAATGTGATCGTAGATAGCTGAGCTAAATTTAAATCTACAGTACAGTACATGAGTGCGATATAGTTGGATATTGTTAGCATCGAGGCAGGAGATGTTGAGGACTCGCCACCTCACACTCCTGCTTATGAGGAGCTTATGGAGGTTGTGTCCCGTGCCGTTGCTAAATTAAATCGATTGGCCGGCCGAGAAGTAGGAAGTTCGCCAAAGAGTAAATTACATGAACGTTTCCTGCTGTCAAAATCACAACCTCCTCATCGGGGCCTGCTGTTTTTTCCCAATCTCCACACCTCGGGCCGGGCCACAGATTTATCTCTTTGGGCCATCAAGGAGATGGCCAAATCAATCGGCCGGTCTATGGCAGCCCTGGTGGCCTCAGAGAGGCATTTATGGTTGAATTTGTCCGGACAGGACAAAAAGAGAAGGACAAAAATTTCCTCCTGGACGCTCCGCTTTCCCCTTCTGGCCTCCTTGGGCGATGTTGTCACCTGAGTCCTCGAAAGGTTTCAAGAGGCAAAAAAGCAGGCAGTGGTGTTCCAGCAACATCTCTTTCGCCGGACTCAGGTCTCGGGGACTGCTGGGTGGGAGCAGCCTCAGCCGACTATCAGGCAAACAGAGTGTCGATTCTCGAGCAACTTCACACAAAGAATGGGGGTCGGGCAACACGCTCAGCCGAAGACTTCTAGGGGTAAGAAGGATCTGAGGACCGTCTCAAGGAAGGCTTTGGCAAAGAGGGCCTGACGCCAGAAGGTTCAGGCATTTGAGGGCAGACCCCTCTGGGGGGGAAATGGATAACATCATACGGTGCCCATCTCCCTACCTTGGTTGCTTCGGGGCACAGCGGTCTCCACTGTCCTGGAAGGCATGTCTACGGCTCCCTTTGAGCCTATTGAATCTGTTCCAGAGAAATTTCTCACATTGAAAACTTTGTTTCTTCTGGCTATAATGTCACTTAAGAGAATAGGAGATCTTCAGGCCCTGTCGGTTATCCCTTCGTGTTTAGAGTTTTTAGCACCAGGTATGAGGAAAGCTTTTCTACACCCTTGACCGGGGTACATTCCTAAGGTTCCCACCAATGTGGCATGATCTATAGTGTTGCAAGCCTTCAGTCTTAATAATAAATAGATTAAAGGGGTTTCAGTTCATTTCAGTTCATTTTTGAGATGTGTTTCATGTGTTTTTGTTGTTATGCGAGTGTACACAAATTAAAGTAGACATTAATAGTTTATAATGATGTCTTGCAATTACACTGCCCTCCAAAAGTTTGGAAACACCCCTGGCAAAGTGTGGTTTTGGATGATATCAGCATAAATCCTCATCATTTTTTGATGCAAATACATTACAGTAACTTGACATTATCATTGAAGACCAGCAATAATAATTTTCATTTTGATTAATAATAATGGCAATATATACATGTCAAAGTCATTGGATTTTTGGGTCAGCACACCTTAATAGCTTCAACAATTGATTGCCAATTAAGATTAGAATACAATGAACCAATTAGAACCCAGTTTAGGTCAGATAGCTGCTAATGGTGGACATTTTGATGAATCGAAAATTTAAGTTTTTTTCTATGTATAAACTGTTTATATAATAAAATATGTTTACGTAGTTTGTGTTGTCCCTTGTCAGTGCAAAATTATCACAAATTAAAAAGGATTCATGCCAATATTGTCCAAAACCCCACTTTTCTAGGGCGTTTCCAAACTTTTGGAGGGCAGTGTATCTGTATGGCCAAAAATGACATAGTATTTTAAGTTGTTTCCGCTGTCATGAGGAAAAAATCCATCAGAACGCGCCGGTGCGTTCGTCGGCCAGAGGGTTAAAGAAAACTTAGCCTATTTAGTTTCATATTTATGTTTAAATATTAGTCTATAATATTATTTTTTAATTTCACCTATTTTGATTATGAAAAGTGAACAGCATGAGCAAGATAGGCTACATCATAAGATGTGCAATATGTCTGGAGATATGGAGTGGGTCAGATATGATTTTGACCACTTCATTAATTTTTGTTTTGTAGAAAGCCTTTCTTTAAAGTGAGTTTTCTTAATATTTATCTTAATTTTAATCATCTTAATTTTAATCAATGTTTCATCAACCAGTTGCCTGGATTTAATAAATAAGAAGCAAACCAAGAACATAAGATGTGGAAAGGATTGAAGTGCGGTACAAACCCACTAGCCTACCATGTTTCTGCGGCCTTTGAGTAAGCCTGAAACGATACGTCTTTCTGTTTTTAATAAATTTCTTGAATACATAGGCCTATAGATAGTTATGATATTTGTGGCTTTGAAGCAATAGGCTATGCTATATTGTATATACAGTGGTATAAATGAATGTGACGTGACTTGACTGGAGAGCTGAATCGCAGAGCTGGTGCAAACATATCCATATCAATATGATTAGATCAGACGCTTTCTTACTATTTTTTTCAATGCTGTCATATTGGTTGTGTTTATTTTGTTATTGAGAGAAAAGCACGCAGCACATATTCACATATTCATCTAAACGTCGCTCTCAGCAGTGTGGACTGCGTCAGAACACATTAACAGTATAACGCTGCAAAGGTATTTCAAAGTTCTTTTTACCCCAAAGCAAAATACGAACAAGAACTTAGCAGTGTGTGTGATTGTGTGCTGGAGAGAGATGTCTAAATTAAGTAAGTTAGGCACACAACTTCGCTTATATAGGGTTCCCTTCTACTATTCATACTTATCTTTCAATAATAGCCTCTTTGCAATGTCCAGCTCTTATATCTCAGAAGATCAAAGAAAATTTTGATTAATTGAGAAATGTCTCCTTTAAGTTATTAACCAACAACCCATAAATATTTTTACATTCAGCCCACTTGAGGTAAATTGTATTTCTGACTTGTTTTTGGCCTGTGAAAGAGAACATTTTGTATTGAATCTCTACACAGGATGTCTTTTGAAAGTAGATATTATACAGTATATTCAATCAATTCTGTACAGTTCATTCTTCAGTTGCGCCCTAACAGGCCGATACATCATTAAACTGGTGACTCTGTGCTCCCCGTAAATGAGAAAAGATCAAATATAGACAACCAGGCAGGATCAAAGGAAACGATAACCCATGAAATTACCAGCCTTAGCAAGGTGCGATTGGTGCTGCCAGTGTAGATGCTTTCACAGACACTGTCCACTTCTGAATCTGATTTTCAGTTCATCAGGAATCTATTAAGAGTGGCAATTCAAACGACAGTCTACCAAAAAAGTCCACAGAAAAACACAGATAGTTGCAAAGCTCTCTGCTTCCCTTCCAATTCCTGGTTATAGAGGACAAGCTGCAAAGGGATAAATGCTCTGATTATGCGGTTCTTTATAGACAGCTACATTCTCACGGACCCTTATTCAATGTCTTTATTTGAATTATGCAATTAGGGAGACGATGTTGAGTGCTGGGATATTCATGCATCTTTTTTTTTCTTGTGGCTATTCAGCGAGAAAATTTCACCAAGACAATGCAAACTATTCTTTGTGGTAATGGAACTTTCTAAATACAATGCAATTATCAGACAAAAGTCCAAACACAAACTTGAGCTTGTTGTTCTTTTGTATCCTAGTGTCTCTCTCCTCTTTTGCCTTCAGCTCTGTTGATAGATTTTCCCTCTGCTGTCTAGAAATGATCCTTAAAGTCTCTCTGATGTAGAATGAAGACTTTATGATTGTGTTTATCTTTTGAATAGAGATTGCACAAGCTAGTCGAGATCCTTTAGACCTGTTACCACTGATGCTGCTTTTAAGTTCTCATCAAAAACTGAATAAATAGGCCACTGTATATTTTTTAACAAGCTTTGCTATTCTTTATCAACCCCAGCAAACATTGGTCCGACGGTAACGTCGTGTCCCAAAATAGTCGCGGTAGGATGGCATAAACCAATAAAAATATGTAACACAGAACGTTTCCTAAAAATGCATTCAGATACGTTTGTACATGTCTATAATTCTCTGGGGTTGCATATATAATTGTTGCTTTGACTTTTAGTCATGTGTAGTTCAATATATAATAATTAATTGATTAATTAATTAATAAGATAATGTCAAAGACGTCTGTTCAAATTTCATGTTGGAACTATTTTTCAACCATAATGGAAAGAGTCGGAGGGATGTCTTTTCAACGGTCATGAAACATTCAAATGTTGGCTGGGACAGTACACAAACTTTTCATACAAACTTTGTACAGTAAACAATCACAAATAAAACTTAAATAGAGTGGTTTACTGAGGAACCATGTTCTGTTTGCAGTTGGACTAACGATTTTTGCCTAGTTGACAATAAAATAAGGGACAAAATCAAAGATACATTCAAGAAGGGACCTAATACCTAAGAGTAGACTTGAGCTGTAAGCAATCAATAAATAATAAATAAATAAATAAAAATGTACCCCAAACTTTTTTAACAGTATAGTGCAGAAAAAAAACTAGTTCTTTCTTGTTATTTTTATCTCTCTTCTTTTTGCATGTGACTACAATGCATTTTGGAGCCAGCCATTTTTCCTCCAATTAGCGCTGTGAAACTTTTATCCAGCATGTTCACACTTCTCTCAGGCCTGTATAAAAGGTTTGAATTACAAACCTGTGAAACTCTGGTCATCTGGCCCAAATGGTCACAATTTCTCTACCTCATCACAGTCCAGCAAAGTTTCTGATCACTTTGCATCCACCAATTAATACAGATGCAAAAAAGTTCTTCCACGCATTTCCCTTCCCTCACATTAAAATGGAGAAAACAAGTTAAACTAATAACTTTGCATCACAGCTAAGTGTGTTAACTCTTGTGCTGACAATATAGAAAGGTGGGACCAGATTAGGTTGGTCAAAAATGGAACGAATACTTTGGAAAATGAGTGCTGAAAATACAGTACCCCCAGATTTTAAGAAACATTTGCTTAGGTTTACCACCTTCAGTGTGACAAAATAAGGAGCACCCGTTTCTAGAGGTGTAAAGAGTACCTGAAAACCAAACTTGAGTAAAAGTACAGATACTTTACAGCAAAAATCCATTACAAGTTACAAGTTACAATTCCAATACAACTTGAGTACAAGTCTTAGACCGCATTTACATTACATGATTCAAGTGACCCAACTCCAATTTTTTCCTCCCATGCGGCACAGATCGGATATGCCCCACGAACATGTAAGCAGGAAAAAAGGCACATGGATTCCGATATATTCAGATAGGTTTCAGGCCTCATTCATATGTGGAAATAAATCTTAAATGAATTCGGATACGTGCATTTGCATCTGCCATGTAAGGGGATAGATAAGATATTACCTTCAATGCGAATGACATCAACTCGGTGGACACCGACCGTGATCACATGACTATTTTCAGTGGAGCAATGGAGGACGAGTCTCAACCCAGTGTTTTGCTGGCCTTTAAAGATGGTGTAGAAAGCAAAAGCTTGTATTATCATTTCGTCTGCATCAATTGCAAATCATGCCGTTGTTACTTCCTTTTCAGCCTAAGCTTTACCGGGTCAGTATGTCTACCTTGGGTTGTTTCGACAAGTGTATAGTGTAAATGCAGGATATAGTCAACAAATCGGAATTGGGCATCAAGACTTGAATCTGGCCACTGTTACACACGCAATGCGAGTGATGTCTGTTTATCACAGCTGACGTGCAATAAAATGCTTCACGAAAAATAAAGCGCAGATGATGAACAAACGACAAGGAAGCACAAAAAATGAACATACAGTACACAAGAGTAAATACAAAGTGTTCGTTGTTAGTCGCAAACAGTACAGCAGCTCCAGACCATCAAAACCCAGTGTACTCACATGAGTAGCGGGATCAAAGCAGCCTCCGCGTCTGTTTTCAGGCCTTCCCACTTAGCTCTCTCCAGCACTGGAAAGCTTTTCTAATATAAACGCGGGTCCTAAAGCGCTTGCCCAGTCATAAACCTTTATTCCAGTGATATTCTTTTGAGCTCTTTTGTATTGTGTCACTTGTCCCTTAATGGAAAAGATGTGACTGTAGTCTAAAGTGGAAGAGAGGGGGTACGCAGAGAGATGTTAAATGCTTCAGGGGGTACTCCAGTCTAAAAAGTTTGAGAACCACTGGGTTAGACGTTTGTTGTTGGTATCGGCCCGACTGACTTCCAAACATTTTAAATACTACTGAGTCCCCCTTTAAATTAAATTTAAAATTAAACTAAAATTAAAATAAACAAAAGCTGAATAAAAATATTAATAAATACTGTCTATAATAGTATATAAATATTACTAAAATATCTTACTATACCCCAGCATTCCCCTTACTATGGGTTCAAGACATTAAATAATGATTTCTAAAATAATGTTTTCATCTTCTCTATGGAATAATACATCTTATTTTTGATGGACTGAATGGCACATTCACAAAAGGACTTTAGTCTTTCAAATCTCCTTGTTCAATGATGCATTGTGCAACATTTTGATTGGTAAAAACATCATTCACATCACCTCTGTCTGTAGCAATGGTTAATCACCTTCTCTGATTCAGACAAAATGTGCCTGTGGTGCTGCTTTAATGAATGTTATTCACATGCCTGCAAGTGAAGAGTCTTTGATGAGGAGCAGCTGTAAAGCAGCAGGAGATCCTCACGTGAGCTGCAGAAGTCTAGCTTCTGTCATTCCTCTAGTGGCCATTTGTGTCCCAGGTCTTCATCGATCCACCACAACATCCAGATGTGAGATGTGTGTGCAGAGGTGAGAGCACTTCAGTTTACTTTCAGAGAAGCTCAAAGCTATTGAGTTACTTTGGTGAAGTGCACCAGAAAGAACTTCATCCAGATAAGATGATGTTCTGTTTGTTGTTGTTATTTACATGTTTTCTCAGATCTCTCGCTCTCTCAAGGCTGAAATGGGCATCATTTAGATTCTGCTTCTTATTGCAGGCATGTACCCTTTGGTAAACGCAGCCTCCAGGCATCTAATTCCTGGCAGTTTATTTCATTAACGTGTAAGGTGAAGAAGCATATTAGGATCTCATTAGAAGAAACATGGCAAGAAGTTACCCAGAGTAAGTACGTATTTACTGAATCTTTGAGTGTTATTGGAGAAGAAAATCTCATTGAAAATGTTTCAGATCTCTGCATTCATCAGAACTCAACTTGTCATCTCAACTTTTCAACTTTGAAACAGAGAGCCAACTTTTCAATATCTTTGGTTGTAGTCACTGTTTTCCACCAAAAAAGGATCAATCCAAAATCTAAATCTACAAAAAAAAAAAAAAAAAAAAAATGCAAGACTGAACCCTTTCAAAAAATGTCAGTATCTATAAAATAAGTAAATTATCCAATTTGGCTTAAATGAGGGGTTGAAAAAATGAGTACACCCTTCAACAGATGTGTAATATTCTACGTAGAACGTCTTCCATAACTTTAGGTATACTACTAACCCTGAGTGAACAAATTGTCACATCTATTCTGTTTAACTCCTGGATGATGACCTCCTGGAGCGCCCTGATGTTTGATAAGAAATGTTGACCAACTTGTCTCTACAAAATCCCCAAAGGTGCCCAGCTGTGTTAAGATCAATTGAAATATTTGTCCACTGAAGGACTTTTACTCTGGTAGAATGTATAGAGTCATTAGATATGTTTCCATCCACCTATTTTTATGCGCATTTTGGGATATCACATAAAAAAAAATGTATGGAAACGCCAAGATACGGATAAATTCTAAAAATGTGCATAAAAAATGTATGCGCTCAATTAAAATGTGTGCATAAACTACAATGGAAACACATTTATCGAATAAATCCTTCGATGCAAAACAAAAAAACTCACGTTACTTTGCCTCAACGGTGAACGTGATTGGATAACTGAACTAACCAGTGGACCAATTTCATTGCACAGCATCTCAAATATTGGTTCTTTCTGAAATGCCTGAGCCCAAGTCTGTCATCAGAATGATTTGGTTTAATTCCCTCCAAGAACTGTCTCATACGATTGCGAAACACCAGGCATCTGAACACAAGATAACATGACTGCGTTTATTGCATTTCGTCTGCATGCTCTGAGGCGCAAGTCATCTATGATGTATGAAAAAAGAGCCACAGTGGCTTCCCTACTTGCAGCAACTTCCATTTTTATTACAGATATTTGCACCAATTTTGATTTTGTGGCGATTTTGTTCTCTTGGAAAAGCTACTTTATTCGCAATGTTTTATGCGTCATTCCAATTTTGCGCACAAGTTAAATTCACAACTTTGGATGGAAACACAGCTAGTGTCATGTTGAAAAAGTGCCCAACAATGCAGGAAATAAGGAGAAGGTAACATCTTCTGTTTCAAGATTTTGTATTACATCAGACAATGGTGTATGAATTCATGACAAATTGATAAAGCACAAATCCCTCACTTCTTCAGCACTCATTTCATCCCTATATAAGAACTTTACTATCACCAAACTTGACTTTGGGACCAGGCACTTCACACTGTACTCCTCCCCCTTGCAATGCCATACATTTTGGATACAAATGAAAATAAAAGCCTAAATTGAAGGCCTGATTGTTTCAGGGACTTTGTCACAAGTCCATTCCTTTTCAGTTTCTGTGTTACTTTTGCTATATTTTCACACTTAAAACATTGCTTTGGTGATCCTCTTATACCATTGTCCTCTTTTGCTCAAAGTAATAAGTCTTCTGATAATTTTCTCCTACATAAGCATTACATCGGCTATATAACACTTTTAATTGTTGAGAAATTACTCGTATTTAAATGTTTTGGTTCCACATACTTGTTTTAAAAAAAGCCTTTACCTGGCACTAGAAAATGTAATTAGTTTAATTTTGTAGCTTTCAGGAGGATATACTTATTTTTATCACTTTGATAAGAAAATCTTATTTTCCTGATTAATATTGATTGACATTAATTTTCTACAATATTTAATTAAAAAAAAAAAAAAAAAAAATTTAAAAATAGGACATTAGACTATGAAGTTCAGACTTCTGTTATCGGATGATGCTGATAATCTCAAATTGATCTTACATATTGAACGTCCTCATATCTACTGTATCTACAACTTAAAATATATCCAGCTTCAGGTAGATGTACAGTGGGTGGGGTTCCAAATGTCTAGAGCATAAATTATTTTGCATTCTTTTCTATTTTCATACATTTTTTTTAAATTGGAAATTATAATATCAGTGTAATAACTGAAGTGAACTGTAAAATGTCTTCAAAATATCTTTGTATTTGTCTCTCTTTTGCTTTAACGGCAGCATCACTCAAGCTGACATAAAATTCATGAGTTTGTGAAAAATGTTACATCAATGTCAAAAATACATTTGACTATCATTAGTGACCTAGAAATAGTGTAAAAGCATCATCTTATTCATTACATCATGTTTGTTTTAAAAATGTTAAAAAAAAAAAAATCTTTTATTTCAAGGTTTAAATCTATTTAGCATGAGACTTTTGGCCTCCACTGTATATGTAAATTTTGGGAACTGAAAACATGCTTCATTTTGTCTCAAAATAATGGCATCCTCAGTGTCAGGATGAACTGAGAATCAAGCAAAGACCGTTCAAAGTATTATAATGTTCTGAACCGAGGAACTACAGTCGGCGTTCCCCACATGAAGAGGCCGCCTGATGCCAATCACAAACTAAACTCAAAGCCTCTTTAAAGTGAGTGCAGAGAGTCTCTCCTCTTCTCTCTCATCTCTCCATCCTTAGCGCTTCTCCTTCCTCATTAACACGTTTATTTCATCTCTCTGTATCTGCTCGAGTCTAAGAGGCATTTTTCTAATCAGCAGAAGTTGTACACGGGCACGCCAGCTGGTCATGCATCACTCTGCATTAGGAAGTGGAGCTAAGAGAGGCCGGAGAAAGAGGATCTGCTCCCTGCCTCATTAGGATGACCTCAGATGCAGGCAGAGTGATAGAGGCAAGGACTTCAGCCAATAAGAGGACTGATGAGGAGCCAGCCAATTAGCTGGAGGGATCCAGGAAAGAAAGTAAACGTGAAGGGCAAACATTTGTCTGAATCGTAAGTTGTGTATTATGAGTTTCAAAACAGATCTATAATCCAGGACAGGGTTTCCCCAACCAGTGGATGATGATGGAACTGCAGGGGATTTATGAGAATATAATAAATGCCAAATCAAATTTGAGAAAAACTAATCATAAAAGAAAAACACTTTACTATATGTGACATGTGATATATTGACCTGTAGACCAGTAGCAGTGTATTTTTCATTTCCAAGTTTCCAAGAAATAATGACTAGAAACCTGGAAAAATCTTTAAAATAAGCATTTCAGCAGCACATAAGAAACTCCAATGCTGCTCATTACAAACCACTCAAAATGAAAACACTGTATTTACACTGTTTGAATTACACTGTAATTTCTAAAAAGTCACGACCGATCATCATTTAAAAGTATTTGTTTACTCGTGCACATCCAGAGTAATTCAATTTTTTTTTTTTTACCTTTGTTATTAAAAGAACAAATACAATATAAGAGATGCAAATTAAATAAATTGCTTTAAAGAAGCAGTTACAGAAATACTACAAAATTTGAATAAATGCAAAATAAAACACTGCATAGTCTCCGCACTGTAAGAATTAAATATACATTAATCCTTATTAAATCTACAGAAGTGATTCTGTCAAAAGCAGTTTGTGATTTTCTCTGTCTTTTTTCATTTGATTAACAGTAATGACACGTGCGGCAGCTGGTATATTAGGCTGCTGTCACTTTAAGACCGAAAGCACAGATCTACTAACGCACATTTGTTTATTTTTTTTCCCAGCTGTTTACTTAAGACATAACCGACTGTGTTTACGTAAATACTCAACAAGATGGGCATTTTCACATAAATTTGTGAGTATCTGATCATTCAATCACAATAAGCCATGAAAGAGAACTGAATTAGGGTTCGCATGCTGTCTGTGAGACAGCTTTCTTTAGCACACGTCTTTATCGCAGCTTATTGCGCTTAATTACTCTTTTTTAACATCAAGCACGTCACGCATTTTATTTCTTATTCGTGCATGTTTCTTTGTTGCTCTAACGAATAATTAACTTTCAATAGTACTGCGCTGAGCAGATATTTTACCGCGACAACAGACACTTTATCGTTATATTTCATCATACTGCCCAGCCCTACACATGTGTAAAAACTTAAGTTTCTAACATTAAGTTCCACAAAGCAGCAGGCATCCAACAAAGTTCAGAAATTTAATGATAATTATAACAAACATTAAAAAAAAAAAAAACAGAAAATGATTAAGTAAATTAAAAGAGCTTGCGGTGAGAGGTGTGGGGGAGGGGAATTGCACTTTTTTTAACAAGTCTCTTATGCTTACCAAGGATGCCTTTATTTGTTCAATAAATGCAGTAATATTGTGAAATATTATTATAAAAAATAACTTTTCTATTTGAATATATATTTAAAAAGTAATTTATTCCTGTGATGTAAAGCTAACTTTTCAGCATCATTACTCCAGTCATCAGTGTCACATGATCCTACAGAAATCATTCTATGTTGATTTGCTGCTCAAGTAACATTTTATTATTATTATCAATATTGAAAACAACTGTGCTGCTTCATATTTTGTGTAAACAATGAAAAAATTTCTTCATGCCTTAAAATAGCTTGAATGTAACTCTACACCCTTATCTCATTTAGTATACGGGATCTATGAATATGCTAATTAGCCCCACCTCCACTCACTCACACGAGCTCAACTTACAACTTACTGAGGTAAACGCAGCACAATGGTATCACTCTTTACAACATCGGACACATAACGGTAATTAATATGATTAGCCTTTTCTTGACTATGTTATCAAACAGCTAATAATGTGTTTCTAATGTTACATAAACCATGTTCCCGTTTGCCATGTCAGAGTCAGACAACTGCCTTCTAACAATCAGTATCCTTACAAACACTTTGAACAACTCAGAACGTCAGTGGAGAAAGGCATATAGTTCATCATAAAATCATATACATCATACACCCGCCATATTGCTAAATCCACACAATTTTTCATGTCAACAAAAAAATATACCGGGATAACCTAGCTTCTCTCGAGACTCCCCTGCTAGTTTGCTGTTAATGATATGCTAAAGCCCGCCGGCAGGTTGAAGTGATTGGTTGCAAGGTAGTTTGTGGCGTCACAGAAACCAGCGATTTCAAACCACGGTTCTTTTTTTCACTGCAGTTTCAAGGAGAAAATACTCAGCAAAGGTGTCGACAGCAATTTGCACATGGTTTGTCATATTAAAAACACCACATACACATATAAATAACATTAAAAACTTGATTTTCACCACAGGGGGTCTTTAAAAGTTTGTTTAACTGTTTTAGTTAACAAAATTTTTTTTTTTTTTTTTAAAAAGTGTTTGCCGCATTCTGTCTCTATATGCCTGCAGACTTCACCTCAGTGTTTCACATTCAATAACCCTGAGAAACAAGAGCAGTGAATTTATTAGGTTGCTACTATAACATCCAAAACTTGCCATGTGGTCACCGTTTGAGTTAATAAACGTGTGTAGAGCCACTTTATAACCGACAGGGGGTAAAGCGAAGGTCATCGCAACGGTACCACCATTACCCTCATCTTTCACAAAACAGCAGGATGGCAAATGTCATAGCAAGTTTTAATTGCTCACGCTCAGCTGCAGGACTCGGGTTGGGCGAGCACACGGAGGCTTATCTTTAATGGAAAAATAATTTAGTTCCATTAATGGCCTGCATTGTTAGAGTGGCAAAGCCAAAACCACCGCAAGCAAAACCCTCCCCATAAGTCTGTGCTTTTGAGTCCCGCAGAAGTCAAAGTTGGTTACCATTCATTTCCTCTGAAATCTTTAAATACTTTAAACTGCTCATCACAGGGAAGTTCGAGGAATTGCATGGAAAGAGGTGAAGTACGCCGTTAAAATGTGGCAAGGAGAGAAGGAGGGTGTTTTTAAAATGTTGAAAATCTTCAAGGTTATGCAGGTTTAATGCTAATGTACTCATTTCATACTGCCAGCACAAATGAATGAAGTTACATAACTTAAATAAGATTTAACCCTGACATTCAGGAGGAAAGTTTTTTTGTACTCTGAAAGTGAATTTTTTTTTTTTTTTTTTTTTTTTTTTCAAATTCAATATTTTTATCCTTCTGCTTCCACTTACTCTGTTTATTTTATCTCTAGTTTGTTAGTTAAAAAATGATCATGATTAATGAGAGATTCTACTACCATACCGGAAGCAATTGTAAGACATATAAAATAAAAATTAAAAATTAAAAATCCATGGCTTTTTAATCTCTTTTAAACTAACAAGCTTTATGAACATGACTCATCAGTTGATTAGTATATTTGCTAACACTTAAGGTCCCATTAGTTAGCATTAGTTAATGCATTAACTAACATTAATGAACAATGAACAATGAGCAATACATTTGTAACAGTATTCTTTGTTATCGTTAGTTAATAAAAATACCATTGTTCATTGTTAATGTTGATTTTAATAATGGTATTAGTAAATGTTTTAATCAACATTAAGTAAGATTAATAAATGCTTTAGAAGTATTTTTCATCATTTGTTCATGTTAACTAATGATAACTATTGAAACGTTATTGTAAAGTGTTACCGTGTTACCGTTTTATATATATATATATATATATAAATACCGTTTTATATATATATATATATATATATATCTAGAGCGATAAATCACATTCTAGCTTCAGTAAACATACAGCCACATATCAAACCAAGTTGCTTATGTTAGTAAGCTGTGTTTCTTCTCAAACACAACCTTGACCATGACACAGTGACAAATCTTTCTATGGCATTTTCCATTTCTGAAATAAACAAAGCCTTTGCCCTTCACAGCAAACACACGCATGGTAAACACAGAGTGATAAATAACTGCAAACACAAACCACAGGTAACAGAGAGTGTGTGTGTGTGTGTGTGTGTGTGTGTGTGTGATTTATGAGGACACAAATGTGTATAATGACTGGTATTACGACGTAAACATGAAATATGAGGACATTTCATGAGTCCTCATATTTAAAATAGCTTTAAAAACATACTAAACAATGTTTTATTAAAAATGTAAAAATACAGAAAGTTTTCTGTGATGGGTAGGTTTAGGGGTAGCGGTAGTGTAGGGGGATAGAATGTACAGTTTGTACAGTATAAAAACTATTACGCCTATGGAATGTCCTCACTTTGATAGCAAAACAAACCTGTGTGTGTTTAGTTTTCCCTTCGTACTACTCCATCTGTGAAGAAAATATAAAATATTAACACATTTCTGAAATAGCCATGTTAAATCAATCATTTAAAAAAAAGCAAGACTAGCATGCAAAAAGATGTTTTGGCTCTGAGATTATCTAGACACTAGTAAATACGATCCCAAGTTTTCATGATGCCTTTTCACAAATTAGACAAATGCTTGTTTTTTAGTGAATTTTGTTATTCAAAAATTAAAATATCAACATATTTTTGTATTGTATCTGTTGGGTAACAAAAATCACAATAAAATGATCCTGACATACATTTTTATTGGGGTAAGTTGTCATAAGCGTTTTAGATTTTAGTCATTTATTTAGTTTACTAAATTGTAGTATTTGTTGGCCAAAACAATAGTTTGATATTTTTACATTTTAAATTTTATTTATTTATTTATTTTTTGTTTGTTTCATGATTTGTTTTGTGTTTTATAATTTAATTTAGCTGATACACCTATAATTGGCTGTTTAACAGCGGATTCCATTTGTGACAACTTCAGTGTTGTTAAAACTAAAACTACTAAAAATGTTTTATTAATTGAAAAAAAGTTGAAATAAAATTAAATTATTAGATGAAAAACAACAACAACACGGAACAACAAACAGATCAAACTAAGGGTTTAAATACACAGACAATAATCAACCAACGTGATCTCATGAGAATACGGGTGTATTTTTACGTAAAGTGTGGTTTTACCACACGTACATTTACTTACGTTTTCATACACACAAAAACGTACAACATTGACGTATTTATAGCACTAAAACGTAAAAATACTTATGTATTAACAGCAATAAAACGTAAATCATGTAACGTGAAGTGTGAATGTATATGAATTCCCATGTATTAATATTAAAATCGCGGCATTAATGTTTTAAATCTGTTGTTTTCAACTGTCATATCAATACATGTTTTTAGTCGAATTTATTGAATGCAGTTTACTCATCTACTTAATATGAAAATAACATTTCTGTTCATGACTTGTGCTGTAAACTCGTTTTGGAGGATTACATAATGTTAAACAAGACTACAATTTGAAACCTTATGAAAAACATTTCTGTAATTGTTTAACCATTTTGTAATATTTAGTTTGTTTGCTGTGCGACACAGAAGGCGTTTTCTCCTATGCAGCGACTGACAATACAACCATAAGATACACCAAAGCACAACATAAATTCACAAATCACATCCATTTTATTTGTTTGCTGTACTCCATTGTAAGGAACAGATCCGAATTCAGCCCTTTATCTAGCGATCTTCATCTTCATTCTCAGCAGCAGCGACCGTCAGCAAAGCTTTACGACGTGGTTTACGGGACTGATATCGAACGCTCATTGGTTCTCACCTGCTTCGTCACAGGCTGCGACATGCCGTGTTTCAGTGGATTGACATTTGAAATGAGTGAGTGCCTTCATGGACAGAAGCCGGTTTCATCATATTTTCATGGATTAATAAGTTAAATTCTGCTCTGTACCCTATAAAAAACTACTACCGGAGAGGACTGCGACTGCAACTCATCATCATTTGAACTACTTTTGGTACCACTTTTGACATTTTCACAATAAATTAATTATTGTGATTACGCTTGTTTGTCTGTTATTCTTTTATTTATAACAGTACGGAGTTTTAAGAAATGGTTATGGGTAGGTTTAGGGGTAGGTGTAGGATTAGTGGCTCAAAATATCGTTTTAATGTTATATTTTTACTAAAATTGTCATTTTCCTACACATTTCTGTCCATTATGTTTTATTCTTTTAACATTCTGTATAAAATGGGTATGTTTAGGTTCGGGATGGGGTTTAGGGATCTTACATTTATCTACAAAACGATAAAATGGAAATTATACATATATCTTTATGACATGAAAGATTTGTAAATATTTTACGTTTTTTCACTGTAAAAACGTTTTAGTGCTATAATTATGTCAATATTGTACATTTTAGCACCTTTCTAAACGTACAAAAATGTACGTTTTGTGTCTTTGAAATCTACGTATTAATACCTACGTATTAACAATGAGACCAGGCTGAATCAACAGAACTAAGAACAGGTGACAAACTAATGAGTAACTATGGAAACTAATATTGACCAGGAACAAAACGGAACAGCGAAAAATGAAACCAAAACACAATGAAACTGAACAGACTTAAACATATCCCTGATATCCCCATCTGTTTTGCCCCAAATTGGCAAACTGTAAAAAGGTTAACAAAGAATGAACTTTATCTATTTTTTTCTTGAACAATAACAATGTAAATGTTCATTAGCTTTTTTGTAGCCAAGACTTTAAAGTATGTAGAATTTGAGAAATATTTCCTGGAGTAAATAGTGGGATAATTAGACATTTCTCCCATGTCCTCACAACAGCATAAGCTGGATAATGCCTTGGTTGCACAAAATATGCACTGCACCATGGGAGCAGAAACTGATTATAGCAAAGCATTCTTCATACTCCTGTGGCAGAATGATCCTATTCATAGCTGTAGCCCCTCCACAGTGGCAGTCGCCCTTGTCTCACAGCCTTACTTTATCTCCTCATGAATGAGTGTAGCTCAGTGACCTCTTAGCAAAGCTCCCTGTTCCTCGTCCCAGAGAGTGTTCGGCCACAACGTGCCTCAGAAATCATTCCTAGAACAATATCCTGACTATGAGCGATAGATGATCAGCACATTATTGGCTGAAAAACTGCTGTTAACATTTTCAAACGTCATGCCTCACAGATCACATACGGTTTTGGCGTTTTTGTAATCTTCTGTGTCAAGGTCTCGGAGAAGTTCAGAGTTGGCGATTCATTTCACAAATCAATACATGGCAGTCAAGCAGAATGCAAAATAATTAATATCATGCAAGCTATCTGGCTGCTATCGTCTATAGTCACCTCTCCATTCATTTCTTAGCCTGGGCGCATTTTGACACTTTCTCACCATTCAGTTCATGTCTGCACCAAAGCATAAACCATGTCTGAGGACTGAGATTTGTTTTTCAGAATAAGCTAAGCCACTTGGGTGTTTCGGAAAAGAGAATCAAACCGGGTCACGCTGAAAATAGAGTGAGAATACGCTATTGCAAACTGCTGTCCACGAGACACAAATGGCTGCATTCTTGACAGTTTCAGTCACAGTGTATTTCAAGTACCATATGACATCTAATTTATTGCATTTTGTGAGCAAAGTCAGCCAGAATTTTTTTCTTGATCCAGAGAGATTTGCGAATGTAGGCCTGACTCTGGATCCTGATGGCTGGTTTACAGGCCTCCAGACACGCAATAAACCCTGTCCTACATTAAATTACACTATAATTGATGATTCTGCCCTAAAAATCATTTTTTAGGCTTAGGCCTGGGCTTAAACTGGTGTTATCTATTATCCAAGCAGATTTGCAATGTGTGAATAATAATACATTTGCTCACTGAGGATTTTCTGCTGAACAACCCAAAGTGGAACAGGGAACGAAGGACTTTCTTATGAAAAAGCACATGCAAGAACACATAGTGCCAGACATATGAAGCAAAAGATGCAGGAATTTTTAAACTCTTATAATTAATATAAAAAAGTTCAGTCATTGCAATTTGTCATAAAATATAAACCAAAAGATGACAGTTTATATGTAAGTGTGTTTTGTAATGTTTATATACAGTATTCAAGGGTGAATCACATGAAAATATGTCCAGGTCATAATTTTACACCAAAAACCAATGAAAATTTGAAAAAGAATTATTTTTTCTCAACGAAAATGGTTTCATTTTTCACAGTGAACATTCGGCATTAAAAAAAGCATTAAAAAGATACAATGAATACTACCAATTGTTTTATACTTGCAAATAACCAATACAAATGAGTAATTACATTAATGATAATAATCTAAATTAAATAATATACATTATTATTATTATTATTATTATTATTATTAATGCATTACAGCAATAATGGTCCGATAAATAGCCTCCATTTTCTTAATGTAATTTTTTTTTTTTTTTTTCCTCTTGATTTTGGTGTAAAATATGATCCAGACATGTTCACCATGAGATTCGCCCTCATATATAATCCTGTTTTCTTTGTTTGAGAATAACTGTCATGTAATTGTCATGAATAATTGTCATGTATAACTGTCAGTAGTGTTGTCAAAAGTACCGACCGCGATACCAAGTCAGTACTGAAATTTTAAAAATGTGATGCTTTGAGCGCTCTTGAGCGGATTCGTAAACACCTCTGATTGGCCACTGTGTTCATGCGCTCATCAGATATGTCTGTGATTGGCTACAATGATCAACGCACAGGAGCGTTGGAAAGCACAAGGAAGTGTTTGATTTTGAAAGTGGGAGTGTTTGAAAGCAGGCGTCTATCAGCGAACCGGTGCACTGATAGACGCCTGCTTTCAATAGCTTGTAAGCGCTCGGTGAAGAGCGTCATTGATGTCTATTTACAACAATGTTTTTGAAGCATGATCATTGTAGCCAATCACAGACATATTTGATGAGTACATCAACACAATTACAAATCACGATTACCAAATCCGCTCAACAGCGCTCAAAGCGTCACATTTTCAAAATTTCAATACCGACTTTGGTATCTCGGTCGGTACTTTTGAAAACACTAATTGTCAGGAATTATTTTAAAAATCATTGTAATCAAAAATGATTCCTTTCAAATAAAAAAAAAAAATGGGAAAAAATATCTTACAACAATATATATGTTCAAGTATTAAGAAAATCAGTTAATCCAAAGTTATCTTGAGAAAATGTAACTATTTACATTTCATAGGAATTTGTATAATGTGATTTGTATGGAAGTGTATGATTTTTAGAAAAAAAAAAAAAAAAAGTAACAGTATGTCCATCCCTAACCCTACCTCTAAACCTAACAGTCAGTAGGATGTAAACAGATCCAAATTAAGGAGCCATTGGCTCCTATAAGGTAAAGAAATAGGCGGCAAATTATTTTTTAAGTGCCACAAAAGAAAAAATGTGTTTTAATTTGGTTATGTTTTGTCACGTCTGCCCTCCTTTTACAGCATCAGCATTTTCATCCATCTTGTGGATATCCTGGGAATTAAGTTTCACTTAAAGTAGGAACTGAATTGCTTTTCCAACTTGCATACAGTCACAAAGAATTGTTCTTTACACAGAATCTGAACCAGTGTCACAGACCGTAATAATGTCAGCAAGCATCACTCAGCAAATGAGTATAGTTTGGCCTCCTCTTAATGCATCCTATAAACATTCTCGTATACACACACACCCAATCTATTTTTCTTCATTAGTAATATCTGAGAGGTAAATTTGGTGAAAGGCAGCTCTTCACATGCAATTATATGGGCAATGTTGAATTTCATTTTTAGATCCTTCCATTCTTTCTCATGTAGACAAAAATATAAGGATCAAGTAATATATACAGGGTAGCGCATATATTTAGCAAAATGCCCCTTTCCTATAGTTATCTAGCTGACTAATGACTTGAGCATTGAATGGATTTTCGTAGGTAAAATTGATGGTACGTGACATTATTGTTCTTAAGCTATTTTATACAAGCTTCTTCCAAGGTCGAAATGCTGATTGAGTAATCTGTCAGGCCACATTAAAGAGCACCAAAATGACACTTATTGCTTGTATGATAAAATTAACATAATTTGAAAGCTGAAAGTTTGTTAATTGTTTACTAAAATTAACAAACACATTAAAAGTGACATATTAAAGGTGACGTGACAGTTAAGTACAAATCTTACTGCGATTATGGATGGCTGCACTACAAATAATGTGAAGTTCAGGCATTAGCCTAACAGAAAATGGCAAAGATTAAAAGATATTAAAAATAAGAATCTATATTAGTATCAATTAAATTAACTGATAACGATTAGTTCATGTCCACACAGCTGATCTTTATCTCTTGACTGTTGTAGTTTATCCACATTGTGTGCACAAAATAGACACTGCCTTCCTGCACTTTTACAGTACTTGGATGTTCATTCATTGACAGGTCTCCGTTGTTTTCTATCTCTCTCATGGTGGCACAGCTGTCGGCGCTGTTGCTTGATGGAAATGAGGGCTTTGAAAAACCCTGATATTTTTCGTTTTGACATGCGTTTCTGACGCAGAAAGCTGATCCTCACTGTTCCCGTGTGTATTTTGGCGCTCGAACTCAATGAGCTGCCTTTCCCAGAATGTCTATTTACACTAAGTGCAAATAGCGTCGCTTGTTGGCAAACGCTATTTACACTAGCTCCGCCCACCAATGTCTGGTTGGGCCACTCAAGTTTTAAAAAAGACGCGCAAAAATCAATGTCTTTAGTGGCGCAGCAGTAGCGAGTAAGGCTCGCAAACCTGAATTTTAATGTGATCGACACGGGTTCGAATCCGCCTTTTGCCGAGCTCGCATTTATTTTCAAAAAAAATTAAAATAATGTTATAAAGTGGAAATAAACTGTGAACGAGTGTTTATATAGTATTAAAAAGTATCTGCCAATATAAAGTATATATAGCATCTAATTACTATTTACTCATATTGCAAAGAACTGATACTTTTGCATGGTGTAAATAGAATCTATCCCTATTTTCACCTAGCGTAAACAGCATATCGCTAAGAAAATGCTGCTATTGTCACTTAGTATAAATAGAATATATTGCTATTTTTACTTAGTGTAAATAGCATATATCGCTAAGAAAATATGCTATTTTCACTTAGTGTAAATGGCATCTAATTGCTATTTACACAGTGTAAATAGCCGCTGACTTTTTTTCCACTGCAACCACTGCGCGTTCTCATTTTATTATGTCAACACAACAAAAGATGTGAGGGCTACTCATCACAGAACATGCAAGTAAAAAGGCATACAATTTTTAATCATAACATGTAAATTTATATTGTCGCCAGTGGCAATCTCAGCAAAAATATCACTCGCAAATTTATATTTTAGGTACACAAACATATACAAATCAGACTGTACAAATTCAAAAGAATTAGCAACCAATTTAAACGTAAAATTGTTATGAATTGCCATGAGACTGTATTGATAGAGGACAGGAGTTCAGAAGGGACAAAGTGCAGATGAAGGGTTGAACTTCGACAAAGTCTGAGCATTGAAACATATACAAACTGAGATTATTCAATAAACCCTGAATCACTTCATCTCTTGCTGTCTGGTCTTTCATGGCCTCTCAGGCTGACAGAAGACTTTTAGTTAATAGGGTCCAGACAAAATAGGCCTTCTGATTTTGGGTATCAGACAAAACTGGGTATGCTGAAACAAAACGGATATCTTCTGATGGGATCTGGTAAAGAGACATCACAGCATGTGTAGTTTACAGAGCTTTAATTCCTTTACAATGCAAACAGCAGCTACAGTGTCATTCAATCATTTCCATCCCTCTTTCTGCAGACATTTGACTGGTGCATGCCACACAAAAGAAGCATTATGGATACCTGCAGGACTACATGTAAACACAACCCAAACCATGTGTCACCTTACAGAAGTTTCTGGATTTGTTTTTGTCACCTTGCACCTGTCAGTTTCCATTTGCTTTATAGAAACATGCAGTTCTTGGAGCATTTGCACCGACATTCCCATGCGTGTTGTCACGTCCCAATACTCATAGCGCTCTATAATAGTCTATTAATAGTCTTTCACTGTGCCATTGTTGTTTGCCGTGTCGCATTAACCAACAGCAATTACTGGATTCAGTAATCTGTGCATCCTCATTTGACATGCCCTCCTTGATGCTTTTAAACTGACATCGGCTCTGTTCAGTGACATCAGTATGGTAATGTGCACGCATGCTGCGTTTAATGGCAAATGAGTGTTATCTGCCCTTTCTCACATGTGCCTCTAAACATGGCTTCAAACCGAGCACAGTCAATTATTACCATATCACACACAGCATGAGCAAATTTAAGAAAACACCTAGTATCAAAAGTCACACATAGAGGATATATATATATATATATATATTGGGCTTTGAAATACACCTCTGAAAAGCACCAAGTAGCACCCAGAGCCTTTGAAAAACAGAGCTGCGACATGCCATGTCGCCCCGTGGTCTTGTGGTTCATGGAACACTCAATAGTTCCAAACAACTCCATGCGGTCAATCTGTTTGAATGGGTTTAAGCAGGATAGACAGCAGTTTCACTATATTTGCAGCAATTTCTGGTAAATATTAACACATAATGTGCATTGATTATTACGACATTTACAATAGCATTTTATTCTGGAGGGTGAGACAACATTAGGCTAATATGTTTTTCTTAAGTTTAACCCTCATGTATTCCTTACTGGGTCACACTCATATTCCTTGGTGAAAGTACTCTAAAGCACTGTAAACTCTTATTATTATAAATATAGAAAGTTCAGTCTTTGTAATTAGTACTACAATATAAACCAAATAATGACAGTTTGTATGGGAGTGTTTTTCATTTTTTTTTTTTTTTTTTTGTGAACTATGTTCAAGTCATAATTTCACACCTAAAACCAAATTGAAAAATCAAAATAAAATTATTTTTCTTCAATGATTTTTGTCATTTTTTCTAAAAAGCAAAAAAAACAATTAAATAATTAAATTAATAATTAAATTAATAATATTTATATTATAATGGTAATGGTCCTAAAATAAATCCTAAATTATCTTAGTGGCAAATAGAATTTCGGGGAAAAAATATTATCCAGACATGTTCACCAAGATATTAGCCCTCATATATAACAATTTTTATTTGAGATAATTGTATTAAGATAATTGTGATGTTTTGTTATTAATTTATAAACCATTATAGTGACTTGCCAAACATGAAATTTGCTTTAAACAAACAAACAAACAAACCAACATACAAACACACCTATCATTCAAAGATATAAACATTATATCATTGTACTATAAAAAGATTATACTATTATACTCACTGTAAAAAGTAATATGTTATATCTACTCCACAAAATTTTGGTAACGGATTACAAGCAATATTATTAATTAAATTCAACAAATAGAACTGAGTTAGAATTAATCAAATTAATTCCTTAAATGTCAACCATTTAAAATTAGTAAAATTTAAGTAAAATTTAAACAAAAATATCTGAATAACAGACAGACGTCAAAGATGAATTAAGAACTCTTTATTTTTTTATTGCCAACATTGAAGACACCTGATGATAACAAGCAGAATCACTGAAGGAAAGAGAAACACACGAATTAACTGAGGTTTAGATGTTGATGTTGATTTGATTGAAAATGTTTGATCACCATTATGGTGATCTGTGTTTCATTTAGTTGGGCAGTTAGACTCTTTGCTTTTTATGTCAGTTTGTGGTTTTTGTAATGGTGTTTGCTAATTTTACACATTTTAAATGGTTGACTTTTAAGGAATTAATTTGGTTAATTCTAACTCAATTCTTATATGTTGAATTTAATTAATAATATTGCTTGTAATCTATTGCCACAATTTTATTGAGTAGATAGAGTGTATTACTTTTTACAGTGACATTATACATTATACTATAAACATTCTAGATCTAGTAACACTACTACCTTAATGTGATCAAGTAATAAGGAAATCATTTAATCAGTATGTATCACTTTTACATACTGATTAATATATATATATATATATATATATATATTTTAATTATCCTCCATAAATTATTCAGATTTACAGGAACTTTTTGGATCATACAGTATCTATGAACAAGCATTTGCGAAACTAGAGTTTTATCCTGGAATTAGTGTGTAACCCTAACCTGGCAGCAAAAAGACATGAATAAATCCTATGATTGCTGATGACTTCACATTACCCCACATTAGCTAAACATTTCTATACTGTACTACCTTATGACACTGTGTCTGCTGCACTGCGTGTATTACTACACTGCACAGATGTAAACATAATGTATAGGCTAAATTTGGAACTATCTTATCATGTGAATAACTGCCTGGTAACAGGGCAAAATGTCTAACGTTAACCTACACAGTGACTTTCGTAAAAGTTGCTCAGGAAACCCAAACCGATGATAAACCTTAAACCTAAAACAAGCTATAATGCACACTGGACGAGAAGTGCCATGCCACACACCAGATGTGTTGCGCTCTCAAATTCAAGATGGCAGTCCAAAACAGTGACTCTAATCACCATACAGGAAAAAAATGATGTGTTTTGCTGTAAAAACAGCAAAAACGTAAAGACAGTCTATATTATATTTCTCTATAAGCATAGACTTTATTCAGTTCACTCACAGAAATACAAATACTGAAAAATGTCTATACACACTCTTCCAGCCTAGGGTAAAGTCATATATAATGTAATTTAATGGAGAACTATGTGAGTGACATGGCATGATTTTGAACATATCTTCACTTTATTGTATAGTGTGCGATTGCCTTTATTCCTAATCTTCTGCAACTAATGGTAATGTTCTATTAATAAATATTTAATGTTAATGTACATTAAAGATGTGCCGCACATCAAAATAAATGTTTCTTTCAACAAGAGGTGAAATGAAATTTCGATCAGCATCAAACTGATTGCGTATTGCAACAAGCAACACCCCTCTGGCTCCGCCACAGTGAACAAGGAGGCTAAACACAAACCTTAAAGGGTTAGTTCACCCAAAAATGAAAATAATGTCATTTATTACTCACCCTCATGTCGTTCTACATCCGTAAGACCTTTGTTCATCTTCGGAACACAAATTAAGATATTTTTAAATTAAATCCAATGGCTCAGCGAGGCCTGCATAGACAGCAATGGTACTTCCTCTCTCAAGATCCATAAAGGTACTTAAAACATTTAAATCAGTTTATGTGAGTTCAGTGGTTCTACCTTAATATTATAAAGCGACGAGATTTTTTGTGCACAAAAAAAAAACTAAATAACGACTCTTTAACAATATCTAGTGATGGCCGATTTCAAAGCACTGCTCCGGAGCGTTATGAATCTTTTGAGTCGAATTAGTGATTCGGATCGCGTGTCAAACCACCAAACTGCTGAAATCACGTGACTTTGGCGCTCCTAACCACTGATTCGATTCATAAAGCTCCAAAGCTTCATGAAGCAGTGTTTTGAAATCGGCCATCATTAGATATTGTTAAAAAGTTGTTATTTTGGCGCACAAAAAAATATTCTAATCACTTTATAATATTAAGGTAGAACCAATGTACTCACATGAACTGTTTTAAATATGTTTTTAGTACCTTTATGGATCTTAAGAGTTCTACATGTTGTAGAACAACATGAGGGTGAGGAATTAATGACATTTTCATTTTTGGGTGAACTAACCCTTTAATAGCAGACTGAGTCAGTAGTGAAATGGCTTAATGAATTTTAAAAGGCAGCTTCAAAACATCAGGTTATGAATTTTCATTTAGCCTTGAACAAGGTAACCTTAGGAAAACAGCTCGCCATACACTCAAGTAAATCAGACCCATTTAGCAACACACAATAACTTGAAGAGAAACCCATTAAAAGTCTCAACATGAAAAGTTGGAAATGGTTTCCGATGGCGGCGTACCAAACATCTGCTACAAATATCACACATGGGATGGTAGGAAAATAATACAAACGGCGCCAACCATAATCATTTCATTTGCATAATTTAAAAGCATTCACAATGGAAGACTAATCGCTTGTTTGTGTGTTTTGTCTAATCACTCTCACAGTCTGTCTCACTGATACACAGCAAATGCGACGTCGAGTTTGAGGTGACAACTTTCATGACTTGATGGATGCCATCTTATTCTCAGCCAATATGGACGTTAAATTGTTCTCAGGAAGTCCATAATGAATTAGTACTTTTCTGCCCTTAATTCTGTGATTATAAGCAAAAGAACTGTGAAATGCATTCAATAAAATGCATGTACAGTATGTGAACACAAGTGCAGGTACAGTAAATGCGGATCTCTCCATCGTGCCGGCATGAAATGGAGATGGATTCTGCTAGGAAGTGCCATCGAACAGTAGCATCGACCCTGAGTGCTCTCCGTCACCATCAGGCCTCAAATAGGTCACTTCCAATTATTCAGGTGACATGTCCATTGTGGAGGAGAGGGCAGGCCGGTTTTCAGAGTGTAAGCTTATGTGGGCATTATGTTTTCACTTCAAGCAGATAGAGCAAAAATTGATTTTCACAGGGGACACTGGAGGAACAGCATTCTCAGTGAGAAAGAATGTGTGCACACACCGTGAGCCAAAATATCAGAGTTAAAGGCATACGTGGGGTCTGTAAGATTTTTTAATAGATTTTTTTTTTTTTTTGTAAGTTATAAATAAGCTTTGTATAATATTTAGAATAAACACCTTCCCAAATATCTTGTATAAACCAAAATGAAGACAAAAAAGCATTAAAAACAAGGGGGGAACGCAAATTTGAAAGCTGCACAAATCTGGGAAGGACACAAGACCATTTCAAGGGTCATATGAACAAACCTCGGAGCTCATTGCAGTCCATCATACAGAAGCGGAAGAAATATGGAACTACAGCCACACTGCCGATGGCAGGCCATCCCCCTAAATTTAGTTGTCCAACAACAACAACAACAACGGCTCTGGTCAGACAGACGACTGTGATGCTAACTGTCACTGAGCGACCAAAGTCAGCGGTTGCCACTGAAAATGACATCCATGGGTCAAAAACCTTCAAGCAACTGCTACTAAAAAAAAATGGCCTTTATGGAGTTTGGCCAACAAGAACTGATTTAAGACTCTTTTTTTTAAACTGCTGACATTTCAGTTTTTTCTTTTTTTTCCTTTTATGGTTTATAGTTTTATTTATTTTTGAGCTGCACACACAAATAAAACTGCACTGTCCATCTGTATGCTGGATACATGCTGGTTATGACTAGAGAAACACCAATTATCAATTTGACTAATACTCTTTTACCGATATTTGCACTTTTCTAATTAATCAGATATTGCTGCTTCTATACTGGGACTACTAATAAATGGCATCTAGTAGGTGTCTAAGGAACATCTCTATTATAACACTGTGCATTACACAGGAAAGTGCGTGCACACACACACACACACACACACACACACACAATATTCAATTATAGTTTGTAAATATAAGCATGCAGCTCTTTGTGATGGCCTGAGTTAACCTGCTTTAGCAGCTCTGTTCTGCACAGTCTTCATAAATCAGCTTCTTCATTTTAGGAGGCCTTCTGCCTTTACACCTTCACTGCATTCCATAAAGTTTAACCCCACAACTCCAGATTCCTTGGTGAAAAACATTTTATTTTGTACTTGAAGGGTTAGTTCACCCAAAAATGAAAATTCTGTCATTAATTGCTCACCCTCATGTCGTTCTACACCCGTAAGACCTTCGTTCATCTTCGGAACACAAAGTAAGATATTTTTGATGAAATCCGATGGCTTAGTGAGGCCTGCATTGCCAGCAAGACAATTAACACTTTCAGATGCCCAGAAAGCTACTAAAGAGGTATTTAAAACAGTTCATGTGACTACAGTGGTTCAACCTTAATGTTATGAAGCGATGAGAATACTTTTTGTCCGCCAAAAAAACAAAATAATGACTTTATTCAACATTTCATGAAGCTTTGAATATTTTGTTTCTAATCAGTGGTTTGGAGCACTAACAAACTGCCAAAGTCATGTGATTTCAGTAAACGAGGCTTCGTTAAGTCATAAGTGTTTCGAAATTTCAATGGTTCACCACTGGAGGGCGTGACTTTGGCAGTTTGATACGTGCTCCGAACCACTGATTTGAAACAAAAGATTCATAAAGCTTTGAAGCTTCATGAAGCGGCGTGACAAGCAATGACGCGTCACCATGGAAACAATAAAGTGATACGTTCCAAATAACGGTCGCCTTGAAAAACTCACGCTGGGGGCTCAGCCATAATATTTTAAACTTATGTGTGAAAGGGTTCAGATTGAACCACTGTAGTCACATGAACTGTTTTAAATACATCTTTAGTAGCTTTCTGGGCATTTGAAAGTGTTAATTGTCTTGCTGGCGATGCAGGCCTCACTGAGACATCGGATTTTATGAAAAATATCTTAATTTGTGTTCCGAAGATGAACAAAGGTCTTACGGGTGTGAAACAACATGAGGGTGAGTAATTAATGACAGAATTTTCATTTTTGGGTGAACTAACCCTTTAAAGGTGAAGTGTGTCATTCCTACTCCACTAAACGGAAAAGCAAAAACAATGACTGTTTTCTGGCTGAGTGAAACCATCGGATGAACAATCGGACAAAATTTGTCATTGAACAAATAATCTTGCCTCAACCTTGCCAGGAAAATTGACCTACAATCAAACAACAACAACAACAACAAAAAAAAAAAAAATCAACCTACAAAAAGCTAATTACTCATATTAAAATGAGACAGAAAATATTTAACATATTATCTAAACTGATTTGTAAGAATGACAGTCTGATTCTCTCTGAGATCAATGACATAAACGACTCAAAAGATATATATGTGACCCGTGCTGGTAAAATGAGTAGCAATGAGCAAATTTTCACAAATGAGTTATTGTTGTTTTACATATTCTCTATTAAAAAAAACGTTCAAAATGATGTATGATTTGTTGGAATCAGACAAAAAATGAATGAGTTACACCCAGGGCTTGACATTTTTTGCTCACCAGCCACTGTGGCTAGTGGTTTTTCCAAAGTTACTAGCCACTCAGCATGTTAACTGGCCACAATTTTGCTGTTGGGAAATTACATTTTATATGATTAAAGTTGACTTTGGCATGCTTAAATTACTTGATTTTGAGTCATTTTACTTGATTTAAAACCCTTTCCAACTTTCAAATGCAGATTGACCACCCAAATCAAGACTACATTGTATATCAGCTGGTATGTACAGGTGGGCAAGGGGTGGGTAGTATGACCATAATATGAGAAATTTTATAAGTTATTTTTGTTAGGCTATATAAAAAGAACAAAGAAGCAAATTAGCAAATTACAAATACAATAGTAAATTGAAAAAAACCTACTCTCTTTTTTTCAGAGACAGTAGGTTTATTTAACATGTATACATTTATTTAACATCACTTGTTGTTTGATTAACATTAACATTAATGACAGACAGATATTTAATTGGGCTGCTGAATGCATGGACGTAATATACTGACACATATCCAGTTTTTACCCACCTGTGTACGTCCACTTAAGCCATAACCGACTGTATTCACGCGAGATACTCCACACGATGGACATTTTGACATCTGTGTGTGCGTGTATTTGACTATTCAGGCGCAAGGAGAACTGATCGCGCGTGCCACAGAGCGCTTCTTTTGTGTGTCATTCAGCGCGATTCCGCCTATCCCGCCTTCACTAACAGCAAGTTAATCAATAAAGAATTGTGATTGAAATGTAATTTTGTGATACGACGAGCTTGGCTACCTTTCATTTGGCTGTAGGCTGAAATTATATTCAATCCTAGTGGGAGTGGCTGTCTTACCCGCCACAGCTGAAATCTGCCCGCATTTGGCGGGTTGGCGGGTGTTAATGTCAAGCCCTGGTTACACCTGTTTGAAGCCGATAGAGTCAGCAAAGTCAATTTTGAGAAATCATACCATTGTGGAATGGAAGCGCCATTCGTCGAGAAGCGAGCAGAGAAAATACTGCATTTTTCATGGACAAAGGAAAAGGTACTCTTGTCAGACGTACAAATAAACATACTTTTAGATGTTTTGTTGCGATTTAGAACATTGGGATCGCTACACGAGGGCTTAATGAACTTAATTTTTGTCAAAACCTCAATTTCGACCAAAATTGACATTTTTCACTTGTTTTGCTTGTAGCTCGTAATTAGCCTGTAAGCATTCCGAGTCGACTCATTTTGCCAGCACGGGTCACACACATCAGACCTCAAGCCACAAAGAGCACAAAGAGAAAGAAAAAAAAAAAAAGCACAGAACATATTCATCTAAACATTCAGAAGAGATGCATACTTCAACTCCTTTGATTACCATAATGCCCAGAAAAACATATCCCTCCCATATTTCCCACAAATCCGGCACAGCATCCCTCACATTCTACTTCCATGGCAACAACAGGTGAGCATGAGCCAGACTTGGTTACTTGTTATGTAAAAGAAGCCTTTATCCAAAGTGATGCATTGTTTTCTAAACAGGTGAGCAGGCCCCACTGGATCAACCGGAGGTTACGGGCTTTGCTCATGATGGCAACATCTCAGTAATGTTTCAGTTCACAGGTTACATATCACGGGATCAAACCTGTGACCTCAGCATCACCGGCTCTGATCCACCACACTACTTCCTCTATCATGCTTCTAAAGACAAACGCATTCCCCTGTCACCATTAAGATATGATGTACAGACTCCTCTGCACGGCTTTTTAATGTGATGAACAGCTCATTTGTGTATTAATAAAGAATAACGCATTAGCCACTCAACAGGATGAGTGTTCAAGTTTTACTGCTAAGGTTTTAATTGTTCTGTGATGCACGACATCATCTATTCTAAGTGCTCAGTGAAAGTACTGATACTCTTAAATGGTTAATGTGCTTGATTATGAAAAAGCACAAATGGATTCCTAAAAGTACTGTAAAAGCTGTCAGGAGGTTTGATTTGTTTAACAGCAGCAGCAGCAAATGAGATCTTGAAGAATTTTTCTTCTGAAAATGTGAGTGGTGCTTGCCTCTGAAAAAGTCTCCACCATGATGCTAATTTGTTGTGGGTGGTTGCCTGGGTGTTGCTATGCGTTTGCTAAGACAGTGATTCTCATGCTGCGTCCCAATTCCCATACTATCCGTCCTAAATAGTATTCGAAAATAACGTTAGTATGTCCTAAATCGTAATATGTTGAAATGAGTATTTGCAAAGATACCCAGATGGTCTACTTTTTCCAGTTAGAATCCGAAGTACAGATCCGTGCACACTCTTAATGGCTAATATTGCCCACAACCCATTGCGCTGTGGACGAGGATTCGATTAGAACTACAAACACGAATAAAAAGTGTTAAAAAACTACAAACATGACAGATTTGCAGGACCGACAGTTAAGCAAAGCGGTTAAGAAAAGGGGTTTGAGTGATTAGTAATCAGTAGCTAACCTGATGAAAAAATATTTATTAAATGTTATCCACATTATATTTCATCTGCAACAGCATTGTGAACTTTTTTAACGATGCGTTTGGTCATTAACTTTTAAATGCATCATTATGCAAACATGAGGAGAGTTCTTCATATGTAAGACCCATGACTGGCAGATTAATGTGCGACTACATTTCTCTACAAAACGGTAGGAAATTAAATTTAATTGAATGTGGAGGATTTTAACTGCGACAAGATGACTGACAGGGCAGTTTAAACGGTTACAGGTTGCACGTAACTAAGCGACAGAGTTAAAGGGATAGTTCACCCAAAAAATGAAAATTATCCCATGATTTACTCACCTTCAAGCCATCCTAGGTGTATGACTATCTTCTTTCAGACGAACACAATTGGAGATATATTTAAAAATATCCTTAGTCCTCCAAGGTTTATAATGGTTGTGAATGGCTGCCTACATTTTGAAGACAAAAAAAATGCATCCATTCATAAAAAAATTAATCCATACACTCCAGGTGGTTAATAAAGGCCTTCTGAAGCAAATCGATGCGTGTGTGTAAGACAAATATCCTTATTTAAAACTTTATAAAGTAAAATAACGAGCTTCCGGCGCGACAGCCATACGCATTCGGCGTATGTCCAAAAAGCGTTAACTTCTGCAACGTAGTACACAATGACATGACGTACTACGCGTTATAGCGTAGGACATAGTGTAGTACGCCATGGCGTAGTGTAGAACGTCATGGCATTGTGTACTAGAAGGCCTTTATTAACCCCCTGAAGTCGTATGGATTAATTTTTTTATGAATGGATGCATCTGTTTTGTCTTCAAAATCTGGGCAGCCATTCACAACCATTATAAACCTTGGAGGACTAAGGATATTTTTAAATATATCTCCGATTGTGTTCTGAAAGAAGATAGTCAAATACACCTAGGATAGTTTGAGGGTGAGTAAATCATGGAATAATTGTCATTTTTGGGTGAACTATCCCTTTAAAGATGCAATTACAATGAAGTAGTATGTCTCAAAGCTTGCATACTCTTCTGCTACACACTCAAAAGTATATACTTTTTCTTCACAAAAACAGTACATACTTTTAGGGCATATAAGTAGGCGAATTGGGACGCAGCTTCAGACTTTTTAACTCTAGGGCTCCTCATTAAAATGGAAATCAGAAAAATGTAAATGGAATTCAGCAAAAATAAAACTGAAAAATTAAAACAGATTTCATAGAGCCATGTTTTTTTTTTTTTTTCAAGGTTCTTCAAAGAAAAACATTTTGATTTTTCACTTATTTTAATGTGTTTTGTCTTATTTTAATTAAGCTTGAGGCCTCCGTAGAAGTTTACAGAAGCTGACTGATAACCATTGATCTAAGTGATTGACCCTCAAATTCTAAGGACACTGTGGTCTATGAAATGTTTTCTAGCTAAACTACAGCATTGTGCTAGCAACAGCAAGGTCATGGGTTCAATTCCATTTTGACATAACAAACAAACAAACAATGCCCTGTAAGTCAATTTATTTAAAACTGTCTGCCAAATTAATAAATGTAAAACCCTATTTTAATCAACTGCAACAAGCAAATCTTGTCTAATTGCTTAGAAAGTAGCACATCTCTCTTTAACAAGCCACATGATTTGAGGAATCATCTTTAGCCTAGACAGTGCAGAATGAGTTATGAACCTCAATTTAATAAGGGCCTTGTTTAAATCCCAAATCTCTAACCCTAAATATGAGCAATAGCAATAGAGATGCTTACCTTAGCAAACAGCGCTAATAATGCAATGACATTAACTTCGATTTCCCCTCTCAACCGGAGTACAGATTGCCACTTAGCTCACGGTTGTCGCTGTCAAAACAGCTGCCACACTGAAGTATACAGTACATATTTCATTTCATAACGTTAACGCATAAGAATGCTTGCTGCACATTGTGCTTTCACAGGAAATGACTTGTTTCAAGGCACAAAATAAATGCATATGCGTGACTCGGTGTTGTCATCGTTAACTAAAACTATTACAAATATGTTTTCGTAAACTGAAATAAAGCTGAAATAAAAAAAGATGAAAAAACTGAACCTTAATTTTAAATGAAAATGATATGGCTATGTGGCTCGAGCCCCTTCTTCTATGTAAAGATTTTCTGCCCATTTTATTGCCCTCCAGTAAGTCTGATCACTAAGAAAAGCAACAGCACATCTCTCCTCAACAAGCCACATGATTTGAGATATCATTCATGTCTGTAGCTCAAACAATGAAGGAATTACTCGCCATAAAATTTAAACTTTACTGTAATGGGTTTGTTAAAATCAATACTAGTACTGATGCCTGCATTAGCAAACAGCTTTAAATAGATTTCACAGCAGCTTGTTTTAAGTTTCTTCTCAAGCAAAAGATCTACGGTATCATCCAACTTTTAAGCTCCCAGCATGCACTGCAACCACAGTGAGTTGAACATCACAACACACAATGACAAGTGCCTTAGGACATTTAAAAATCTCTCTCACACATATATATTCACACTCTCTTTGACACACACACACACAAACACATGCTGCAGGCCTTGGTCTTTTCCAGTGGTTGTATGTTGTTGGCAGCACACTTTAGAAGAAAGCAGTTAATTATTCACATGACTGAAGGTTTACATTGGCTGTATAGAGGCACGCCGAGAATGGATTTTACACCCATGACCAGCAAGAAATATGTTTCAGTCACGGGCTGAGACATTTGGGAAGGTCTTGTATATGTGTGTGTGTTTGTGTGTTTCTGTTCATACACAATGTTATATATACAGTTCAATCCTCAAAACTCTTTCCAGCATCTCCTTGTTTCTTTCTCCCTTCATCCCACATTCAAAACGTTCAAGGTACAGACACCAGAGATGCAAGCCATATCAATGCAAGCCATTTTCTGCCATGCTGTACTGTTCACAAACACACTGGTTTTCTTCTATTTATGAGTGAACAGCGCTCTATACTACTGACTCAGTGCTACTGAATACCAAACTACCCCAGGGTTTTGAACTTCTGGTTAATATCACATGGGCTCGTGTAGGTATTTCTAGATACATGCTTCTTTCAGCTCCCTGATTCTTATGAATTTTGATATTTGTATTATTGACAAACGAGGGGGTTGACAACAGAAGGAATGAGGGAAAGATACCTTGCATTGCAGCATTGTAATATGCAAAGTTGCTCTACAGAGTCAAAGCAAGAGCAGAAATCAAAAGCTCTTGATCCTCGTGGAGCAACATCACCCCCCTCAGGCGTTCAGTGCTATTGCAGGAGGACTCGTCCCTCTTTTAGATGATGTAACCCACTGTGATGAATTATGAAATGTGTCACACTCAATCAAACTTTCTTCTCTGTCTTTCTTTCTCCTTCAACTCTTTTCTCTGTACCTATATCGAACCGAGTTGAAGAGGGGAGATCTAATGGACTTCAGGACTGTGGGTGGGTCTTTTCTGTATGCAGTACATTTTAAACTGAAAATTATCAAGCTTGTGTTGTTATTTCAGGAAGAATGTCTTCTGAATTATAACTGTAACTAATTATAACAAGATAATTAACAGGATCTCAAACAGAATAAAAATAAAGAGCTAAAGTTAGTGAGGGACTGACAGTTCAATAACATGAAATGTCAAATTAAATTAAGCATTTTGATTGGAGGAGGAGGGGAGTTTAAGAGACACCTGGAATATTTATTAATAAATTGCCAGTTTTTCACATTAGAAGCAGCATCTAGGGACAGGACAAAAATGGCAACATCTGCTCAAATAAAAGTAACTAACTAATATGATTTATCTTTTATATTTTATCTTAATGGATTTAGATTCATTTGATGGGTATGCGAAAATGTACTTCATAATGCGAATGACATTTCTTGAGATAAACATTAATGTAAAAGTCCATGGAGAACCAAATTCTTACAACTAAACATTCATATTTAATACCTAAAGGGAGATAAATATAGTTTTTGATCATGTAGGCTAAACTAAAACATCATGTTAGGAATGTAAAAAAAAACAAAAAACTGGAGAAACGCTTAAAGGATTAGTTCACTTTCAAATGAAAATTAGCCCAAGCTTTACTCACCCTCAAGCCATCCTAGGTGTATATGACTTTCTTCTTTCTGATGAACACAATCGAAGATATTTTAATTAATATCCTGACACATCCGAGCTTTATAATGGCATTGAACAGGGGTCATGAGTATGAACTGAAGAAGGTGCTTCCATCTACATCCATCCATCATAAACGTACTTCACACGGCTCCGGAGGGTTAATAAAGGCCCTCTGAAGCGAAACAATGCGTTTGTGTAAAAAAAAAAAAAAAATCCACATTTAACAAGTTATGAAGTAAAATATCTAGCTTCCGCCAGACCGCCTTCCATATTCAAGTTACGAAAAAGTGTAAACTGGTCAGTTACACTTTTTTTGAACTTCAAGAGTTTTACACTTTCTTCGTACGCTGAATACCGAAGGCGGTCTTGGCGGAAGCTAGTTATTTTACTTCATAACTTGTAAAATATGATTTTTTTTTTTTTTTTACACAAACGCATCACTTCACTTCAGAAGGCCTTTATTAACGCCTGGAGCCGTGTGGAGTACACGTTTATGATGGATGGATGTGGATGGAAGCACTTTCTTCAGCTCATACTCGTGAACCCTGTTCAATGCCATTATAAAGCTCGGATGCGTCAGGATATTTATTAATATGGTAACACTTTACAATAAGGTTCATTAGTTAACATTAGTTAATTTCATTAGTTAACATGAACTAATAATGAACTGCACTTATACAGCATTTATTAATCTTTGTTAATGTTAATTTCAACATTTACTAATACATTATTAAAATCTTGTTAACATTAGTTAATGCACTGTGAACTAACATGAACAAACAATGAACAACTGTATTTTCATTAACTAACGTTAACGAAGATTAGTAAATACTAGAGCTGCACGATTCTGGATAAAATGAGAATCACGATTTTTTGGTTTCAAATAGAGATCGCGATTCTCTCACGATTCTGAATAGACATCTAAACAAAAAAACATCTAATTTACTAGAGGTTCTTACAAAATATTAATTGCTGGACTCTAATTGCCAGAAAATGTTTCATTAATTTAAATGAATTATTTAAAAAAAAAATGGTTTTCAATATATGAATGACTCATTAATAAATACTTGTTTCATTACTGGATGAATCAGGGTTTAACGAATCTTTTTAAATGAATGATTCAATGACAAAGTCACTTGTTGCCACCAAGTGGCGTAACGATGTAGCCTAATTTATACAACAGTTATTTGAAGCGCCACATTAGTTTCGATTTACTTAGTACTTCTGTGATAATTTGAATATTTGGCAGCTATTTCAGGACCAAGTCCTATCTATTTGAATGGGGGAATCCTGAAATTTCAAAAACTGCTTGGCAAACTCACAATTAAATAACATATTTCAAATCAGCATCAAAAATTGGCATGAACTGTCCCATAAATGTTGTTTCTTATGCTCAAATAGCATTAAAAAAAGCTTATTTTTCAGGCTAGACGAGCCAAAGCGCATGTGCAGTCCTAATTGCGAGTCTCAGGTTTCTATGGGAACCGGAGCTTCTAACAGCAGCTACAGTGACGCAATGACTTGATCAATCAGAGATTGGCTCTTTTACTAAGAAGTCGTGACATATTCCGCTGTTGCAGTTTCTCCCATTCATAACTAATAGGAGTGAAGGAGCGTCTTTCTATATATATAGTCTTTGAAATAACTACTGTGTGGTTCAAAACTGCTCTCTCTGAATCAGTGGCAGCACAAACACAGATGTGAATGTTCCGGTAGGATTTTTGTCAAAGGTTTAATAGACAGAGGCGAATCGTTGTCATAAATAAATAAGATTGCGTGGGTGTGTGAATCGAGATCGTGATCTTTTTATGATTAATCGTGCAGCTCTAGTAAATACAGTAACAAATGTATTGCTCATGGTTAGTTCATGTTAGTTAATACATTAACTAATGTTTAACTAATGAACCTTATGGTAAAGTCTTACCATTAATATTTCTCCAATTGTGTTCATCAGAAAGAAGAAAGTCATATACACCTAGGATGGCTTGAGGGTGAGTAAAGCTTGGGCTAAATTTTCATTTGAAAGTGAACTAATCCTTTAAGTCATATTTAATGTCTGAATGCCATTGCATTAGAAAAGAAAATATCAAAATCAAGTGTCATTTATTTTAAATAACGTTTGAGGACATATTTAGTAGGGCTGGGACAATAAATCATTGAATCGCGAATTGAGAAATGATTCTGGATTGATTCTGAGATTTTCCGAAAGCATCGCGATTCTCTCTCAAAGCGAATCTGAGCTTAGTTTTAAACAGCAGATGGCACTGCGTGCTTTAGAAACAGCCATAGTCTGCTTCCTTCCAATTCCTTACACACACCACTTGAACCTTCTATAAAATAAGCATTCATAAAATTCAAAAAGGTTGAAGCGAATTACAAGGGTGTTTGCATAGCCGAACAAACGAGTGCTCTTCTTCGTTAAAAGCTAGCCTAGAGCGCCATCTGCTGTTAAAAACTAAGCTCAGAATCGATTCAAGAAAGAATCGCGATACATTCAGAAAATCTCAGAATCGATCTACCAATCGAGATGAATCGATTTATTGTCCCAGCCCTAATATTTAGCAAGCTAAGCAAATTACAGTTGTGATTCTTATTAGATGTTTGCTTGTGATCCTGTTATACTGATAGTCTTCTGTTCTGTAGACTGCTTCTTTAGGACATTCAATGTGAAAGTATGCAAAAATGTTCCCTTTGAAAAGTGGGCTTCATATCTTTAATGGTTATTTGAGCTAAACGCAAAAGCAATGGATAATCAACAGCAGAATGCACTATTCGGTTAAGGAGTCAATTTAGAAAGTAACAGATGAAATTGCTCTTGGGAGGTTATTGTGAAGATGTCTCATTTGGTCTATAGTTTCTGTTCTGCATTGTGTTGATGACCTCAGCAGATGTTTTGGTCTTTAGTCAGCCAAATACTTTATAAACAATACTTTCCTGGTGCTTACACTGGAATTTGAAACCTTTTTTGGGGTAAAATAGTTATGCTTAAAGTCAAGATTGAAAACACATCACATCGTAATTTTGAAAAGAGTTTATAAGAAAGTAGAAATTGCTTGAGGAAAAGAGGAATTGACAATTTAGGAAAAGACCACCAAGGACAAGCTGCCAGTAATCGACTTGGAGCAAAGATTTCAGAATGTAATTCCATTAACTCCTGTTTGTTCCTGTGAAAACAAAAGCAGTAAAATAACCTTAAAAAGTCCTGGAGGGGATTTACTCCAGATGCTCAAGCATTCATTCCACATAATAAATGTTAATTAGCACATCATTAAATAAGAACCATTCACTCATATGTGGAAAGAGCAAGAACACGATGGCACCTTTAGATATATGATGCTACTTTGAGCATCCTGGCTGGGGTTAACATTCAAATTAAACATCAGCACTGGAGAAAGGTAACAAAGCAAATAGATCCCTACATAAACCAGGTTTGATGATGGCAATATCACATGCCTGCTTTAGAGATGCTGCTACATTATTACATATTATACAACAGAGTTCTAGCTCTTAAATCTGATTGGATGAGCCATGTTCAGATATACACATATGACAGAACATCAATTGAAGTCTATATTATTGCATATATATATCAGTTGGTCTTAAGTTGGCCTCCATAAAAAGCTCACCATTACATTAAATTCTTGCTACATTTAAAGGAGACCTACTATGCATAATTCACTGTTACATGTGGCATTTCAACACTGATGTGTGTCCACAGTGTATGTAAACAACCAGCCTATAATAGTAAAAATCCACCCAATCCCTTTTTTATAATCCCATAAATCAGAAGCAGTATCTGAAAATACACTGTTCCAGATTTCCCCCTACTGTGACGTCACAGTAGGGACAAGCCCCGCCCATGACTGGTGACGATCTGCCTTAAGGCCCTTTCACACAGGACGCGGTATGCGCTGCGCTATGAAACCCATTTATTTCAATGGCTTGCGCCGTGCGAGGACCGTTTGTTGCTGCGTCGACCAAACCGCACACGCAGCGGAGCGCAGCTTGCGCGCACGACACGGTCAAAGTTCAAAATAGTTCAACTTTTGCCGCTGCGCTCTGTGACGATTACCCGCATGACCAATAGCAACGGGGCATCCAAACAATCGGAAAGCAAAATGGATGAACAGCTATTGTCTGTGTTGGAATTTCCAGAGCTATACGATACAAGTTTGCTGGTCGTATAGAGACAACGGGAGAAAAGCTGTGTCATGGAGACATGACAGACACTGTCAAGAGCTGCTCTCTTTCTTCTTCTTACAAGCAGGGCTAGTGCTATCACTCGCTTCTTAGCACGGGACATATACTTTGCTGCTGACCGAAAGGTGGAACAACAATCAAATGACTAGACGTATAGAACTCCCGCTACAAGTTTGGAAAACTCTGCCTACTGTGCTCTGGCCAGCGTAGCGCAAATCACTTTGTATCTGAAGGGCTGCGCTGAATCCAGCGGAGAGCGCAGCGCATACCGCATCCTGTGTGAAAGCCCCATTAAACTTCACACTGTCACAAAGGAGAAGAATCGTGATCAATCATTCATTCATCTCTCAGACATGCCAACCAAAGAAAAGCATTGCAATTCCACAGTCACCAAGAACTACATCTCACATCTCTCTCTGGGAATTACTTATTGTCTTAGCATAGATCCCGCCCCCGGGTGGGCCGCACATAGTCCACCATGTTTATATCCTCGCTTTAGCACTCATTGATAATGTTTGTGCCACATAATGTTGTGTTTTTGGATGTACTAATGAACATACGAGTCTCCATAGACTCCCAGCATCTGAGCCACTGAGGACACAGTGGATGAATTTCAGGAAGGAGATGTGCCAAAGAAATTAAAGTCTTATATGTTTGTGCAAATCATTTTACGCCAGACTGCTTCACAAATGAGGGTCAGTTCAATGCTGGATTTGCACAAAAGTTGAGTCTGAAAGATTGGTTGATACCAGCATCCTATTACAGTTCCCACTTGAGTACCTGTATAACAATTTATTAGGGCTGGGACAATACTATTGATGCATCGTGATTTGTGGATCATTTCTGATACTTTTCAAAATGCATCACAATCGATTCTGAGCTTAGTTTTTAACAGCAGATGGCACTCTAGGCTATTTTTTAACCGCATGCTCAAATGCTCATGAAGAAGAGCACTCGTGCGTTCGGCTGAGTCTGACAATGTATTTGCACCTCAGAATGCTTTTATTACGCGAGATTAATGTAAACAGCCCACTGCAAACACCCTTGTAATTCGCTTCAACCTTTTCGAACTTTATGAATGATTATTTTATAGAAGGTTCAAGTGGTGTGTGTAGGAAGCAGAGTACGTCTGTTTCTAAAGCACGCAGTGCCATCTGCTGTTGAAAACTAAGCTCAGAATCGATTCGAGAAAGAATCGCGATACATACGGAAAATATCAGAATCGATCCAGAATCATTTCTCGATTTGCGATGCATCGATGTATTGTCCCAGCCCTACAATTTAAAGATGATCACGACGGAACATGCTAATCATGGTTGAGGGTCAGTTATTTTGATACATGTACTGTGGTAAGCATCACGCACAAAGAAGGAATACTCTTTAAATAGTCTTTAATAATAAACTCAAGAACGCAGGAGATCTCTAGGAGTACACAGGAGATAAGGAAACCACACTTTTGACACCCCTAGTAATTAGTTTCTAAACAATGGTGTCTAATCTTTATAGTTTTACACACTTTGCTTTTCTATGCCTAACACCATCTCTTAATTGTGGTTAAAAAAATCTTATTGCTGTCATGAGATATTAGTAAAGAAGCAAGTAATAATAAATGCAAGATGATGAAATCATATGATTTCGTTTTTTTTTTTTTTTTTAATTCATTACAAGAAAAAAAAAAAAAATACAACCCAAAAATGATTTTCTTGTTTCACATACCAAACCTCCATCTAAATCAGGGATGAGCTGATTCCAATTACCCTCTTCTGGATGAATAATGTATAGAGATCTTACCATCTCAGCAAACTCAACTGAGGAGAAGAAAGGGCAGCCCTCCATTATCCTCCTCATAAATCCATCACTTCATGCCTTTCTGTCTCAGTCTATATCGCTGTCAGTCTCTCCTCCATTTCCTTTTTTAGCTTGAGAAGAATAATGATTATTATTGTCTGCTTTGGAACTTTTCATGTCTGTCTGCCTGCCTTCCCCCAGCCCTTAATATCATATGTGCTCTGCCTGAAAGTATATTTTCAATTGCTTTGGTCTCTCTCACTATTCTCACGACAAAGGGATATTCTTTCATGTATTCTGCGAGTTTGTTTGCCTTTTGTGTCTGTGAAACTCACGCATGCATCAGACAGGTCATTGGCGGGGCGTCTGATGATAAATCTCATGGAAAGTGTAATCTTTACTGAACGGTTTCGAGATTATTTGAGATAAAAACATTCCCTTTCATACATAACCAAATGATGGACTATACATGCATAATGGAAATTCACTGAAGTTGAGTTCCCATGAATGTTTCAGGAGAACCATCGGAGAGCTCTCTGGTGGAAACTTCACACTGTCACAAAGGAGGAGAATCGTGATCAATCATTCATTCATCTCTCAGGCATGCCAACCAAAGAAAAGCATTGCAATTCCACAGTCACCAAGAACTACAGCTCACATCTCTCTCTGGGAATTACTTATTGTCTTAGAGACAATCATACAATTCATTATAATTCAATATTTCCTAAGCCAAATACAAGTGAACATGTTTCAACCAAACATGAATATAATCATAAGAAACTCATCCATGTCTGACTGATAGACTTCAAAACGAAACTCCAAAAGTTATATCATCGTCTAGAATAGGCAGACCAAAAAGTTTTGTTTAAGCTGTTATCTGATGAGGTAATTTAATAGCTAATGGAAACCAAATCAATCATTTTTGGAAGTTTCACAAATTATTTTCAATTATCAGTAATGAAATTCAGCCAAGATCGAGCAGAGGTGTTTTCATTTTATCTATACTATTATAACGTTTATTAATATTTAAAATTGGTTTTTATTTTATTTTTTACATTTTCAGTTTAAATTTTAATGTTAGTTTAAGTTTTATTAATTTTATGTGCTTTTGTCATCTATTTAGCTTTAATGTATTTCAGATTTCGTTTACGATAACACCACTCAGATAGAGGATACGTTAAAGGGGTCATGACATTTTTTTTTTTTTTTTATTGTAATATGTTTCTTGAGGTTCAAAAATAAAGTTTTTTACAAACACAAAAAAGAATATGATTATTATTTTTAACCTTAATTCTGACGCTCTGAAATTATCCGTTTTTAAGGGGTGGTTCTAAGGGGTGGTTCTTGTAAATGGCCACTGTTATGATTGGCTAATGTCATTGCATAGGAAACAGTATCAACGTCAACTCACTATTGCAAATGAGTAAGTGTTTTGAAAGCATTATTCATATAAAATGTAGCTGCTGTCAGATCCAATAGGCTACAGCTACAGATATAAGCACGTGGCAGAAACTGAAAGCGCATCTGTATAGTATCCAGTGTAGACAGTGTCCGTGATTACAATGGGTTCTATTTGCTTTTGAACACGACACAACGCTCCCATCTGGTGTAGGTGTAATGGTTATATTTTATTCTGTTCTATTTGGGCTATGTTTCATTGTGTTTTAGGGTACGTTTACACGACAACGATGTAATAAAAATGGAAAAGTTTTTTCTTTGTACAGATATCCCTGTTCACACAGATCCGCGCAAACGACTAAAAATGCTGTATTACGCATGCCAGACAAGTAGCTGGCAATGTCACTTTGTAAAGAAAGACTACGCGCTTGCACACATACGCATTCTTTTACAGAGCACTCGCCTCGCGCATGCCAATCTACCTTATTTTTTACAGTTTACTGCACTTTGATTTCCCTATAGCGTCTAATAAATCGGAAGTCTCGCACATTCACAGAAAACACCTTATTTCCGCGTTGAAAAATAAGGTGGATAGACTAAACATGTAATATGTGCATGCCATCACAGATTCACATGGAGATTTACATGGAGATAATAACGGTATCGTTTTCAAAAACTTCCATTTTGAAACCAGTTTTCAAAAGTTTGCTTTTTTTAGGCCACCAAAACGTGTTGCATAAAAAGTTTTCCATTTTTAGTTGAAAACGGTGTCATGTAAACAGCCCCTTAGTTCAGTGCCTGTTTGTCTGTGTGACCCAGTTTCCTAATGTGTGCTAGTTTGTTCCCTTGATTTATTATCCCATTCACCTGTTGACTAATTAATTAGCTCTTTTGTTCCTCTGTGTATTTAAGTTCTGTCTTCCATCGGTTCTTTGTGAATCCGTTTCCCTGAGTGTTCCTGTGAGTTTCTTGGATTAAAGAATATTTGTATTGAAATCTTTCATCGTGTGCTTCTTTGCACAACCACCTGTTTTTTTTCCGTCTCCACCCTGTTACCATGAACCCTTGCTGCAGTTCACCTTTTGTGCAGAGGGACCATTCACTGGAAGACCATACAAGGGACTTTTCAGACCTAGCATGACTTTCGCACCAGCCTGACCGTGTTTTTTTACCATGCTAGCCTCAGTGAGCGGTCTAAGGCACGCCTACCAGTGAATGGTCCTCGAGACAACTTCGCCACATTCGTAGAGTCAGTGCTGCCATCTGCACCCACTCTTCACCGTTCACCATCTGCTCCGCGGAGCCCATCAGCCTCACTCCACCTGACCTAGAGCCCAGCCAGCCATCACCCAATCAGACAGAGCTAAAGCTGAACTCCACCACAGACATGGAGCCTGAGCCTGCCGTGGTTAAAGTGCCAGTGAGCCCAACTGAGCCGTACCCCGCCCCGGAGCCTGAGCCCAACGACACGTCTGACCAGGTGCGTGAGTCAGCAACAACGCCCGTCACCAAAGGAGTGCTTGCGGAATTCGAGGGCAGGGAGGGAAGCTCCGCCCACACCCCCGCCACTGTGACTGAGTTGTGCCTGGCCTCTGGACATTTTTTAGTGGAATTTGAAGAGGATATACCTCTGGATCTCCTGTTTCTGTTGGTCCCACCCTGCTTCAAGTCTCCTCTACTGTCTTTCCAGAGTTCCCACCCAGCCTCCCTCTCCCACCTCCTCTACTGAAACCAGCCAGTTTGCCAGCCCTGCCACCGCTGGTTACTGTCTGTCCCTCGGCTCATCCTCAGTTGGTTCCATATGGTGGTGTGGATCCCCCTCGGGCCTTCCAGTCCCCAGCTCCATCTTGGTGTGAGGATCCCGTCTCCGCCTTCAGCCACCGAGTCCTGGACTTAACCTCAGCCCTCCTACCCTTCAGTTCCGCCTTGGCTCCATGCTCCCTTGTCTCCACTGTGGTCCTGGACTCAACCTCAGCCCTCCAACCCTTCAGTTTCGCCTTGGCTCCAAGCTCCCTCATCTCCACTGTGGTCTGTCATCCCACCAGTTCCGCCGGGCTCCCACATCCCTCCGTCTCCGCCCTGGTCAGGCGTAACCCTGGTTCCACCACAGGATTCCTCCCAAGAGCCATCAGCATGTCTCCTTGGCTCCATCTGGGTCTCCACCACGACTGGCTTTGTCACAGGAGATTGCATCCATATTTTACACAGTATTTCAAATTCTATATATGCCTTAATGCTTAGAAGATCACATGGTTATCTTAGCAAAATGCTAATGTCAAATTCTATTGAAATTAGTAGCAAGTCAAGTCTCCAGTGCGTCACAACAGAAGGTTGTTTTTTTTACCCACCTGAGATATTGACATTGCCATGATCTCTCTACTTTTGCAAAAAAACACATACACCTGTTCACAGATGCATTAACAGGAATAATTCTCCAGGATTATCAGGCGGGTTGATCTGTGCCTGTCAAAAAGCAGTGGCCGGCGCTTGCTCAAAGTGGATTACCCGGTGAGGAACTGATTGGCTGAGGGATTTAAGGATGTTTGTGCGCTTCGTTTCTGTTTATTTTCTCTGGTTTTATCTACTCAGGGTCAGAGTAATTCCTTTAGCAAGGTCTCCAAACTCCATAATCTCCTCGAGATATACCGCCAATGCAAGGTCAAAACTCGCATTCAAGACCCTGTGGACGGGATGCATAAAAATGAGAAAATCCACAGACTGACAGAATACATCATGCTTTCATTGGTAAAAAGTTATTGAATGACAGATAAGACACCTGAAGTCCACTTATAACATCAGTCAAAGTTTCATAATCATAATGGTGTCAATGTACTTATACGTGACCCTTAAAGTTAAACAGCCTGTATTTCTACTGTGCCTTTAAGACTTTTGTTGTGCACAGTTCATTTCGTTCATGAACAGGTTAAGTTGCTAAATACTGAATAGGAGCTGATATGTAAATGTAGTCAATTATATATGCTATTATGCTCATGGTTCTAAGCAGTTTTTTGTGCAGCATAGCTAAATGGATTTGCATTTTGAAAGAGTATGTATTAAATCAAACTATTTCAAAAAATAGTGTTTTAACATTTAAGCACGTCATTTTAATTGAGCGCTATTACTTACTAATTAATACTTACTAAGTAGTTTCTTGTTAGTTCATAGTAGTTATTAGAATGTTAATATTGCGTTACTCATTTGTTCCTGTGTAGTTTATTAATGACGGAACAGTGTTCTAAAGTGTTACAAAAAAGGTTTAGTGGGCCACTAAACCTTTAGGGCAACAGCCCTTAAATGTACTTTAAAAACATTCTCCACTCTTCATGATTATCAAAGTGCCACCCTAAAGATAAGACATGATGACCTGCCATCTCTGTTACAGTCACAGTAACATATAGTGAGTATATAACACATTGTTCACAGCCGACATCTATTGATCCAACACCACAGCCTTTGAGGAACTGGGGATTACGAGTCGTGTTTGGTCTACAAGCAGCGATTGATTTTCATTCCCCTTCCCATAACACCTCAAGGAAGAAACTATCATATGTCCTTTTTTTTGTCTTCTGCAGTATCGCAGTGGTCACTGCTGAATTTCATCTGTCACCGAGCAGCCAATTTTGCTTTCACAGTCGAAATGTCCACTGGAGCATGAGTTTCCCCTCACACTCCTCTTCAAAGGTGGTGTTCTTAGAAAGCATACTGTACCTGTGACCGCATGTTAAGTCTGCAATGAGTAAACGGCCTACAGCTCATTAAACAAAATTATTCAATATTACTTTTCAGAACTGTTCACAATTGGAAGTAATACATTTTTATCATATTGACTTTAAAGAGGTGGCAATAGCACTTAACACCACCAGTATTGTTATTGCAGGGTTTTTCCTGCATTGAAAATTTTTTGGCGGCCACCAAAACAAATTTTTGTCCTGCCAAAGCCTTATTTGATCAGTTATGTGATTTATGAGTGACGCAGTGATAGGGCGCATGTTAACTGACAGAGAGAACGAGCAGAGAGCTTCTCTCTCGTGCGCGTGCAATCCCTCTGTCTTTAAACTAAGCACTGCCTTTGATCTCTCTCCCTCGCACATATTAATCTAAATCAACTGGCACGATGCTAAAAGTTCGGAAGACCGAATCCATGTTTCACATGGCGCATTCAGAGAATTTTTTTTTCCTGAATTACCGCTGGGTGTGAATAGTGCTCAAAAAACGTCACATCTTCTCTGACAGGCGGAACAAACAAACAAAAAAATCCTATCCAGTGATGAAGTGTTAATGTTGACAAATCTTTTGCGATGTCCTAACAGCCTGGGTTTGCACACAACGCGTCCACGTGCGCTAATGTCCGATTCGCGACCTAATGACTCATTTGAACCGATTCATTTTATTGAATATTTATAACAACTGATCTGTCCAGCACTGAACTCACGAGACGTCACTGTCTGAATCGATGTATAACAAATCATTTACTCTGAGTCTGAACACCTCTGAAATGAGAACTTAAGTGTGCTTATCCCATTTAGCAAGAGTGGTTAATAAGATTTAACCTTAGTAATCCACAGTATTTTCAGGTTATTTATATGACAATGTGTAGTAAATTACCTATAAAACCAGTTAGTTTAGACTGGAGTGAGGTGAACAAAGCAAGTTGTTGTTAGCTAGGTGAATTCAATTGTATATGGTAGAAAATTAGACTATTAGTTAAAATAAACTTTTTAATGCTACTTTTTAATGCTACTTTTTTTAATATTGATTATTAATCATTATTAATATATGTACCAAAATAATTATCAGGTCTAGCAAAGAAGCATCTTCTCTTACAAAGCTATGAAATCACAGATTTTTTTGCAAAGAGGGCAAGAAACGATTACAGCGAGAGTGGCAGGTAATTTATTGTCAGTATTGGCTCGCAGATCACGTGGGTAGGCTACTTTTTACTGTTTGTGTGAATGACCATGTCTGTCAGCCACAACCGAAGACCATTTTTGACCCAGGAAAAACCTTGTATTGTTAAAGACGGCATGAATTGGAAGTTGTGATCAACATTTCTTCCCTATTGTAATGTATATATCCGACTGAAATGGTTTCTGGAACAAGAAAAAATGTTGGGCAGGACTTGATTTTGTCCATGGGGAATTGATTGGATGGTTGGATGGTGGTTTGCTATTGGTCAATCTCATGTGAGTGACAGGTTGCCCCACCCTTGCGTAAGTAAACGTGTCATCAGAGAAGAGAAGAGATGTCGCTGCAAGAGGGAGTGGAAGTTATTTTGATTGACGATTTTGATTTCATGGTGACTTTAACTAAAACTATAATTAAAGAAATTTATGCCACACGCTACAGTGATTTTACCATGGTTAAAAGGGTTCTGCGTTTGTGTAGTGCCTAAAACTGACCTAAAAATGATAATTCTGTAATAATCATCTTCATCACAAAAGAAACAATCGCATAACACGATGTACACTTCTGAGGGGGAAAAAATGGCCCAAGCCAAAAATGGCAAAATATTTAGTGATCTTTTAATGGTCTTAACCATTTTAATTACAAAACACTGGTCAGGAAATTATCAAGAATTGCACAAATACTGAAGATAATGTAACTTGCATGGAATAGCCTTCCCCTTTGTTTTCTTTAAATGTTTAAGCTGTGTGGGTAAACTTGCAGACAGCTATTTACAGGAAGACGAGTCAGTGTTGTTCCACTCAGCTGAAAAATTTCTCCTAATTAGTATGACCAGGCCAAAACATGAGCCTGATGGACTGGTTCTATACATACAAGAAGTGCTCACAATACAAGTTTCAGACATTGCTTAGAGTAGCATAAGCTAGAATAGGGAGGGTTTAAAGGAATTGAAAGGGTTTTTTTTTTTTTTATGATGAGGGTAAGTGCTCTCGAAAGAGATGAGTTTTCAGCTGTTTTTTGAATATTGCCAGGGATTCTGCATTCCGGATGAAGGCGGGGAGATCATTCCACCAGCAGGGAACAGTGAATGAAAATGTTCTGGTTCTGCCACTTCTTGGTTGTCTTTGCAATTTGGGCAATTTGCAATTAAGCTCATAATCGTAGTAACCATAATCGCATTAAACTAGGTGGTATACGCCAATTTTAATTGCAATAAACAGGCATGTAAACACCTAAATCGCATTATTTCCACTCTGACCAAAGTGCGCATGTGCTTGGACATACACGGATGCAGTGTGTTGTTCACACAACTTCATGAATGAACTCCGTGACATTATTCTGAAGTTTTCTCTTCTCCAAATCGCTAAACTCTGTCAACACAACTCGCTGCGCAGTCTCTGCTCTGTATCTTCATCCAGACGGCGCGAAGAACGCGACAGCGGCGTAGGCAAACCTGACATTGCCGAATAATATCCAGTATGTCCATAAAAACGTATTTTGAATTCGATGTGAGTAGATTAGAACATGCATACTGTATGCCTATCTGAGTGTGGTATATTAGCAAATTATCAGAGTAATGAAAACTGCATACATGAAGTGAAGAGTTCTGCTTGTGTCTTACTGCGATTAAGACCTTACTCTGATCATGAGAAATAATCGCATTATTGGTGCACATGTAAACCTATGTCTTGTTGAAAATGACATCTGATCATTAGATAAAAAACATTTCATTTGTGGGAAGCAAGCCATTCTGCAATATTCTCCTGTACTCCTAAGCAAAATGACTCAAATGACTTTTCACAGTGAAGTAGCTCACTAATACCAGCACCTAAAAAAGGCTTCCCACACAATGACACCTCTTCCTCCATGCTTCACTGTGGTAGAGATGCATTTATTATTATGTTTCTCACCAGATTTTCAAAGACGTCACTCTGGAACATCACCATGCAACTCGTGTTTCATTTTGATTCATCACTTCACACAACTCAGCTGAACCACTCTGAATCAAACTTTCCATATTCTGCCAAAAACTTCATTCTGTCTTTGATGTTATTTCTGAGACAGCAATGGCTTTTTAAGTAATGCATTTGCTTAAGTTTCCCTAATTTCCTGACCAATAATTTTTGGTTAAGACAATTAAAATTAAAAGAAAGTCCCGCACACTATCAAAGCTTACAAAAACTTTCAAAATGTTTTATTTATCACAATGTTCCGGTCCCATGACCTTCACCAGGCATATCCAGATAAACTATTCAAAGCACAAAAATATATAAAATCAATTCAACTCATGACCAATCACTGCAAAGAACCATCCTTGTGATTGATAATTGATGGCTCTTTGCAGTGATTGGTCATGAGCTGAGCTAATTTTATATATTTTTGTGCTTTGAATAGTTTATCTGGATATGCCTGATGAAGGTCATGGGACCGAAACGTTGTGATAAATAAAAGATTTTGATACTTTTGTAAGTTTTGATAGTGTGCAGGACTTTCTTTTGATTTTGATTTTTGACTTTTTTGGTCCTTTCTCCTACGCACCTATCCATGTGTGAGGGTAATTGCTAATTAATGGTTAAGGCAATTAAAAGCTAGTGTTTATCCATTTTGGGCTTGGTGTTTTTTTCTTTTTTCTTTTTTGCCCAGGAGTGTATCTTCACACACCATATTTAAACAATCTCTCAAATGTGAATGGACTCTGAACAAAAGCAAAAATTAAGAAACATTCTGCCTTTTGGATCCGTTAACGACGCTATAATAAAACTATCCTCAACATTACTTCTTCATGTCAAAAAAGATTATGTGTACGTGAGGGTTCAGACTGTTCCATGTACATCTGCCAACAAAAACAGTGTTATGTATCTTTATCTTTATCTCTTATGGCTTACTGTCATAAGAATTACAGCATGAGATTGCATTTGCCTTACAACCTGTTGCATCACAAGCAGCTTTTAATAAACAGTATGTGTGAAATGGAGGCGTTTACTTTTTGTAGTTCACTGTGAGAAGCGCCATTTGAGTACATATGACTAATGACAGTAAAGAGTCCAAAACAAAGTCAAGATGACAAAAAAAAAGGAGAGATATTAATCTAAACTAATTTATTACCAAAATCAGGTGTCCTAGACTTTAAACTGTGATCTGGGTTTGGAACGACTGCCCAGAAATGGGAATGAAAATTGAGACAACCACTCAACCATATGACAAACAACATGTGCAGGGGTACAAACATGACTTTTTGAAACAGATGAATCTCTATTGCACATTTTATGGTCTTTGCAGTGACATGACCAAGCAGCAGCATAGCTCATTTCATTATTTAGAAAAAATGTACTTCGTAATGGAGCCGGAAAACAATTGCGGGTATTATTTCTTAATCATTTGATCTATGTGTTGAGTCAACTTACAAACAACAACATTTTCAGTATGTATTTCAGATTATGTATTCAACAGAGGGGTTTAAAGAAGGTTACTTTCAAGTATAGGAAAACAGGAGCTGTGTGCAAATTATGTTCCCACAAAACTACAGAAGAGCCAGTTAATGGAGTCAGATATTATATAAATCTTGCACATAGGTCATATCAGGAGGAAACAAATCTTCCTTGATGTTTTCAGATAAGAGCTTGATTGACTATAGCAACATATTGAAACTTTCAAAACTCCCCAGTCCAAAAAGACCATTTATTCAAACTAAACTTCAACAGAAACTTTTCGTGTCCAATCAGTCTTATTCTAAGCCCCAGAAAGAGGGTGAAAATGGTCATTAAAAATAATGTTTAAAAAATGTATATCAAGTTTTTATTTTTATTTATTTATTTTAACAAAATCAGAAAAAAGACCTCAGTGAATAATAAATAATAAAAATAAAAAATAATAGATAAAATATTAAAGTAATGAATAAATACATTGTTTGCTGACCATATTATTATTCTTCACAAAATTTACATCTTGAATACTTCCTGAAAATGTTTAATAAAAGCATGAATCAAAGTAGCCTACAACAGAAAACACACTGTGCTAAACTACAGACTCAATTTATCATGTTTTATCATTTTATCATGTTGTCTTACGCACACAGCTAAATACGACTTGTACGTGGACCAAAAATAATAATAATAATAATAATAATAATAAAAGAATGAACTCAGTAAGCAAATTCTTGCAAATTGATGTTTTTAAACTATATACCATGTGTGTGTGTGTGTGTGTATATATATATATATATATATATATATATATATACACACATATAAAAAACATCAATTTGCAATTGAATTTGCTTATTACTGTTTAAATATATATATATACAGTATCTCACAAAAGTGAGTACACCCCTCACATTTCAGCAACCATTTTAGTATATCTTCTCAAGCGACAATACTATAGAAATGAAAATTGGATATACTTTAGAGTAGTCAATGTGCTGCTTGTATAGTAGTACAGATTTACTGTCCTCTAAAAATAACTCAACATACAGCCATTATTGTCTAAATAACTGGCAACAAAAGTGAGTACACCCTAAGTGAACATGTCAAAACTGTGACCAAAGTGTCAATATTTTGTGTGAGCACCATTGTTATCTAGCACTGCCTTAATCCTCCTGGGCATGGAATTCACCAGAGCTGCACAGGTTGCTGCTGGGATCCTCTTCCACTCCTCCATATTGACATCATGGAGCTGCTTAGTGGTGGACAGTAACGAAGTAAATGTAATTCATTACTGTACTTAAGTAGCTTTTTCGAGTATCTGTACTTTACTGAAGTATTTCCATTTGGGGATACTTTTTACTTTAACTTCACTACATTTCAAAGTCAAAAAAATCTTACTTTTTACTCAACTACATTTTGCGAAATCAGTCGTTCCTTTTTATTTATGAGTGGATAAAAAACTGAACAGGTCAAGCACGCGGCAAGCCACCAATCAGGGTACAGCCGCGCGCTCTGTTTTGAACTTGGTTTGGTTACTGCTTACTTACCGTGCGTTCACACCGCTGCCAGTGAGAGTGTCAAAATTCGCCTTGGCTGCCCTGCCAACAACGCTGTACTGTGCGTTCAAACCGCCGCCGGCGGGAGGGTCAAAGTAAATGACAAGTTGTGGCAACCAATCGGAATCCTCTCAAGCGAGGACCTCTACATTTCGATTGGTTGCCGCTGAACCGCGTCATAGCTCATTACCATAAAGTTGACCTGACTTCAACTCTCCTCGACGCTCTCACCGTCCAAGACGCGCCGCGCCGCTCTCGCCGGCGGCGGTGTGAACGCGCGGTTAGTGCGTCACTGCGTCAGTGCAACGGCATAACATTTTGAGAGTGCCATTGTCTTCATCATAAATGATGGAAGAATCACGAACTCCTGACTCTAACGTGCCAGTGCCACAACACCCATGGCCTTATTTGTGTGATTTTTTTGAAGTCGTTGAAAAGAAGAAAGAGTCCTTCATTTTCAACTGCCTTCTTTGCCTGCCTCAGAACTCTAAAATTTCTTCTTACTGGAATTCTCCTTCCAATCTTAGGAAACACGTTGAGGTAAGCCATTTTCATTCTGGTGGTCATTATTAATTGAGTAATCTAACAGTAGCTTGCATCATTGTGTATGTTAAGTTAGTTAGCTGTTTCGCTAGACCCAGAGTCTCTAACCCTTTAGTGTGGTGGAACAGCCATCATTTAAAGCTTTCTTGCACGATCTTCAGCCTAATAACTCTTTCATGTCAAGGACCACTTTGCGTCGTAAGATGGATGAGGCAGCACTTGAGATGAAGACCAATATGAAAAAAGCAATGTCAGGGATAGATTTCATAGCAACGACAACAGATTGTTGGAGTTCAAGGAGAAGAGGTTTCATCGGTGTCACTGCCCACTGGGTGGATCCTAACAGTCTGAAGAGGTGCTCAGTAGCACTAGCATGTAGGCAGCTCAAAGGCCCACACACTTTTGATGTTTTGGCTTGTGCACTAAATGACATACATTCTGAATTTGGCATACAGTACAAGGTTGTTCGAACTACTACGGACAACGGGTCGAATTTTTTAAAGGCATTTCGTATATATGGAGAGCAAGATGAAAACAACAACTCTGCTTCAGATGAAGCTGAAGATGAGATAAATGATGAGATGTGTGATGATGAGGATGCGGATGGTGTCGAGGTGGACTTTGTAGACATCACAGCTGTTCTAGATGAGGATGATGGCTTACAATTCCAACTTCCAAAACATCATAGTTGTGCCTGCCACTTATTAAATTTGGTTTCCACAGTGGATGCAGCCAAAGCCTGTTCAAACGAAGCCTACAAGAAGCTGTCCCGGTCAGCATTCGCAAAGTGTCATGCATTATGGAACAAGAGTGGCAGATCTGCGGCTGCTGTAGAGATTATAGAAGATGTGTGCAAAATTCAGCTGATCCGCCCCAACACAACAAGGTGGAATTCCTTATTTCTCGCTGTTGAGAGAGTGCTTCGAATCATTAAAGATCAGGGTGAGGGGGCTATCAGAACTGTCTGCACTTCACTCAAGTTGCCAATGTAAGTGCTGTTTTTTAAAATTCCTCTCTCTCTCTCTCTCTCTCTCTCTCACACACACACACACACACACACTTAAAAGTGTAATGACATGAAATGATTAATTGTTTTTGTCTGAATGTGTGATAGGTTGAGTCCAGTTGAAATTGCCTTTCTGGAAGAGTATGCCAGAACCATGAGCCCCCTAGCCAAAGCCCTCAACATTCTTCAGGCTGAAATCAATGTTCAGATGGGATGGCTTCTGCCTACTCTGACCCTCCTCATCTCGAAACTTGACCGAATTCGCATTACCTCCAGGTACTGCAAACCTCTGGTGGATGCCATCCAAGAAGGCCTGCAGCAGCGCTTCGGAGACATGCTGGTAGAGCCAGAGTTTATTGCAGCTGCAATTCTTGACCCAAAATTTAAAACATCCTGGACATCGGATGAACATATTGTCAAACTGGGTAAGATTATTTTAGTTTTGTTTTTGAAAAGTGTCGTTAGTTAAAGATTCAAAGAAACTGAGCCAAATCATTTTTAAAAGATATCCAACTTAATTTATCTTGACATTCTCTATTTGTTTTGGCTAGTTTTAAATGCACCTTGGAAATACATGGGGCAATACTGTTCTATTAATATTTTAATCTGGAGAAATGTGTGAATAAAATGAAGTTTGATTCTTAGCCTCTGTGTCCATTTCAGGCCTGGACTACATCAAGGGCCATCTGGAGGAAGAGACTTTGAATTAACCACCAGCTGATGGTTCCAGTGCCTCTGAGGAAGAGGACTTCTTTGCAAGCATGAAGCCTACTCATGGTCAGGAAGGTATCAAGCAATTAGATGGCTACCTGGCATGCAAAGCTGATGACAAAGAAATTCTCAAGTCCTTCCCAGCAGTCTGTAAGTTGTCTTTGAAAGTCAACACTGCTTTACCCGTTTCTGCAGCGTTTGTGAACGTCTTTTCAGCACAGCAGGGCTTATTTTCAGTCCTAGGAGGGCAAGAATGGACTCAAAAAACTTTGAGAATCAGCTCCTTCTCAAGCTGAATAAAAAATATTGCCACTTTAGTTAGATCATCAGTGCTATACTGTACTAACATGCTCACCAGAAACAGAATTAATGGCACGGTGATTAATGTTGTTTACTGCCACAACTACTGTTCACTGCCATTTGAGGCTTGTTATTTTAATATGTCATTTAACATGCTGTGTAATTTGTTTTGATATTTCCACACATACACACACAATATATACATTTACCAAGTATCACCAGGTTTCATGTGAAGCAGTATAAGATTAATGCACAAACACTGACAATCATACATCAAAGCATTACAAAATTGATTAATCCAAGTTTTTATAAAACTAAAACTTGCAACTGTTACAATAAACCTTAAATTGAATCTGTCTGCTTTTGAATCCTCTTATTTCATTTGGTTCTAAAGGAAATTGTTTAGCTTCAAGGTTTTGGGCTCATGATAATTTTAACAGATATCAGTGTCTGAATAATTAATATCATTCTATTAAAAGATCAGTGTGCTAAGAGTAATAGAGTCTTTCAACATAAACATACACATAAACTGAGATGATTAAGCAAGAGACTTGTGACAAAAATGATGAGGACATTATAGCCATAATAAATTATAGTACTTTGGATACTTGAGTACATTCGAAGGCAAATACTTTTGTACTTTTACTCAAGTGAAAGTTAAAAGGGAGTACTTTTAATTTTACTGGAGTAAAATTTTACCTAGTGTATCTCTACTTTAACTCAAGTACTTGGTTTGGGTACTTTGTCCACCACTGGAGCTGCTGGATGTTAGACACATGGCGCTTCTCCACCTTCCGCTTGAGGATTCCCCACAGGTGATCAATAGGGTTCAGGTCTGGAGACATACTTGGCCACTCCATCACCTTCACCTTCAGCTTCCTCAGCAAAGCAGTTGTCATCTTGGTGGTGTGTTTGGGGTCGTTATCATGTTGGAAAACTGCCGTTCGGCCCAGTTTCTGAAGGGAGGGCATCATGTTCTGCTTCAGAATGTCACAGTACATGTTGGAATCCATGTTTCCCTCAATGAAGTGCAGCTCCCCAGTCCCAGCAGCACTCATGCAGCCTCAGACTATGATGCTACCACCACCATGCTTGACTGTAGACAAGACACAATTTTCTTGGTACTTCTCACACATGCTGGACACCATCTGAGTCAAACAAGTTTATCTTAGTCTCATCAGACCACAGGACATGGTTCCAGTAATTCATGCTCTTGGACAGGCTGTCTTCAGCAAACTGTTTGCGGGCTTTCTTGTGAGCCAGCTTCAGAAGAGCCTTCTTTCTGGGATGACAGCCATGCAAACCGACTTGTTGCAGTGTGCGCCGTATGGTCTGAGCACTGACAAGCTGACCTTCCGCTTCTGCAACCTCTAAAGCAATGCTGACAGCACTCGTGCGTCTGTTTTTTAAAGCCAGCTTCTGCACCTGATGCACAGCACGAGGACTCAACTACTTTGATCGACCCTTGCGAGGCCTGTTCCGAGTGGAACCCATCTTGGAAAACCTCTGTATGACCCTGGCCACTGTGCTATAACTCAGTTTCATGGTGTTACTGATCTTCTTATAGCCTAAGCCAACTTTGTGGAGAGCAACAATTCTAATTCTCAAATCCTCAGAGAGTTCTTTGCCATGAGGTGCCATGTTGAACATTCAGTGGTCAGTATGAGAGAATTGTACTCAAAGCACCAAATTTTAACTGCTCTAATACAAGATACGCAAATTTGTATTGTCCTATCAAGCAGACAAAAACATGAACATGATGAATAGGACACGTGGCTTTGCATGATTAAAAGATGTAGAGCTGTTATCACTTAGGGTGTACTCACTTTTGTTGCCAGCTATTTAGACAATAATGGCTGTATGTTAAGTTATTTTCAAAGGACAGTAAATCTATACTGCTATACAAGCAGCACATTGACTACTCTAAAATATATACAAGTTTCATTTCTATAGTATTGTCCCTTGAGAAGATATACTAAAATAGTTACTGAAATGTAAGGGGTGTACTCACTTTTGTGAGATACTGTATATAAGCAAATAAGCATTAAGCAATAAGCAAATTCAATTGCAAATTGATGTCTTTAAACTATATACTGTGTGTGTGTGTATGTATATATATATAGTTTATACTGTATATATGTTTGTTTTTTAACCAAATTAGATAGATTTATTAAATAAACTACTTCTTCATCAAGTAATGCATCAACAGACAAACCAAAAAACTCACAGGCCATGTTCACACTGTTACTAGTTGGGATTGACAACTCTAAACACAGGCCATGAGGCTTATACTAACACTCTACACTTCTGTTCAACATCAAACCAAAACATGTCAACATATACAGCATAAACACTGCAAAGAATTCAGATAAAACATTTACTCACCCAGGGTTTTGATGACTGTTTTTAGTAAGCCCACTCATGAATTGTTCTCGTGCTAATTAGATTATCGCTGTGTAACGCAGTGTAATGTTAATTTTAAACCACCTACAATATCATATCCTTCTTGTGATTCCATTGGAGGTAGAACATTTTAGGTGCTCTATTCAGTGCCTGATCAAAAGAAAAAAAAAAAAAATATATATATATATAATATATATATTTCACAGTATATACAGTATATATATATCACTTGATTTATTTTAATATCACTTGATGATTTATATTTAACCATGAATATTATCTCTCTCTATATATATACTACTAAATACTAAATTTATTATATTATAGGAGATGTTTTACCTGTTTGTTTGTTTGTTTGTTTATTAGTAAATGTATTTATTTATTTATTTATTTATTTATTTTTGAGGCTCTTGAAAGTGTGACTATAACTCTGTTGTCATAGCTCAGGATAGTGAAAGTTATGGGACTGTTTGTGCTCGTGTGCTGCCATGAGCTAATCAGTGTTGTCATGGGTCCTTTTTTACATGTTTCCAGAGTGATCAGTCATATGACATTTACAGCTCAGGCGATTGGCTGGAAAAAAAAAATGTGTTCCTAGAACTGGGTGCCCTGAGCAAAGATGGCAGCAAACAGGTGGTGTTCTTCCAAGGAATCCTGTGCCAGACAACTAATTGCCATAGAGATGAATGGGGATGTTAATGGATACCTCTCTCTAGGTATATTAAACATTTTTGGCTTGATTTTTTGGCTTAGTCAGCATGTAATCCAATTAGCCAGCTAAGCTAACATATATCAGACAAATAACATATCAAAATATTGACTATTGTGCTGTATGATAAAATGCTATTTTGAATATTTCCGGTTATATGTTTTATTTTTTAAGCACCAAAACAGAAAGAGTCTTTATATTCGGTGTAAATCCACAAAACGACCTCATATGAAATATACTATATGAAATACTATTTAATTGTGAATGTACTTGGGTTTTTCTTCAAAAAATAAAAAAAATAAAAAAAATAACTTTTGTCTAGCTTAATTAGATCTTAGCTGGTTTCTGAGTGTAGTCAAGCTGGTCTAGTTTTAGAGGGGATTTGGGCATTTGCCAGCTGGTCAGGCTGGGAAATCCAACAAAGTTTGGTTTACAATGTTTTTTTTTTCAGGATGTGGACTTTTAAAAATTAAATGGTTGGACAGTGGATATAATAATAAGATTATGTCAGGTTTTTTTTTTTGTTTGTTTGTTTGTTTTTAACCTTAAATGTCATGTCATTTCCATTTAAAATCACCATTTATCCAAAGATGGAAATACAATAAGTGACTCCAAAAGTATCTATAAGGATCATTTCATAACTAGCATTTTATGTATCCTAAATACACAAATATAAATATTATCATAGTTTTTATCAAATGTTTGTTTTGCAGTAAATATCCTTATAATGGAAGCCTAGTAGGCAGAAACATATAGCCATGACTCCTAAGTTATAGAGTCGATCACCAACTCTGTGTCAAGATATTACCACAATATAATATCTACAGGTTTGTTTGTTTGTTTGTTTTTTCAACTTGTGTCATGACCGTGGTAGTTTTGACTGGTATCTGTGCAAGGATACCAGAAAGAGGCATGATGTAACTATCCTTAGAGCACTATTTACATTGTTGAGTTGAGTGTCCCAAACTTTAAGTTGAAGGACGTGTTGAAATATTCTGTGGTAAAATCAACAGAATGCAACAGATGAGTAAATATTAAGTCAGAATAATATCAGAGCCAGAATATTTCTTCAAGGTCAAATTTAAGGAGTCAGTTTTTAAAGTTAGTTTGAAAGCCTACAGCATATCTCATACTGCCAAACATGGAACTGATCAAACAAATACATAAAGCTGCAGTGTTAGTGGATGATTTTGTGATTCACAGCTCAGCTGAAATGTCAAGTCACAACAGTTTCAGCTCAAACTGAAATGCGGATGTTCGCCTCACTCTTCTGTTTCCTTATTTAACTGGAGGCTCATTATCACCATCCACCACATTAGCTGCAAGGCACTTTCCATGAACATGGCCTAAAAAATAAAAGGTTTTATTATTCTGATCCTGACACACACTGCAAAAAATGATTTTCTAACTCAATATTTTTGTCTTGTTTTCCAGTACAAATATCTAAACATTCTTAAATCAAGATCAATTTACCTGAGAAGCAAAATGACAACATATATGCCCGGTTTCACAGACAAGGTTTAAGCCTAGTCCCAGGCTAAAAGTCATGCTTGAGCTGTCTTAGCTGAAAGCAACTTGCACTGGAATATCTTAATATGTCAGTGCCATTGTTTTGTTAAATGTCCTAATTGAACTTAATGCTGGCTTAAAGGGTTAGTTCACCCAAAAATGAAATTTTTGTCATTAATTGCTCACCCTCATGTTGTTCCAAACCTGTAAGACCTTCGGTCATCTTCGGAACACAAATTAAGATATTTTTGATGAAATCCGAGAGGTTTTATTATCCCCCATAGAAAGCAATATAATTACTACTTTAATGGTCCAGAAAGGTATTAAAGACATCGTTAAAATAGTCCACGTGACTACAGTGGATCAGCCTTAATGTTATGAAGCAACAAGAATACTTTTTGTGCGTAAAAACAAAGCAAAAATAACGACTTTATTCAACAATTTCGTCCCTCCCCGTCATTCTCCTTCGCTGTTTACGTTGTATATACAGTGCAGGCTTCCGTGTACTACATCAGAACGCCGACTCAGTTTTGGCCGACGCTGTTCACATGAGCAGCACGATGCATATGTGTGATGCTGAAGCAGGAGCTGGCCAATAATGAGTCGCGTTGACTATTTTAACCACTGTAGACACATTGACTATTTTAACGATGTCTTTACTACTTTTCTGGACCTTGAATGTGGTAATTACGTTGCTTTCTATGGGGGGATAAAAAACCTCTCGGATTTCATCAAAAATATCTTAATTTGTGTTCCGAAGAAGAATGAAGGTCTTACGGGTTTGGAACGACATGAGGGTGAGTACTTAATGACAGAAATTTGGTTGAACTCTTTAATCTAAGTGCTGTCTGTGAAAACAGGTAATTAAGTCTTAAAAATAAAAAATAAAAAGTATCAAGTTTAAGTGAGTTTATGCTTAATACAAGAAAGAAAAAAAATCTGCCAATGGGGTCAAGAAGTAAGAAAATCATTTTTTTTCCAGTGTAATTTGTGAGTTAAGAATTTTTTTTCTTACATTAACTTGAGTGAAAGTGTTGAATGGTTTGAGCTTGATAAATGCAGTCAACACTAGAATTAGCCTAAACACTGGGGAAATGGAGTGAGGTGTCAATGCAATTCATTGAATATTAATTGTTATAAACTCAACTGATGAGCTTGAAACCATCTAATTTTCATGGTAGGTTAATTTTAAATTATTATCTAACATATCCAATAATTATCAAAAAAAAAAACAAAAAAAAAAAACATGGCATTTGTCTCTAATGCTTACAAGTCGTAGGACATCAAACAGCCACAAGCAAATCTACAGCCCTTGGCCACACACTCTTACACAAACACACACACTCGTGCACAACTGCGTAGTTTAGAGCTGTAATGTCTTTCCACTGTCAAAACATCTGCTTTGGAACCGTCTTCAGGCTTTCCCTCAGATAGCTGACTGTTCTGTGTGCTGGTTGCCCAAAGGCATCGAACAAAGCACACAAAGGCAGGCTGACGAAACCGTGGCACATACAGTATCAAGCTCTGGGAAGTTAAATTTGCCCAGTGGTGCTGGGTTTCATATCAGCTTCTTATTCTAACATATTCAGTTCAAGTTAGGGTCACACCACTTAAGCATATTTATTAATAATATAATTAGCTTTCATTTTTCATCTGGCAGTATAGTATGGCATCTTTAGTATGGCTTGAAATTCAAGTTGACAGAAATTCGCTTCACTGACGCCGATGGCACTTACTTATAATGTCTTCAGAGTTTCAATATAAAGACTTTGTAGTATTGTAGTCACTTGTACCTTTAAATGCTGGTTCAGGTTACTGAATCTGTCCTGATTTTTAGAGCTGTGTAGGATGAAAATGGAGAGAAAAAACCTATCAAGGTCAACTTCAGAGAATTGTCTTTGTAATTTTCTCTAAAAAGAGCATTATGCAAATTAAATTCTGCATTCTTCAAATTCAGCTTTGCCATCTGCCTCGTAATTTTCTCAAACATTTTATCTGATGCGAGACAGCTGGAGTAGCTTATTATAGGGATGTTCCAATTACATTTTTACCATTTTCTGTCTACCAGCATTGCTGTTGATCCTCGCAGGTCTTTTAAAAACGTAAATGCACAATAATTGCAGATTTTAGAATGCGTCTGGTAAACTAGCATAGCTCAATGCATTATCTCCTTATTACAGTTTCCATCTCATGTTATGTCTGCTCTGATTGCTTGTTCTACATTCGAGGAACGTTGTAGATTCTTTATTTGTACTGCATTGAAGTTATTTATCTTTTAATGGATTTGAGCACAAATTTGCAAAACATAGTAGTCTGCATTTCCCTGTCATACTTCTATATAAAAAGTTCCTGCCCCAAATTCATCAAAAGTTTGTAGTTGCCTATATGCATTTATATACACACACACACACATATATATATATATATAATATATATATACATATATATAAATATATACACACACACACATACATACAGGTGCATCTCAAAAAATTTGAATATTGTGGAAAAATGCAGCATTTTTCAGCAGTTACTTAAGAAAGTGAAAATGTGACATTTTCTAGACTCCTTACACGAAAACTAAAATGTTTCAGGCATTTTTTTTACATTTTAATGTTGCTAATTATGGCCTACAGCTCAAAAAAAAAAAAAAAAAAAAAATCACATCTCAAAATATTATAATATTTAATTTCAAGTTCTATTAAATTACCATTCTCAGGGTATAAATGCTGGGTCTAGGTTAGTAATCTCAACAGCAGTCATGGGGAAGTCTGCTGACTTGACAGTTGTCCAGAAGATGATCATCAAGACCCTCTACAATGAGGGTAAGCCACAGAAGGTCATTGTTGAAAGGGCTGGCTGTTTGCAGAGTGCTGTGCCAAAGCATATTCATGGAAAGTTGACTGGAAAGAAAAAGTGTGGTAGGAAAAGGTGTACAAGTGAAAGGGATGACCGCAGGCTTGAGAAGATTGTCAAGCGAAGCCGATTTAAGAACTTAGGAGAACTTCAAAAGGAGTGGACTGAAACTGGAGTCGGTGCATCAAGAGCCACCGCACACAGACGTCTTCAGGAAAAGGGCTACAACTGTCACATTCCACGTACCAAGCCACTTCTGAATCAAAGACAACGTCGGTAAATTAGCCAGTTTTGTTTAAATTAAGGATTGCAGAAATGAGTACACCCTAGATTTAATTCAACAAATGTATAATATTCTAGGACTTAGTAAGCCCTCCATAATTTTGAATATACAGCTCTGACCCTTCTTGGTACAGAGTGTACAAGTTCATGACAAATTGTCACATCTGTCCTGTTTAACTCCTGGATGATGAGCTCCTTAAATGCCCTGATCTTTAATGGGGAGTGTTGCTCAACTCGTCTCTACAGAATCCCCCACAGGTGCTCAAGAGTGTTAAGATTGAGTGCAATACATGTCCACAGAAGGTTTTTCACCTTGGGAGAATGCATATCCTCATTGTCATGTTGAAAAAATGCCCAACAATGCAGGGAATGAGGAAAGGGTAACATCTTCTGTTTCAAGTTTGTGTATTAAATTACACAGTGGTGTGGGAATTCATGACAGCACAACTCCCTCACACCTTCAGCACTCATACATCCCTATATAAGAGCTTTACTACCACTGAACTTTACTGTGGGAGCCAGGCACTTCTCACTGTACTCTTCCTCTAGCAACACCATAACATTTTGGATGCTGTTAGATCCAAAATAATTGATTTGGTCTTATGAGACCAGAGTATTGATTCCCAGAATCTATATTTTGTAAATATGGACTTGGCTACAGTAGGTAGTTTCAGTGAGAACAACAACCATGCATGTCATTTCTGCAGGCTGCATCTTACTCTGTGAGATAAACATTCACTCTTTTCATAGCTTTTGCTGGCTCTGAGACACTCGCTTGTTATTCCTCCTGCTCTTTGTCTAACAAAAAAATCCTTCATCACTAAATGAAAGCTTAAAATGAAGGCCTGATTATTTCAGGGGCCTTGTCACAAGTCCATTGTTTTTGAATTTCTGTGTTACTTTTGCTATATTTTCGCACTTAAAACAATGAATTGGTAATCCTCTTGTACCACTGTCCTCTTTTGTGCTAAGAAATAAGTCTCCTGACAGTTCTCTCCCAAGTGGTTCCATTGTTGTCAGCATTAAGTCTGAGAATGATTCAGTGGGCTATATAACACTTTTAATTGTCAAGAAATTACTTCTCTTTAAATGTTTTGGTTCAACATACTTACCTGTTGATCAAACATTGCCTTAAACTTACACCAGAAAATTTTTATTTCGTTTTATTTAGTAACTTTTAGGAGGGTGTACTCATTTTTGCTACACAATATTTTATCACCTTGATAAGAAAATCTTATTTTCCTGAATAATTTTGACATGCTTCTATGGTAATTGATTAAGACTTGCTGGAACATTATATCTCTAAAGAACCCCAACATGTCTTCTAAGTAATTGAGTATATATATAATATATAATATATAGTTTTTTTCATGAAATTTTGTAAATATTTCTAGAATATACATGTTCTAACAAATTACCTAAGTGATCATTTTTGTCATTTGGTCATTTTGTTGTTTTTGGTGTTACTGTTAATGGATTTACTGGTCACATCAACTGAATAATTTGAGGAGTTTGGTTCCAAAACGCTATAACTCCATTTTGATTAATTTGAGTAAAAATGTGTTTTCTTTACCAAGAAAGTGGCAATATGAAAACCACTATTTTCTGTTTTAAACTTTCACATAGCATCTTTTGGTTATAAAAACATTAAAAATTCAAATCTACATTTAAATCTACATTGCGTGGAATGGTGCGCTGTGATTGGTTGAGTGGATATATCGCGTTCTGCAGAGAAGGGAGACTGGCGTTTGTCGCGTTTTGGAAAGAAAGGGAGAAAACACAATAGAATAACACAACGGAAATTGCATTTTGCGCAAAATTAATAAATGACTTTTCAATACCGACCAGATACAATACTGATTTTGGCGGAAACTCATTTTTTTGAAAATGGTGTTTATCGTGTTTTGGAACCAAACTCTTCATTTATTGGTTGTTCAAAATAAAGATGCCTTTTTAATTATTTAAAACTTTAAAATTTATGCAAGAATAAATGCAAAAATGTTGCCAAATAAAGATGCATTTTTAATTATTTGAAACTCTGAAATTTAAGGAAGATTAATTGCTAAAATGTTGCCAAATGTAGTGCCAGAATCAAGTCATTTGAGTTAGTGTAGAGTCAGTCATGTATATGTTTGTAGACTTGTAGGTTAAATTGAAAAAGGACTTAAATATGGACATCAAATATCTCAAATGTCCATTCTGAATGCATTTTCTAAATTTTCAGAAATTACGAATTCAGCCAATCAGATTCAAGCTTGTGATTTGAGTTAAACTCTAGTGTTTGCAATATTGCAATACTCTCAGTGTGTTGTGAATCAAATAAAAAAAAATAACTTTTAGTCCAGTTTTGTTTATATATCTGTGTGGAACTTTTGTCAGTCACTGCTGATATTACAGTGCTTCTGGTTTGTTCATTACACTACAAATGGAAGGTCAAGTAGGTTAAGGTTACAAAGGCATGTATTTGAATCTCCCACATGATCACGATGGTTCAAAGTGTCTGGATAGGATTTTAGCGTGCGTTTTGGGGGTCCACGCTCAAAATGATAGCTAATGGAGGATAGTCAGAAGATAGACCAAAAACAGAACATTTTTGATGGAGAAAAGTGTTCCATTTGAAGTTTTATAAGAAAGAAAGAAAGAAAGGGGAGTCACAAAAGTCAAAGAGAACATTATTTAGTATCTTTTCATACCTCATTACTTCTGCTTCAGAGGTGAGTCTGTTCCACTGTGGCTCTGATGAGTGAGATTTTAATTGCCCACTGATCCTGTGCATCTGCTGTGACATACAGAATCATTAGAGATGCGATTTCTGGAGTATTACAGATGGATGAGAAATGTTTGTTTAGTTACTTCAAACAGTAAGCTAAGCTCAATAATAGTAGTGCATATATATTTAGGGGACTTTGTAAGGAAATTACAAATAACACGAGTTGTAAATTTAATACAAACCAAAGCTGGTCCCTAATAAGCATGGCGCTCATGTGGTGTAAATCCAAAATCTGTTGTGTTTTGATCCTTTTCTCCCTAAAACTTTCTGCACTTCATATTAGCTAGGTGGCACTTCTAAGGGCAGCTGCATGAACTTGAGCTGCTTAGGCTTGTTATTTTGGATTTTAGGCTTATTTTAGGCTTTTTTTAAGCATAAAGTATGTGTGTATTCTGCAAATGTGTTTGTTGCAAGTTTAGTTTTTTATATTGGCTAGTAAAAAATAAAATGTGTGGAAATTACTGCGTTGTGACTGCGGAATTGACGTTTAAAATTGTGCAAACAATCCCGCACCCTGCTGAGGCCCATAAGGCACATACAAACAGTATTACTTTATTTTAACACGAATAGTTAGTATGTTACTACCTTGAAAGCGATAACGATGTTTCTTTGATATTTGACGATAATGGCGCTCTGCTCTCGTCCAGCTACGTTCTTCATGAAGTAATGGCGCGCGCGCGACCAAGTAAAATCAGCATAGCTCGCAGCGCCATCTGTTGGTGAATATAATCACTATACGATTGCTCCTATAACCAGCAGGCTGCTGTATGTTGGTCGGGGGTTTTTTTGTTTGTTTTTTTGCCATGTATTTGCGGGTTGTTTTGAACGAGCTGTAAAACGGGGACATTTCCGGGGACAATATAAGTCTTTACTAACACTTTTTTTTTTTTTATCAATTTAACACATCCTTGCTGAATAAACGTATCAACTTCTTTCACAGAAAAGAAAGAAAAAAATAGGCTACTGACCCCAAACGGTATTATACAGTCAAACCAAAAATTATTCAGACAATTTTGATATTTTTGATATATTTTTACTAGTGGGTGCAGGACACTATAGTTCATTTAAGTAAGTGAGGATAGCAAAATAAAGTAAACTGACATATCATACAGTGGACTACCAGTAAAATTGATCAAAAATTGGAACCAAAAATTATTCAGACTCTTTGACCTGACCATGTTTTGCTTAAGTGTTATCTGACATAATTAAGATCATTTTTTTCTGACAGTTTCTTGTCATATTTTATTACCATTTTTTTTTTATTTTTTTTTTTAACTATAATGAATAAACTGTATTAATGAATGAAATGTTCAAGGTGTCTGAATAAATTTTGGTTTGACTGTATATTGTTTCAAAATATTTCTATTTTAAATAAATTCTGTTATTTTTTAACTTTTTATTCATCAAAGAATCCTGGAAAAAGTATCACAGGTTATAAAAAATATTAAGCAGCACAACTGTTTCCAACATTGATAATAAATCAGCATATTAGAATGATTTCTGAAGGATCATGTGACACTGAAGACTGGAGTAATGGCTGAAGAAAATTCAGCTTTGCATCACAGAAATAAATTATATTTTAAAGTATATTAAAATACAAAACCATTATTTTAAATTGTAATAATATTTCACAGTATTACTGTTTCTGTATTTTTGATCAAATAAATGCAGGCTCGATGAGCATAAGAGACTTCTTTCAAAAACATTACAAATAGTAATGTGTTCAAACTTTTGACCGGTACACTCATTATGCGTGGCATGTCGTGAATGCGCTCTGGACCGTTTGCAGAGGCTGTGGATTACAGGTAATAATGCTGTAAATAATGTTCAGTTTCTTGCACAGATTTCGCTTTATAAGACATCAATGTATCGTCAGCAGCCACGGGTATTAATTTTGTTTTGCCAGTTTTTTTTTTTTTTTTTTTTTTGGACCCTCAAAGTGACAAAGAAGCCGTTGACTTGCATTATACGAATCACCAAAGACCACAGTTTTTAGCTCAAAATCTTCTGTACTGTTCAACTGAAGAAAAAAGTGACCTGCATCTTGATGGATGGCCTGAGGATGAGTAAATTAACAGCAAATTTTCATTTTTGGTGAACTATCCCTTTAATTCACATATGTATAAACTTGGAGACACAAATAGATATAAGTCTAAAACCATCTGTAATGGACATCGACTGAAACAAGTAGTGTCGGATCGACAAGAAAGGCCAGTCAGCTTGATTCAATCTTTACCAACATTGCTCCTATGTTTGAGTCTCCTGAGCATTTGCCCCCTTGTTGGCTCCTCTGACCATCAGACTATGATGTTGATTGCTGGTAAATGAATCTCCAAGCCTATTTAGCACATTTTCTGCAGAAAACTATTTAGGCTATTTTGGACAAAACTTTTTCATTAAAGAAAGTTTCTACTACAAATATGCCTTGGATGACCATACAAATTAAAGTCGTCATGAAATCAAAATTGACCCTATTTACTTTGTTAGTGCATATTACTAGTCTTGTGTTGAACAATTAATCCGTGCAAGTTAATACTACAAGAACAAAGTGGAAGAACCTGCTCTGTACTAAGCCAAAACAGTGGTTTTAAGGTCTTTGCACACTGAGTCCGAAATTTTCGTATGCGTTTTTTCGTATTCATAATCCAAAAAATTAGTCACGCACAGAAACCTTGCACGCCGACTCCGATGTGTATTAATTAATCATTTGCGAAAAAATTTGCAAAACAATACAAAATGGAGTCTTCAAGCAGAGAGGATGATTTTGTTGTCCTCTCTCTTGGTAAAAGGTGAAAAAGAAAGGAAACATTGGGTCCATCCAATTCTGAGATTGCGTAGAGAGGAATGAGAGTTCCACCTCCTTTTCAAGGAGCTGCGGGATTATCCCAAAATCATCACTGTAGGTGTAGGAAATACTGATGTAATACATAGTCATAAAATCTTTTATATTCCGCACTTTATCATACAGTTCTTTGTGCTGCGGGAAGTAGTGAATCAACTTGTGAGACGCCATTCTGGATTTTGCCGTTCGCTTGTACGGTGGCTCTAAATTGTCAAAACACCTCTCAAAATGCTTGCTACGGATGCGAAAAACACAAAATTGAACCAGTTCCGATTTTTTTTTTTTTTTTTTTATTACGGATGAAAGTTTCGGAGGCAGTGTGTAAACATGATTGGCACGTGAGGTCGTATTTATTTTTTAACGTGCGAAAATTCCGGACGCAAATTTCAGACTCAGTGTGCAAAGACCTTAAGTCTGTGAAGACATTAATGAGGATGAAAGGAGATTGGAGAGAAGTGGTGTCTCAGGATACATCTTGCAACATGAGTGTGATACCTTGGTTAAGCATTTTGCTTCCGTGTGGGATCAAGTGATCCACACTTCTCCCTTTGAAGATGATGTTATTCACAAGCTGTCAAATGGTGGAATACCTCCCCTGAGTATTGGGCAAGTTAAAGCTAGACTTTGCAAAATGAATACAGTGAAGGCTGCTGGTTCTGACTGTATTCCTCCTTGGGTCTTTCATGAAGATCTTTCATGAAGACCTGGTCATTGTGTTATGTGATATCTTTAACACATGCATTCAACATAATATCTTTCCAAAACAATGGAAGGAGGCTATGGTCAAAGCTGTTCATAAAAAGTGAAGCCATGTTTTCCAGCAGATTACCACCAGATTTCATTAATCAGTTGTGTTGGAAAAGTGTATGAAAGAATCCTCAGAGATGCCATTATGAAGGATACAGTCACAAAGGCTACGCTCACACAGCAAGCCTTAATGCTCAATTCCGATTTTTGCTCAGATCTGAATTTTGTTTTTTGTTTTTTTGTTTTTTTTTGTATAGCTGTTCACATTGTTGTTTTAAATGTGGCCAATATCAGATTTCCAATATGAACAGGTCATGGTTCTGAATTGACCTGCACGCGCAAAAGAACGATACAAACAGGGTTGCCATGTTTTTACCACAAAATCCACTCAATTGCTTCTCAAAACTAGTCCAAAACTAGCCCAATCACGTTCCGTGGGGTATCCTGGTAAAAATTGCGCTGTGTGTGTGTTGCCAAGTCCGTGATTTTCCCGCAGGTTACTTTTTTTTTTACGTTGGGTTACTTTGTCACTGTTGCCATGGGTTGTTTTGCAACTCCGTGGGTTGAAGCGACCCCACTAACGCAATATTTAACCCCTGGAACGCGTTTTTTACCCCACGGAACGCGATTGGGATAGCTTTGGACTAGTTTTGAGAGGAAATTGAGTGGATTTTGTGGTGGTAACCTGGCAACCCCATTTGTATCATTCTTTTTCGCATGCAGGTCAGTTCAGAACCATGATCTGTTCACACTGGAAATCTGATATTGGCTGATATTAAACAACAATGTGAACAGCTATACAAAAAAATTTGATCTGAGCAAAAATTGGAATTGAGCATTAAGGCTCGCAGTGTAAACATAGCCTAAGATTGTGCTATAGCAACATCCTCGCTCAGTAATTCCTATGCTGATGATCTAACTATCACTGAGCTTCTAATGAGATCCCTACCTGGCCCACCAGGCCAATAGTTGGCGAGGTCACTTAAAGAAAAACTACGTGCCTATAGACTGAACACGTAACACACGTGTATGACATCACCGTTTTCACAAATTTGCATTTTTGTAGTTTACACAGAGACAATGACGGTATCGTTTTCTAAAACTTGTACTTTGAAACCCGTTTTTGTGTTCAGGCCCCCAAAACGCTGTTGTTGTGTAAATGAATGGCCAAAACACAAAAAAGGCTGCTTCTGTTCACAGCAAACCCCGCCTTCTTTGATTTTATTGGGCATCTCAATCACTTTTAATGAGCGCTGAAGCAGATAATTTTTAAAAGTAATTTTTTTTTTTAAGGATTTTGTCATCCTAACAACAAACAGGTGCGTAATGGGGTGCAGCAGAGCAGCATCAACAATAATATCAAATATTGGGGTGACAATTTGGCCATATCTCATTATTGGGCCCTGTGCAGTAAACAGTAGCTAGCCTATGCTATAATATTCTAAATGCAGAAAACAGCTGACTGCTGAGAGTAAAAATTAGATATATTCACACTTTGGATATGATAAAGACTACATACATGGAACTAGTGCAATGAAGAAAATTGCTGGTGTAGCATCATTTTCCTAGGTGGTGAGTGCATGAAACTGCTGTTTTCTGAATTCTGTTGGTCTCTCGCTCTGTCCCCCACCGGCTCCATTCATCCTCACTCCAGCAGAGAAGTGCAGACTTAGCAGGACACACCATCTGAAAGTTTTCCCCTTAATAAACAGGGAGCTGAGACTCACAGTTTACCCATTTCCCTATTTGTAACAGAAATGGCAGCGCACACTGAGAGGAACAATACTCTTTGATATCATGACTAGAACATCAACTGAAAGCTCTTTCTCATCAATCTTTCTCTTAAAAAAAAAAAAAAAGAGCAACTAAAGTTGTAGTGTTTTCTTCCAGGTACTTATGAGACCATCACCTCCATGTTTTCTCTCTGTGTAATGACTTCTCTCAGGACAGTGAAGACACTGCAGCTAAATTTGGTTTCTCTTCTGAGAGCTTAATCTCGTTCTGTACACACAGAGTTCAGTCATTTACGGGAGTGACGTGTGTATTGAACACAATTCATTCCCCAAAAATTTTGGTAGCGTTTATTCACTGAAAATTCCTGTGCTGTAGCTCTCAAATCAAACATGGAAATTGAAATCGAAGTATAAACATTGTTAATGAAAGAATATAAATGCACACACAAAGCAAAGGGTGAAGTCAGCGTATTAAATAAAAGCTAAATTTAAAGATATATTGACACAGAGAAGAAAGTTGAGGAAAGTAAAATGAATCTACAGGAAGTTCTCTGTATTATATAGCTGTGACTGCGGTCGCTGTCTGCTGTGAATACAAATGAAAACAGCTGGAAAGCTCAGGGGAAGACATCTCCACCGAGCTTTGCTTCAAAGTCACATCAAACTAAGCATGTGTGTGTTTGTGTGTGTTGGTAAAGAAAGGTCAACATAATCTAAAGTGATTACTTGTACTTGCTTAGTATCTATCTATCTATCTATCTATCTATCTATCTGTCTATCTGTCTATCTATCTATCTATCTGTAAGGTCTATAAACCTTCAAACTTCAAAGGCTTTTAAGATTTTTTTTTTAAATCTGTCAAACATGTTTGTCAAGCCGTCATTCAAAGTTTGTCTTTGCTTTCTAGTTAATAATAGTTATTTAAATTTCTTTGCTATTGCAAATTCAGTTTGCAATTGTGCATTCTGTTTGCTGCCTAAAATGAAAATCAGCAAAGGTATTCTCAGCTCAATTCTGAATGGTGCAGAACCTTGTGTATAGAGACGGTCACCATGATTTTGCCAAGTAAGACATGTTCCTGGATCAACATATTTTGTTGATCCTGGAACAACATTCTTGTCTGAAAATTCCTACCCCTAAACCTATCCCTACCCATAATCTATCCCTACAATCAGAGGGAAATGATAGGTGAATAACACTGATGTAGAAGAACCTAACCCTGGTTGTAAGCCTAAACATGACATTAACTGTAAACTTTTCCCTCAAATCTGATTGGTTGATTGGAATGTTGTTCCAGGATCAACAAAGATGTTGATCCAGGAACATGTTGTACTTGGTAAAATCACGTTCACCGTATAGGGACCCCAACCATAAATCAGGTTTTAGTGTTATTTTTTATTTTTCCAAGAACTTTTGCTTTAAAATTATTGCTTTCCTCTTTGATTTCCTCCATTCTTCTTTTCTCCGTGGCCCTTTGATGAGAGGTCAGTGGCGAGGTGCTCGTAGAGATGTGCATAAGAGCTCTGGTGCTGAACATAATGGGCTGTTAATGGATAGACAGACGCACCTTCAGAAGTCCAATAAGAAGTGCGGTCTGGCATGGCGGCTTCACGCATAGCCCCTCGTATCAATCAGTGGGTGTTTGTGTTTTCTGTTTCATCTTTAATGAAGCCAAACTGGAAGCCCTCATCGCTGCTGCCTCTTTAGTGCCGGTGCTGTTGTGAGACCCCAGAGGTCACCGCAGCGGTATAATGAGAGAGAGAGTCTGCGATTACAAGTCAGAGTAAAAGTACCTTATTCACTTTACTTTAACTGATCTGTCTTGATTAGACAACACACTCTCACTGATGTCTTAAGGTTTTATAAAAGCACAAGGGTCTTCAACAGGTCAGCGGCGGTACCGCAGGGGATCTGCTGATTTAGTTTGATCTCAAAAGTATTTTTTGTAAAAAGAAAGAAAAAAAATAAGAAAATATTTCAATTAAACCTGAAGTTAAGAAGTTAAGTTCAGCTAAGTCACTTTCACATTAAAATATATTAAGTAAAATCAAAATGCCCAGGTATATGACTCTATACACATTTATAATGTTTGGAAAGGTCAACATCTCATCAGAAATAATCACTATTAGTGACGATGGATTCTTGAACGAATCGTTCTTTTGAGCCGGTTCTCAGGAAGTAACCGGTTGAGCCGGATCACTAATCAAACTGAATTGAACTTTAGTTCCGGGTTGATGACGCAAGACACACAGCCAAAGCATGTCCAACTCAAAAAGAATCGAATGAGCCGGTCCAACTGACTGTCGAAGTTTGCAGAGGATTACCGAGGAGTCTGATGAGTGACTTGACGATACAATGCAAGCCTGAGGCACGTACTGGAAATATGCTTATTATGACTACTGTTATTAAATACCATTTTATTAAAACCTGCAAAAACATTTCTGTCGAGAGATGTAAATAAATTTTACTGTGGTTTATTGTGCATGCAGATTATATTTTAAATTAAGTGAAATCAATGAGTTTATAAGACTGGTTTATTCTTTCTATATACTTTAGACATGTAGAACATTTGTGCATCAAATGTGTGCTGTAATTGCGAATCTTATCCAAGATGTAGGCTACTCAATGTTGGTCAGTCACATCCGACATAAAGGATCCACAAATGAAACTGACCACAACTTAAGTGAATGAAAGGCAATAATCAGCAATATGCGTTCACACAAATAACTTTTTATTGGAATGTTTCAATATGCATTGACACAATTACTTTGTTTGAATGTTTCATTGATATAACATGACAGTGAGTTGTTAGAAAAGAAATGCATAGTGACATAATTTATGACATCAGGAACCTACGAATCAGCTTTTTGAACCGGTTCATTGAGCCGAACTGTCCGAAAAGAACCGGTTTGCGGAAATGAATCGGACTTTACTTCACGAATCACTATAATCAACCATTTGTCAGGCAAAAATGCCCCAACAATCCAGCAAAACATACACTGTAGGAGTAGGATCCAATTGTAGCACTTAGCAATTGTAGGAATTGTAGTATTATCAAAACAACCAAAAATACAAGGAACAGAACAATGAGGCAACAGAATTAAAGCACACCAAAAAACAGCCATGGAAGGAAAAGACCTGACAACGACCATAGGAAAAAACTCTTGGTTTTATATACAAGATAACAAGGGGCTGAGGAGGGACAGGTGAAGGTGATTAGTTGTCATGGAATCTAACAAGGGTGGCTATGTGGACAAACAAGGTAACAAGGTAAACAGGAACTGAACACAGGAACAAAGGGCACAGAAAACATTTCAACTTAAAAGTCCTTTACAAAACAAGGAAACCCAGGCTCGGATCACGACAAAAACAAAGATTAGTGGAGTACTTTTTACAAGAAAATACTATTTCAGTTTTTCTACTTCAAACCATTTCATATTAAATACTTGCCATTTCTTTGTAAGTGTTTATGAAATTTACTTCTGAGTAAAAATTGTTTGTACTCATTTTTGTAGACAATGGAGTAATAAATTTTAACACCAGAGTGTCTATTTACACTAAGTGCAAATAGCGTCCCTTGTTAGCAAATGCTATTTACACTAGCTCCGCCCACCAATGTCAAGTTTTAAGAAAGATGCACAGAATTCAGTGTCTTCACTGAGTAAGGCTCTCAGACCTGGCTTTTAACATGATTGACGCGGGTTCGAATCCGCCTTTTGCCGAACTCGCATTTATTTTTAATAAAAATGAAAATAACATTCTAAAAGTGGAAATAAACTGTGAACGAGTGTTTAATAATATTAAAAGTGTTTATTGGGTAGGGTTAGGGGAAGGTGTAGGGAGGGTTTTTATTCTCCCAATAAGGAAGCATCCATTTAATAATTTTAATAAATATAATCATTTACACTCTATTATATTATTGCATCCTGTTAATGTACAAAAATACTGAGGTGCAAATAGTATCTGCCAATATAAAGTATAAATAGCATCTAATTACTATTTACTCTTATTGCAAAGAACTGATACTTTTACAGTAGCATATCGCTAAGAAAATTTTGCTATTGCCACTTAGTGTAAATAGCATCTATTGCTAAGAAAATATGCTATTTTCACTTAGCGCAAATAGCCGCTGCCTTTTAACACATTGTTTAGCAAATTTTGAAATAGGCCTGAAATTAATGACAATTTTATATTGTTTTTTTAATATTTATGCTCAGTGTTATTTTAATTTTTTAACTTTTTTTCAGTTTTAATTTTATTAAACTTATTTTATTTCAGATTCAAGTTATAGTTCAAGCTTAATTTTTTTTTTTTTAATCTAATATTTATATTTTTAAGTCAGCTTTATTTCAAAAGATTTAGTTTTAGTTCACTAACAATGCTGGTTCTAATAATTAATAGATATTGCTCTTGTTTTGAGTAAAACTTGCTCACAAGCCATATAATGATGCCATATTTATGAGTGAATTGTTCTTTTTAGTTGGTTCCTTTTAATCGGTCAAATGATTCAAATGTTGGCCTGAATGATTCATTAGCAAATCGGTCTCATTTTCAATGATATTTGAAAATTTAAATGACAGGAATGGTGATGGAAAAGGTCATAGAAATTCTAATTACTTCATAAGCACTCATCATGTGTATATAAATCACATGCTACATTTATCAATTCATTTCCATGTTTTTATTGCCAGATTTGCTTGACCTTTTCTAATATGGTTGACATGGCTGCTAGTTGCTAATGTGGTATTGATGTCAGCATTGCAGAATGAGTCTCCTGGTTTTTGCTGGTTTGCATAGCTATGCTGTTCACCAGCAAAACTTGGCTGGTGAAGATGGTTGACCAAAGAAGTCTTGCTGGTTTATGTCTCGCTCAACATACGCCAGTCACCTTCTTTTTGCAGGGTAACAGCAGGTCTCACCGAGTTAAAACAATCACCGCTATCAGTGATAAAACGACATTCACTTTTTCAGCTGTTTGAAATTCTTGCCTCAAGGCATTCGGATACTTTATTTGATGTAAAACACACTCAGATGGTAGATGTTTGCTTGTCCTTGGCAAAACAGTCATTGACCGCAGTTACCTCTCCATGGTGCAATTTGGAACCGTGAACGCGGCTCTGACAACAAACAGACGACTCGAAAAATTTCTGACAAGAGTCTCTCTGAAATATGTTCTTATCTTCTTGATGGCTGTCATGTGTTGTCCTTGTTCCTGTCAAACGTACGTCTCAAGACTGTTGCTCTCTCTCTGTCTGTCTCACTCTCTGTCCCGTTTTAACTCGGCGGTGTTCGACGGCTACAGAATCAAGGCTCTCTGGGCTTGTTGTAGGACTTTTTAGAAGTCATACGAGATTGTAGCGTCTCTTGAGTCCTACCAACATCAACGCTAAGCCCTCAGGTTCTTCATTCAAAGTCACATCAGTTTCTCTGTGGGACCTGGAGGGAAAAAAAGGAGAAGAAATACAAAGAGAAAGCACAAGTTAGTCCCTGATTTTTTTTTTTTTTCTCACTCTATGCAGAATTACAAACAAAATAAGATCAAACAGTCTGTAATATCTAAGGGATTGGAACCAGACAGACGTGTAGAGAAGCAACAATGAGATGGACTACATATATCAGGATGCCTTTATGATGTTTATGAGAATAGAAGTTGACCTATTCATGAAGTTTTACTCACTTTGTTGACTTTAGGTTACTTCGTTTTCATTACCCAAAACACTAGTGTGTATGAATGAGTATGTAATGTCTAAGATAGAAAGATGTAACTGCTCTAGAATAGAGTGCTACAGAAATGAAGTCCATCCTGAAGTCAGTGGGTTTTTTGGTTAACACAAGCTATTTTCACGTTTTATTATCTAACATAAAATAGATCAGTAAAGCCCCACTTGTGAATTTTTATTTTTATTTTTTTTTTTTTTAAGCTTTTACATGTCTTGATAAAGCACACAAGTGGCTAAATGGGACTTCAGAGGTTGTCGGCGGCATTAAACTCCATCACTCCAAGCAGAGAAACTCATCTACTTGTTCATGCAAATTATTCTAACTCAAACTTCCCAACTTGTAGCTTTTAAATAAAAATGTATTTGTTGGAAGCTTAGTGATGATGACTTTGAAGTCATGTGACCGTGGTGTAGTTCATTTATAGTCTGCCTTTAGCATTTTACTCATGGTGATTGTATTTAGGCTTCAAATTTGATAAATGTTGTGTTAATTTGTGAAGATTATCTTGATGAACAAAACATGTAAGAATCATAAACTTTTGTTGATCTTTTTCTGAAATAATCCATCCTATTGGCATTTTGTCAAGGGTGATGCTAACTTTCAAAAATACATCATCCCTGCAGCACTCTATTACAAGTTTGAAGGTCCAAGATCTCAAATTCCACAAGGTTGCCTTCAGAACGACTAGATGGAATATGCACTGATTCTCTGGTGGAAAATCATTGGAATAGTGATATAAGAAGCTGAAAGAAATGCACTGAGGAAAAAAAAAAAAAAAAAAGAATTTCTTCCTCAGTATTTTTGACTTGTTTTCAAATTATCAAAATATCCATGTACCCCTTTGGCAGATTTTTCTTGTTTTAAGCATAAACTCACTTAATTTTTTTGTTGTTGTTGTTGTTGTTGTTTTGTTTTTTTCGAAAAGAAGACTTAAATACAAAGTTCACAAAGCTCTAGATGGTGCAGACTGATAGGTCCTTAAAGGGATAGTTTACCCAAAAATGAAAATTTTGTCATCATTTACTCACCCTCAAGTTGTATGTATTTCTTTGATATATTTCTTTTATTGGAAGATATTTGGAAGAATGTTTGTAATCAAGCAGATCTCGCCTCCCATTGACTAGCCTACCATAGTTTCCCCCCCCCCCCCCCCCAAGTACGGTAGTCAATGGGGGCGAGATCTGCTTGGTTATAAACATTCTTCCAAATATCTTCCTTTGTGTTCAGCAGAACAAAGAAATATATACAGGTTTAGAACAACTTGAGGGTGAGTAAATGATGACAAAATTTTCATTTTTGGGTGAACTATCCCTTTAACTCAGGGGTTCCCAAACATATTCCTGGAGCCTCCCCAGCACTGCACATTTTGCATGTCTCCTTTGTCTGACACACCCGTTTCAGGTCTTGGAGCAGGGATGGGCAAACTCGGTCCTGGAGGGCCACTGTCCTGCAGAGTTTAGCTGAAACCCTTATAAAACTCACTGCGTCAAAGAGCATAGAACCCAAGAGGTGAAACTCTGATGCTTTTTGGGTAACAGCCACTAGGTGGCGCTTCGGTAGCGCGGCAGCCATTTTTGGGTGAAATTTTATTTATTTTTTATTTATTTTTTTATTTTGGGTGAAAATGCCAAATGGACAATTGAATCCATCACATTTTACGCACCCAAAATCGGCGAATCTCACAGCCAAATCAGGAACGCAATAGAAAATTTCTCAAATTCAGTAAATTTTATGACACCTACAGTAAATGTTGTATTGTCTTAGCCTATATATGTTTTATTATTATCAGTTGTGGAATCCAACCATTACACATCTGAGGTAACGAACCTACTTTATTGAATATTTCCATTTTATGCAACTTTACATATTTACTGTTAATAGTAGGCTAAATTAATAAATTAATAATTAATAAAGTTAAGATCATCATGTTTGTAGCGTGATCCAGGGGATTAAAGTGGAGTAAATTACTCCACTAGGTCTGAAATATATACGTTTTAATCCCCTGGATTAAGCTACAAACATGATCTTATAGAACATGATGCATTGCTGGGTCTGTTATCCCAAAATTCCCACTTTTGGACACAGTGGCTGTGTTTTTTTGTTTACATAGTCTTGCTTTAACGGACATTAATATAAGACAACACTGCAAAAACAGTTTACTGTCAAGCTGTTATATTCTGTTTTATATATTTATTGTCCTACATTCCCAATTTTTCTGATGCATGTCCTTAATTTCATATGTTGGTATTAATTCAGTGTTTATAATGCTAATACTTGAACTTAAAAGAATTTTAACCCAAACTGACTGGGTTTCTAGAGAGCAAAGGTTTTGTGAAAAAAGTGGAAGACTTAAACACAAAGTCTGTAAAATAAACTTTTAAAAGGATTTGATGATCACTAGTGATAGTATTTTATTCTGTGTTGTCATCATTCAGGTTGGATTTCAGCTTTAATGTACTTTTTTTTTTTTTTTTTTTTTTTTACAAAGCAGCTGATATTGCCATACGAGTCGCTTTCACCCCAAAAATGCGGAAGCGTAGGGCAGCTGCTGGGCGCCGGTGTTGCAATGGAACTTTCTATTAAGTTTTGCTTCTTGTCAGTGTATATTCAGTGTATATTCTTTGCCTGCATGGAATACCTTGATTAACATGTTCAGGTGTGTTTGATTAGGGTTGGAGCTAAACTCTGCAGGGACAGCAGCCCTCCAGGACCGAGTTTGCCCATGCCTGTCTTGGAGTCTCGACTAATGAGCAAGGGCCATATTCACAATACATCTTAAGGCTAGGTCCTAACTTGCCGATTTAGGAGAAACTCTTAAAAATAATGGGCGTGCCAGTCCTAATTTTAGGACTCCTAAATTTTTGCTCTAAGAGTATTTCACAAAGCATTTTAGCACTAAAACTAGCTCCTAAATCTGTGAAAGGTTAGGAGTAGTCAAGAGGACTCCTAAGTCCTGCTGTCCAAGAGGATCAATTTATTTAGCCCAGTTCTCCCCCGTTGCCATATCAGCCGAGTGTGAGGAACGGGGTGGTGGAGGGATGCAGAAAACTGTCGAGGTAACTATAGGTGAGTCGGCTCTCGCCTGTGTATATATACTTCCCCTCGAGCTGATTAGATAGACCGTTTGAACATACTCCTCCCAAACTTTGCATCATTTGTCGCTTGAATTCTTCATTCTCTCGAGACGCAGACATGTAAGAGGCTGACAATTAGCTGAACATATACTAGTTTAATTAGGCTTTAATTATTTAATTAGGCTTAGTCTACATTTTAAAATCTTTATTTGAATATGGCAACATTTTTATAAAAAAATATTTATTTGAATATGGCAACATTTGTATTTTAAAACCTTTATTTTAATATGGAAACATGATACCTCATTCTACAATATTTCTATGATTAAATCACTGACAGAGACTCCTCCCCCATCAGCCAATCACTGTGGGCATAGTTAGCAAGCGTGTTGACATCATCCATAGCAACAAGGTCAACCCCGCCCTTACTCTTAGCTTAAAGGCCTACTGAAGTGTCTTGGAACGCACAGCATTATTCAATGTGTTGACGTAATTTCAACTGAAACAGGAAGACAGGGCGATATATCGAACAGCCCCACCCCTTTTTTAAAATAGTCAATAGCGTTTCCAATATCACAGCTCGGCCAGAGCCGTTAAACTCAGTAAAACCTCTGTTTCCTTTTAATATCTAACCGTTTATCATCCTAATCTCCTCAATATCACTTTAAAATATAGCATTCTGTGCAGAATTTAAATGGGTCCGATACCTTTCGTGGTCTGAGCCGACTCGCGGATATGATCTGCTCTGTGCACTCGTGTCCCTGGGCCAGAGCAGACTGTGCTCGCACTGCGGCGGTTCACGTTATACTAACGCGAAAACGGACTTCAGTCGCATCAATGGAAAGCAGATTTACACTGTCTGAATCGTTCACTGTTCTCTATATAGTGCACTGTGCCATTCACCATGTAGAAATTAGTAAATATGTGAACAAATGACCGATTTCAACCGCAGCTTCAGTGTCTGTTGATAGGTGTAGGAGGGGGCGGGACTTCAGATTCTAGAGAGCATTTGATTGGACAGAAGATTTGATGAGAAGCTGAAGTGCGATGTGATGTCATGAAAATCCGTGATCCATTTTAGCGGAAGTGAGAGACTGTAAGTTTTGAATGCTTAGCTCTCCTAAATGCGAATTTTGTCATTGTTTTGGAACACACCAGCTTATTCATAACATTAAAACTAACATATTCATACTAAAAGCTAAAAAACTTAAATTTTGATTTCAGGGGGACTTTAAGACTTCTCTCTATTCCTTAGTAAAAGTTGGTCTCAGCATCTTTGTGAATAGGTTTTAAGAGAAAACTCTTAGCTAAGAACTTTTACTGCTATTTAGGAGAACTCTTAGTGGTAAGATAAAATGTTTTGTGAATACGGCCCCTGATGATCTGAATCAGGTGTGTTTGATTAAGGAGACATGGAGAACATGCAGTGTTGGGGAGGCTCCAGGAATGTGTTTGGGAACCCCTGCTTTAACTCAATCGATTTGCAGTCACATCAGTAGTTTCCATCCACCTATTTTTATGCGCATTTTGGGATATTGCATAAAAAAAACGCTAAATGGAAACACCAAGATGCCCATAAATTCTAAAAATGCGCATAAAAAAACTTATGCGATCAAATGAGTAGGATAAATTTTTATGCGATACAAAAACATGTGCATAAACTACGATGGAAATGCTTTTACCTGATAAATTCCTTGATGCGCATCAAAAAAGACATGTGACTTTGCGATGGCACAGCATAACTGGATCATCCAGCAGACCGATCTCGTTGCACAGCATCTGAAATGCTGTTTTGGTCATTTTGTAATGCCTGAGCAAAGTCTGTTGTTAAAGTGGTTCAGTATAATTCCCTCCCAGAAGCGCCTCACACGATTGCGTTCACAAACACCAGCATCTGAATGCAAGATAACATAACAGCGTTTATTGGGTTTTGTCTGCGCGCTCTGAGGCACAAGTAATTTATTAAATACAAAAATTATTTTATAAAACGGTTAGTTCCTGTCCTTGATTCTGATTGGTCAATAGCTGTGTTTTATTCACGATAAAACACGGCTATGACCACTTCACCCAACGGTTCTGTGTATCACTACACAACACCCTTAGCAACCACTCTTAGCAACGTAAACTGGATGTTCTCAACTGATATTGTTCATTGAAGCTTACTGTATTACGTAGAAGAGTATTGTGAGAAAGAGATTGAGTGAGTGAGTTTATTACCTGCATTCAGATTTAGCATTTTCCTTCAGGTCAGTCCTGTGTTCATAATAAAAAATCTGTTTAGATGTCCGATGTATTATCCTGTCCTTTTAACAGTGAATGGGTTTTCCCGTGACTGACAGGCTAGTCAAAGCATTTGCCAGTTGCGTCTTGTTCCGTTTTCACAACAATTCATTCTTTTCAATGTAAAAGTCTTGCTACTGACTGACACACTCATAAAGACAGTCTTTGCCGCCATCTAATGGCGTAATAATGTAACTTCTGTTGCTGTTCACTGCAACGACTGCTTCGCGTCGCGTTGTGCCTAACAACGCCCTTTAGCTGTGACTTATTCACAATACAGCACAGCCTCTCGTACCTTATTGCTTACATACAGTGGCTTCCACTGTAGCAACTTTCATTTTTCTTAGTGATATTTAGCGCCAGTTTATCAGGAAGTGATGATTTTGTTCTCTTCGACTCACTGGATGGAAACAGTGCTTTATTCGCAAATGTTTTATGCGATATTCCAAATTTGCGCACAAGTTAAATTTGCAAATTTGGATGGAAACATAACTATTCTCTATAGGGCACAGCTGATTGGTTCCTGCTGTATCAGTATCCAATGAGCTCGCTGTTCAACCTTCAAATACTTGGTCAGCATTTGCTGTAGCAGTTGCAGCACGCTTTCAGAAACCCTCCACCTTACCCAGCTCCACCTGTATAGATCTGTTATGGGTAATTTATGTATGCTATATTGTACAACAGCAGCATGTCTTACTTGCTCACAGCAGCATTTTGTGTATGTTTTGGCAGTAGCAAATCCCGTACCTGCTCTGCAGCAGCAATAACAGCAGCAGCAGCATAGCAGATCTATTCCGCCAAGACCAAACATATCAACACTGTCATATCCATTACCATGCCAAACACAGAGTTGTCGTGACAGAAATATCTTATTTCATTTTCCTTCTCAAGTAAATGCTTGTAAGAATTTGTAAATATTTGCGATAGAAAACAAGGCAAAAATACTTACTGTACACTCATATTTGTTTGCTGATAGCATAGCCAAATTAGTCTTGTGGATCCATGAGCCGACCTGAAACACACCGATCTGATTTTGTCACTTGCAAAATGAAAGTGCAGTCAGTCAGTTGTAAAGATTGTGTCGAACAAATTCCTGGATACTTTTGTGAGAAGCATGTCATCGTAGCAGGCATGAAAATTATACTGTTCAGTGGCTGCTTCAACTAGTTCTTTTGATCTTGCTGTTTCATAAATGACTTTTGTCACGCGCAATGGCGGTGAGTATGTTGCGCTTTGCCTCTTCAGATGAGGGCTGACGCATTAACACTTTTGATTAGCATACTGCAGTGTCCTCTGCTCTCCACACGTGTGTTGCATTCATTCACCTGTTAAACACGGTTCTGCTCAGTGTTGTTTGTGTTAGGATAATGAATGAGGAGTGTTTTGGCACCTTGTCATGTCTGATTTCACCAGACCTTGTTATTTATACTTCAGAAAACTTGAGAGGTGCACACTTCTGTAAGAGAAACATGTTTTTTTCTGTTGTCAGGGTGAGAAGAGCTGGAATTAACCACTCAAACATAAGCAATTATATCTTTATTAGTCCTAATCTTAAAGGGATAGTTCACCCAAAAATGAAGATTCTGTCATCATTTATTCACACTTAAGTTGTTCCAAACCTGTATTCATTACTTTCTTCTACTGAACACAAAAGAAGATATTTTTGAAGAATATGGGTAACCAAACAGTTGATGGACCCCACTGACTTCCATAGTATGGGGTGGGGGGTGGGGGGCGGGGGGTGGGGGGGAATATTATGGAAGTCAGTGGGACCCATCAACTGTTTGGCTACCAACATTCTTTAAAATATCTTCTTTTGTGGCATAATTTTCATTTTTGGGTGAACTATCCCTTTAACTACCCTGCTGGGGCAGGGAACAGGTCATACCAGCTTAACATTTTCAGTACCATGGTTTTGAATATTTGGCAAAGTACCATGGTATTTTTGGAAATGCTTTGGAGCTCCATGGTAGGCATACATGAAATTTGTTTACCATGGTATTTGCATGAATTTAATATAAGAATACCATGGTACCACGTCCAAAAACCCATGGTAGTACCATGGTATTTTTGTGAGCGATACTGATAAATAAAGTTCCATAGTATTAGCATCTGATACCGTTTTGGGGCAGCAAAGAAAACATTTGACAAAGAGATATCCATTGACTGCATAAACAAATGAGCGAAAAGAACCTGCACTCTTCTGAATAATTTCTGAAACATCTCTGCTAGTAAATTTCACAAATAATTACAATGAAATTGGGTTACACTTTATTTTAAGGTGTCCTTTTTACACTGTAATTATACATTTACGTACTGAGTAATCTCAATTAACAACACTTGACACTGTAAAATAAACTGTTACCAGAAATTGCAAGTAACACAGTGACATTGAATGAAAAAACATGGATTCAATTATCTTTGTTTTATTTTACACATTCACACCATGTACCAGAAAACTTTCAAATAATGCTGTTTGGGAAGCCATTTCCTGAATTAGGATTACATATATCAAATGAAAGTTTCATTGGCCTCATTAAAAGCTCCTTAAATGCTCAGTTATGTCACTTTTGGTACTTATTCAAAACAAGTGAGATTTTTTAAATTGTTCCCAAGCTAAGGACACAAAGTACTTTGGGTGGAGCCCACCAGATGTTCTGGCCCAGTGAGAATAGAGCCTCATTTCCCTCTTGTGGTGATTCAGTGTCATAGCAGGGAGGATTTTCTGTCGGTGTGAGATTTACAGAGGAGTCAAGTCATAAAGCTAATAAGATAAAGAATAAATAATTTAGAGTAATAGGCAGAAAGTTAAGTAAGCCTACAAAAAGTGCCAACAATAGTTAAGTACATTTATAGGCCTAAAGGTTGAGATTATGGGTTCCACTTAAAGATGATAAATGATGGATGAATTAAGTACATTTCAGAAACAAACAACTATCTAAAAGATTAGAGACAATTTATATAATAGAAAAGACTCTATATAATATACCATAAGAAATATAATGCTTACTTATATAAAATATTAGTAAGTATCATTTGCAGAATTGCTATACACTTGTATTTCAGAGACAATCCACCTGAATTATCCTTAACCTTGAAAGATGATAGTTTGTGTTCTTTAGTTTGAACCTTGCAGGTTTGATACAATGTTTTTGGTTACCTGTCCAGAGCTTTAACTACTTTGCCATCCAGTATTATGGTATATAAATGTACCATTGTATTATGGACATGTACCATAGTACCATTGTGGGTTTTTCTTTTTTTTTTCTTCTTCTTTCTTTCAATAGTAGTAGCATGGTATTTTGGACGTACCTTGGAGTACCATAGAAATATGATACGGCAAAAGTCATTTATGAGACTGATTTATGTGTCATATTTAAACTACTAAGCTTCATACTTTCAAGAATAGCTTGGGAACTACCATGATATTTTAGGAAGTGTTGAAACAGTTATTTGTAGCCTGCCTCGATATGCTGAGAAAATGTTGTTGTAAGTGGGAGACTCTAATCCAAATGTTCCGTGTTTGTAATGTTCTCTCTCACTGTAAATTCATAAGACTGTCGGCCAGTCTGTTCATTGTCAGAGGAGGGCGCTGTTGAGTTTCTCATCTCATAAGAGCTGGAGCTCTGTTGACACTATTTGCTCTGACTATACCGCTTAAAGGGATAGTTCACCCCAAAAATGAAAATTCTGTCATCATTTACTCACCCTCAAGTTGTTCCAAACCTGTATAATTTTCTTTGTTCTGCTGAACACAAAGGAAGATATTTTGAAGAATGTGTTAAACTGAACAGTTTTGGGGCACCATTGAGTTCCATAGTAGTTTTTTCCTACTATGGAAGTCAATGGTGCCCCAAAGTGGCCTGGTTACAAACTTTCTTCAAAATATCTTCCTTTGTGTTCAACAGAACAAAGAAAATTATACAGATTTGGAACAACTTGAGGGTGAGTAAATGATGATAGAATTTTCATTTTGGGTGAACTATCCCTTTAAGCAACTGTCAAAAAATGTTAAACAATAAAAAAAATATATATATATATATATATCATGGAAATACATGGTGATATCATGAATAAACCAAGATTGGAAAATCCATTGTGCTCTTTGAAGTACTGTAATAACATGTAGCTGAATAATTAGCCTATCATGCCATACACAATGTCATATAAGTATACTATTATTCAAAATTTAAGTTCCCTTTTGTAAGGGAATTTATGTAATATACATTGTATAGACCTATACGTTTCAAATAATCTCTCAAGAACACAAAAGGAAAAGCGATACAGATGAAATGTAATCTTATATCATGTTCGAAACACAAGGTGGCATTGTTGTTCTTTCCCAGCTGACCGAGCCGCTTTCTCTTTATCCAGTTCACCAGGAAATTGGCCATTCAGAACGATACTAAGATTTATTCATTGCTCCACTTGTTGAAATATGAGATTAGTTTACATATTTCTTGTTTCAATTGCTTGAGTCGCCTGTAAAAACCCCTTTCATGTCTTTCCCTACCTTATGTAGAGGTTCATTACAGACACTAGAGGGCGCGCAGACTAAAACAATTGCTGTTAGCCTATATTATATTATATTATTATGTTTGTTGTTAATATTATTAAATGTATACATAGGCAAATTTATATAGTTTATATTATGTCTGATGTAAGGCAAAAAAAAAAATATCGAATTGGTATTTATTCATTATTAATTTTATAGGCTGTCTAAGGAAAAATACATTTTCGTCACTATCAACTATCATTTTTTTTGTTGTTGTTGTTTTTTTTTAAGAAAATGATCAATAAAGGTATTATCATTGTTGTTGTTGTTGTTAATGATAATATAAATATTTAAATATGGATGTTTGTGCAATAAAAGCCTTACATGTCCTGCTTAAAATACACCAACACTAAAAAAAATAAATAAATAAATTAAAAAAAAATGCGTACATGAAAAAAAAGTGCGTACATGAACTGCCGCATTTTTCTGACTATCGTTTAGGCTGTTTTCACATAGACTACACATACATGGATGCCTATGCATATGGACTATTAGAGCAGAATTTAGTATGGTTTATTTTCATGCACACGCATGCATTCCTATTTGGCCATATTGGATGATTTTTGCTCGTGCATATGGCGAATGGATGGTGCACTGAGTGACTGGTGCGTTCAGTCGTGCGTCAGACACAGAGGTCCTCCCCTTGTGTTTCCATGTTGCTTGCTGCCCCCCCTCTCTCTCGCTCTCTTTCTATCCCCCTCCCTTCCTCTCTTCTCTTCTGGCATCCCCCATCCCCCATCGCTTTATGTGCTTCCATACAGCCTGAAAAATCAACCGGAGGAGGAAACCTTCACACTCACGGAGAATAGACTGACCCTCAGCAACCCAGAAGATCGCTCTAAACCGGGATCACAGACTGGATCAGGGTGACCTATCTAAACCATCGCACACTGGTAAGTAACATTTTATGTAGTTTGATTTCCAAAGTAGTGTAGTGATTTCCAAAGTCCAGAAACACCATCCAACCACCATTAGAGCTTCACCACCATCAAACAGCAGCAATGCTTTTCTCCTGCCAATGTGTGTTAGTGATGGTGAGGCTCTTTCTAACGCTGTCTAATGGTGATTTAAAAAAAAAAAAAACTGATGCACTCGCTTCACCTATTCGAGTTCAGAATATCGGTTAACGCCGTTTTCGGGACGGATCCATGAATGAGATGGATTTTTCATGCTGACTTTGTTCATTCCCTTGTCATGCATTTGGACATTCCATAGAGCTGAGACACAGAGACACTCAAAATGGTGTCTGGAGGAGTTTGAGGCCTTTAAACACACAAGAGATCAAATCATAAACGCTGTTATGAGGAAATACGAAGCGCGATCAAAAAATCAGACGCATCCATGTGCAACAATGTAACAGCGATTATGACGCAATAAAAGATCTTTTGTTGATCAGCGTTACGGTGTAACGCGCATTTGAGCGCCTGTGCTACTTTCTCTTTTTTTTTTTTTTCTTTTTTTTCGCATTGATTCACGATGCTTTCGGTTTTATGCCATTATCATTTTAAATTTGGCATATTTTTATCAGTGCATTCCTGCTTGATTGATACAAAGGAAAACAGCACATTGGTCGGTATTGAACAGCAGTCAGTGTGTTTTTTAGACATAATTCATGACCATTTCTGTGCATGTAATTTCATTTTTACAGCCATTTATAGCCAGTATGTGGGTACTTTGTGTTTTAGCAAGGGAATGTGAAACAAAATTAACTCCATCAGTTGATGTAACAATGGGTGACATTTTACATTGCATTGTCCGTGTTACATATCGATAATTAATGTACATTTTATATATATATATATATATATGTTGTGTTTTTAATGTGGTTGTCTAATAATCAATATATTATTGTGTCAAAATCCAGAAATAAAACATTATTGGACACTTAAATGAAGATAATCACTATTGGCTGTTGTTATTATAATTGATTGGTTACACTAAAAATAATGGTATTGTTCTAACTCTAACCAAAATCAGCATAGACAGTGTAATGTGAAGTTACCCAACAAACAAAAATGTGAAGCGTTCATAAAATTTAAAGGACAGAAAGCTGATGTTTATTAAAATCTGTGACGATGCTCTGAATCTGTGATGCTTGAATCCTTGCAGACGGCTTCCTCATCATGTGCTGTCCAGTCCACCATTCCTGCAATAAAAGCGTCAATAGCTTTTCTGATAGATGGTCTTAATGTTACAGTGGCTGAACAGGCACAGAAAATGCTTCGTTTGTTTTCATTGATAGTTTCATTATCAGCTTGAAATTCAATTTGTACAGAAAAGCTTGCCATCGCAGTATGACTGCAAGTTATTAAAGGTTTATGGATTGTGCTGCAAGTATGCTGAAGCATTTGGGGTTTTGTCATAATTAAAAGATTTCTTTTAGTCGTTTGTAGGAGTGACAGGTGCTGGAATGGAAGAGTAGGGGGAGGGGGTGATTATAAAGGTAATTTAATCATAATATTACTATTGTTTTGCATTAATATGTGCAGTTACAAAAAAAATTACATGTTTATTTCTTGGAAATGCACATCTGACAGTAAAGCATTGAGCTTGAGTTGAGATGCAGATAAATAGCTTTTATTAACAACAGTAACATGCAAAAGTGCTAATTTTTTTAAGGGAAAGAAATGTAAATATTCTACTCTTATTAAATGTAGGCTACCATTGTTCTTCTATAGTATCATACTAAACTGACCGATAGCTTTAGTGATTATAAAAGGAGCACTCTTTAATTTCTGTGTAATTCAGTCGCAATTTGAAGAAGTTTTTGTTTTTCATGACACTTTGTGACTTTTCATATTTCAGTACAAATAAAGTGTCAAACTATGAACAATTATTATTTGTTATTTTATAATAGTGATTTCGTAATGTCTAAATATAAATTCAAAAGTATGTGAAAAACGTGTAAAAAAAAAAAAAAAAAAAAATATATATATATATATATGTGTATATATATTAGGGAGTGGAAATGGCTAATAAGCCAATAAGTGCTCCTCTGCCGCCATCAACTGGTTATAGTGGTAATTTCATCTCTTTTTTTATTTTTGAATAAAACTGATTGTTTGCCACCAAGTGTTAGTTTTCCTGCATCTTGAAACTTAGTTTTACAAATGTTGACAATCTTTGAAGGATGAACAAATAATGTTTTGGGTCATCACATTAAAAATAGCATTTAAATTGGATAATATTTAGAGCTTTTAAGTGCTGGAAAAAAAGTTATGTGACTTGAAAGTCCTTGAAAAGTGGTTTAATTTGACTCTCAAAAGGTTGTATGAAACCTGAAATGAAATTTCTGCCACAATACCATGGTTACAGTTATTATTACTACATTAAATCCATGGTGAATGTTGGTGTTATGTGGACTGAAAAGCCTTCTATAACTTGTTCGTTCGTTCATGGCACAATGTCTCTCCTGGTTTCTACGTCAGCGCAGTTTAATCTGATATCTATGGTTTATAACAGAGAATTCTGCGCTGAATTTGAATGCTTCTCACTAGATCTCGCAGCGACGTTATTATTCTGCAATGAATTCAAATGCTTTCTCACTGGATCTCCCAGCTCTGTGTAGTAACGTTGTCGCGTGATCGAGATCAGCCTGCAAGTAAAGGCTGCGTTCAAAAATTGAAAAATGTTGCATTTGGAGGATGCATTCTAAGGTAGGAAGGCATCAAGGCACATCAGAATCCAATGTTAGCCTCACTTCCCATCTCCCGATATACCTTCATTTGATCGATTTTTGAAGGCAGCATAGATGTGTCCTTCGCTGCCTTTGATATCCCACAATCCTGTGCTTTCCATTCTGTGACAGGTGAGCTAACAAAATAAAAATGACGTCTGAAAGTTGAGGTTGGTGACCAGTTTGTGTGTAAATGTACCCAAAGTTTTCCACTTCTGATGTCATTTCTAGTGATAAAATACTATTGTAGTAATTAAATATTTGCTTAGTTATCACCAAAGCTTGCTATATTTTGCTGTAGATCATTAAACCATTACGCTGCCTCAGAAGTCTGTTCGAAATGAGTTTTGTGAGGTAACTTTGTGCACAAACGCTGCTTACAAAGTTTTATTTACAAAAAAGTTTTCGGACGCAGCCAAAGCCTGGTTTATACTCGAGGCGTCAGCACGAGCGCGGCAAAAAAGACATCACCGCGGTATGGGCAGTTGTGCACGTTGAGTGTAACTTTTCGTGCAGCTCCGCTTCCGAAGATACACGACTTCGAGGCAATTCTGGCCAAGCAGGAACGTCTGTACTGGCATCTCTTATTTCCAGTTTGCACTTGTCTAAATTAATTGCTTACATTTACAAAATGAGCCTAAAATAGCAGAAATAAGCCTTTTTAATGAAAATAAAGGGCCATGTTTAATGAAATAAGAAAATATTTAAGAGATTGTTGTTTAATTTAGTTTTATGCACATGTTCTCATATCCATATATTTGTTTTTAATGTCACAAGTAATAATCTCCCAGGTTTATTGGGTTTTACATGATTCTTTGGTTCTTTTGTAGCATGGGTTTGGTGAAGTGTAATAAAAACAAACATTGTCGTGTGTACCTTCTTCTCACCACTGCTTCTTGATGGTTTAGAAGACAATTACTCCAAATCGCCCCGTCATTTAAAAGAATAGTACAATGGCGAGCATGTCAAGTAACGTATAAACACACGCAGTCAGCGAAGGCTCGCGGTACGGAGCCAGGCGAAAGTATAAACAAGGCTTAAACCTGTTCTGATCCTGTGCTGCACTGTCTATTATTGATCTGAGCTGATAAATGGTCCACGTTGTGCAGCTCAAACGAGTGGTGATGTTTCATTCTGCTTTCGTTTCATTTGTCATTTGATGTTTCTCACATGCAACAGAAATGGCAGCTCTTATCAGTTGGGCAACAATGTGGTGGCACCAGTGTGACCTCTAACAAAATGTAGTTGCATCGACAGGAAAAAAGGTTGCAAAAAGTCTGGAGCCCTGTACTTTTTATAGGGATTTGGATTGAAACTAAATCGTATATGTAAGTAAACTGTTACGTGATTTATGTATATGTATAATGGTTCCCTACATTATTGCAGGAAAACGTCATGTGATTACTGTGCCGGTGCAGTGGAGCAGCTCTGAATATGCGCTTTGCTATTAAATGAAAGATAAAATATGAAAATATTTTATTTATGTTCATATTTTATATTAGAATGAACAGTGAAAGTAACAGAAGCTTATACGATACATTTTAACAGGCATAATTAAGCTGAAAATAACTGAAGGAAATATCTATTTGCTAAACGAATTAAGCCAACTAATAGGATTGATGTTCTCTTGGTTTCTCTACCCAATATTTTGAAAAATATTGAAAATACAGATATCGGCAATTGTATCGGCGAGTATCAAAAATTAAAGTATCGGTTTTGGACTCGTTCTGTAAAAAGTATCGGTGCATCGCATATCGCAAGGATGTGCGATATCAAGTATAGGGATCGTAGTTGATCCGTACGGACCAGGCTCTACAGTTCAAAACGCACATGATTCTCGGATTAATTGCAGTGTAACCATCATAGAGTGAACGTTTATCATTTGCACGTGTTTTAGGTCCTGTCAGTTTAAACATTCAAGCTATTTTAAACCATTCAAGCACAAGAAGACGCGAAAGAGAACTCAATTCAAATCTCACACGCTGTTTACTGTGCGCACACAGAGCCGGGCAGACAGCATGCAAACACCGAATTCCAGTCTTTTTCGCATCTATTTGTGCTTGAACGGTCACATACACGCAAAATTATAAAATTATGTTAAAATGGCCATCTCGGTGAGTATCCTTGTAAACACAGTCAATGACTTATGGCTTACGTGAACAGTTGAGAAAGAAAACGGATGCGTATCATTATATTGGATCCGTGCATTAGGTCTTAAAGTGATAGCAGCCTAATATACCTGCTGCTGTCTGTGTCATTAATGTTAATCAAGCAACAAAATACAAAGAGAAAAGCACTTTTATAGCTTTAACAAAGAGTAATTATATTTAATTTATGCAGTGAAGACTATGCAGTGTTATTTTGCATTTGATTATTCAATTTTTGTACCTGAATACTGTTAGACTTAACTGAAAAACATAAAGCACAGTTTGTTTCATTTCTCTCTTTGTTCTATTGTATTTATCTATGCTTGTTAATTTGTTTATTATTTTCTATGCAGATTCGCTCCCCTAAAAAACACACCAATTATTCTAGAATGATTAATTCTTTCCAAATAGAGCTATCTGGTAACAATTTTTTTTTCATATCGCAATATATCGCAGAAAAACAAAGTATCGCAATGTCAGTTTTTTCAAATATTGTGCAGCCCTATACGATTTTGACAAAATGCACTGCTATATTTAACTTGAACAACATCCAGACTTTGCAAGAACCTCTTATTCATCTGTACTGTCAGGGCTGCTGATATTTCTCACAAGTGTTGAAAGCCTGCAGTTTGCCACAAACATGTTACAATGTGAGTCTGTGGCAACGTGTTAATTGTGTCACAGATCGTGTCTGTGCACTTCTGCGTTAATGCACCTTTTGTGAGAACTCTTTTTCATTGGAGGTGGTTTTATTTTTGAGTTGAAAAATGGATGGATGTTTTTTGATTAACTGTCTGTGTGTGAGCCAAATCCACAGTGAAATGAGAGGATTATGATCGACGGCACCTCTCAGCTGTGTGTTAGCTTATACATTCACTTTAATAGTGCTTATAGACCTCAGATTAACCACACACATGCACACCCTGAGGGGATGTTGGTTTCCCTTGATAAACAGGAGCAGAAAATGTTCAGAGATTCTGCCTTGTGGCTACAGGGAAATCCCATTAGATTTGCGATTCCGTTTCAAGGTATCAGTGTCTCCTCATGAGATCATCTAACAATAACATGCAAAATGTAACATCATATGTAATATTATAATATATAATTGAACATGAGTATCTTGTGATTTGGAATACAAACCTGGAGAGTTTGTATTCCAGTGAAAAGTTTTTGTGCAGAATTTGTGAATAAGGACAGTGCTTTGTAGATTACTTACAAATTTTAGTATGATATTGATTGCAAATTACATTATAAAATTTGTAGTTGGTAGTGTAATATAATCTGACTACTTTTTGATTACTTTTAGATTACATTTTGACCTAACTTTTAAAAATCTTGTACCATAATGATTTAAAAAAAAATGTAAAGAGAAATAAAATATATCCCATTCTTTGTTATCAACAACATAAAGTGCAATAAACATTACGTAAGGGTTTCCAAAAATGGGGGTCGTGAAGGAACTGCAGGGAATTTGTAAGTTGATGAAAAGCTAATCATTAATTAAATGATAAAATGTAAAATTAAAAAACATGTATAAAAACAAATAAAAATTAAACACTTATTCAAAAAATGAAATATTTTATTTGTTTATCTGCATATCATGTGACCATTATTAAGTGACATCAGAGAGCCATGAATATTTAAATGTGTAAAATTATTAACTTAAAATCTCAGGGGGACTTGATGGGTCAAAGATGTTTGGCTGACAAAAAAGTTTGGGAAATCCTGCATCACATTGAAATTACAGTAAAATGTTGCAATTTAATATGTTTGAAAGACAAAATCCTTCCAAATACATAGCAATACATGGTTAATTGATCATTCAAATAATAATTAATGTGTTTGTCCGGAGTTGATTAGATATGCAACGGTGAGAAAACATTCCTTGAAAGTGAAATGATTTCTGTGAATTAAGTAAGGAAATGTCTATAAAGAAAAATTTAAAAGAATAAAAAAAGAAGAGTTATTGAGAATCAATAAATTATGAATAGTTTACTGGCACTTGTGTGAACATGTAATCATCATCATCATCAGTCAATAATAAAGGAACTTCAGTCTGATTATGAGTATTTTAAAATGTGATTTAATCCAATTACAAGTACCCAATTTGGAATCTGATTACATAATCCATATTTCATATAATCAGTTACCCACCAATGAATACTGATATGTAGACATTAAAGTTTAAAAAAAACTGTATTATATGTTACATTTTTAAAATGATTATTATTATTAATGGTATTATCATTATTTCAGATCTTCTAAAAGCAGAACATACACCAGAACACAAAACGTACTGTGGCAGTACCATGGTAAATCCTATGATTTGTATTTTTGGGACATATACCATGGTTCCTTGATTATATGGTATTGAATGATTACAGTATTCATGTAGTGTTCATACAGTGTTTACATGATAAAAAGAGTAAATGTCCACACACTATTTTAATTGCACTTAATTATTTATTAAGTGCAATTGCCTTATTTATTTATTTAAATGTTGTATTTGTAGAATAAAATTTGTAGCAATAATAACAGGTTATTTATTTATTTGCATTGTGTGCTACACTCAACATGGTTTTGATGTGCATATGCTTTCTATAGAATTAGGGTTTACCATGGCACTTGGTCATTTAGTTATTCATAAAAGATCGGCTATTCATACAGTTTTTGGATTCATAATTAAAGGTGCAGTGTGTAAATTTTAGCAGCATCTTAGCAGCATCTAGCAGCATCCAACAGCAGCTCACCCCTCCCTTTCGAAGCAAAATAGAGAAGCTACAGTGACCGTCTGGCCAACACAAGACAAAGATGTTATCGTCTGAGACAGCAGAGAGTACATTAGCCAGTCAAGCAATGAGGTTTCTTCTTACTTCTAACAAAAAACGGTCTCTGCTTCTAATAAACCAGACGACTACTACTACTACTACTTCTTCATGCGTATTCAACGTAGTGATGATGCAAGCTGCCTCTAAAACACAAATGATTTAGAAGAAAATTAAACAACATAGTGAAAACAACATAGTGACGAAACGCGCTCTGTAGAGTGTTTGTCCGTTTAGGGCTACTGTAGAAAAATGCTGGCGCAAAATGGTGACTTGACATGGAGGGGGGACCCACGGTGTATGTAGATATAAATGGCTCATTCTAAGGTAATGAAAACATAACGGTTCATTATGTAAGGTCTTTATACACCACTGAAAACATAGTTATGTATATTATATTGCATTTCTGTCAATAGATCCTCCCAAATTTTACACATTGCACCTTTAATCTTTAGTCTAAACTCAAACACATTTAATGCACCTTTATCAATCATTTACGTTGTTTTTCTTACAGGAAAGATTTTTAAAAGTCTCTCCATGGAGAACCATATAGTAGAGAATCAGAGCAGAAGGTGTTTAAGAGGATAATAACCAGCTAGTGAAAGCAGGACTTTACTAGAGTTAGTGAGATTATCCTTACAAAGTCCAGATAATTCTACTTTGATGCTAATTTTTTCATAATGAAACTCAAATGCTCTTTGGTTAATGACTTAGAAGAGGTGGCTGAATATATCTTTGACTTTTAGAGCTTTCAAAGCCTAATTAGTGTTCCTTCTTAGGAATTAGTGAGAAATTAGACCACATTTTGATAACAAAATGGCATTAACAAGTATTGTGCTGATGTGTGTGTGTGTTTGGAGTGATGCTGACGCTAATTGTTAGCAATGTGAAGAACTTACGCATACTGTGTGAGAAATGGTGAACAAACGTCTACTAAACATCATCCGAGCGGCGTGTAGGCTGAGACGTTTCTAGATGGGCGTATTTTTGGACTTTCTGTGGGCAGACACTGAAATCACAGCCTTGCTGAATTTCTCTGTGGGAAAAATGAAACTCCTACTGGTTTTGTCACACCAAACATATTAAAATAAAAAAAGATTAGTCTCCTTTTCAAGGGAGTAAACAAAGGAGTCTCTCGCTGTGTGAGCGTCTCTGGCTCCTTTGAAAAGCTGCTGTAATTGAGCTACTATAAACTACAGATCATAAACACATCACATGCATACACATATGCTCACAGCCACCCAAATACTCATTCAAGTCTATTTCAAGAAATCCCACAGCTGTGACATGTAACACGTGCTTTAGGAGCATTTTAAGTAAGTATAATGAAGGTTCTGTAGTGGTTCTTTGCAGCATCGCAGGTTGAGTAAAGAACCTTCTACTTATCTTTTGTCTGTATAGGGTTTTTGAGTTGCTTTAAGGTTCTTTTTAGAGTAAAAAGGTTCTTAATGTTTCATAGTATTTCTTTATTGATACTTTAAAACACCGGATGGTTTTCTTGAGACCCAGTGTAATTTTAGTATTATTTATTTACTATTATCGTATGTATTCATATTTTGAATTAGCTTTTATTTGTATATTTTCAGTAAACAATGACTTTCAGGTGATTCGTAACAAAAGTGCACATCAAATATGCTTAACAAGGAAGCTCAAACGTTTGTGTGATGCACTAAAACAAACATTGATTCTCACGCGTCACGCACATTTGAGCTTCTTTTGAAGGTGCATATTGCCACCTACTGCACGACACCTGTGTTGACAGCTGACGTAAAGTAAAGGCCAAAGTATATTTCACTTTTTACACGTACGTGAGGGTCACTGTACAGTGCGTGTGACACGAATTTCGTCATCAGAAGAGTACGTGCACCACCAGATTTTTGTAACACTGCGTACTTTGTACGTACAGGTTGTGCATGCGCATTTAATTTTTTTTGCAATTATTAGTTTATCCACAAGGTGGCAACCATGCCCTGGGGGTGTCGATTCACAAGGTAGTCAAAGAAAAACTGCTTTAAACGGAGGCTTAGGATGGAGGCTAGGGCTGGACGTTATGACCTAAAATCAAAATCTCAATTAATTGAACATTTAACCTCGATTACGATTAATGAATGTTTTTTTTTTTTTTTTTTTTTTTCCTCATAGTTCACTGACAAGGTTTGCACTGTAAATATGCTTGACTAGTAAAGGTGGGATATTTTTCCGACATGGGAAAATTACGTCAGTTAGATGTTCTGAATTTCGGTTTCGATTACTTTTCGATTAATCGTCCAGCCCTAATGGAGGCCTATATAGACGAGAGATTGTGCAAAGAGGTTAGAAAGTACCCTCATTTGTACAACTCTAGCATGAAAGAATACAAAGATGTTTACATGGGTTGTAACTCGTGGCGAGAGATTGCTCAAAACTGTCGAATGCCCGTGTATGCATACGAGTCAAATGAAGTATACATTTCAAGGCTGTGCGTTCGACTGTGCGCGTACAGTAGCGTATGTGTAAAAAAAATGAAGTATACCCAGGGCTTAAAGGATCCAGCTTAGGATGCCGATCAGCTAAAAAAATGCTTAATCGGACCTGATACATATCTATGAGATCTGGACCTCCCTAGTTGCATGGTAATTAATGAATGGTAGAAGGCAACATTTGTAAAAAATGTGTTAGTTTAGTCGGTGTGCGATTAGATTTTTCCCAGTCCTGTAATAGTTAATATGTAAATGCATGTGTGACGGCATTATAAATCTGTTTGCACACCGCAATATTGCACTGAAATATTAATATTAGAAATAATATTATTACGAATATTGGTTACTAACTTACAAATAAAAGTATTTTTATATCAAATAAAAAAAATTAATATTAAAAGTATTTTCTTTTGAAATAAATAAGTATTTTTAGTATTATAAATTTTGAGTCGTATCACGTACCACCTGCAAGTACATGCTTGAGAACTATGTCCTAAGAAGCCTTTTGGTTGTAATTTGTAGCTGTATTTTGAAGTAATATTGGTTTATGTACAGTCAAACCTACATGCAGACTGTTGCTGTTTATAGATCAGATAATTGTATTCAGGAGAGTGATAATATGCCTTTTTTTTATTTTTTTTTTATTTGACCCCTCCATCACTCATATCTGCTCACCATCGCCCTCTCAGCATTACTGACCCTCGGGCAGTGCGCACACACACTCGCCTTCAGGTCTGACCAGCTGGCAGACAGAGTTTTCACGTCCAACAGCTGCCTGTCAGATCATCTGAATGTGTGATTGTTTCTGATATCCATTGATAAGATGAAGGAAGCGTTTATCCTCTGTGTGTGTGTGTGTGTGTGTGTGGTCCTGGTAAACCCTACGTAAATGTCCCCACAAAGATAGTAATAGCGGTAGTTTTTGACTTTGTTTTTTTTTTTTTCGGTCCCCATGAACCACTTATAAATCATAAGGAATAACGTTTTTTAAAAATGCAGAAAGTTTTCTGTGATGGGTAGGTTTAGGTATAAGGTTAGGGGATAGAATACAGTTTGTACAGTATAAAAATCATTATGTCTATGGACAGTCCCCATAAAATATGGAAACCCAACTTGTGTGTGTATGTGGTATGGTCTCCACCAGCTGCTGGCTTCTCTCCATTGTCATAATTTGCACAGAAATCCTGCTGAACCAACACATTTAGGTAAATGTGGACTTTGGGTAGAGAGTGACTCAGTTTGTGTGTGTGTGTTTGGATGCTGTACAGGCTGCCAAACATAATTTAATGTCACACAAGTACTGAGCATGTTCAGCATGATCTCCCTCACACATAACCATCTGAAGAATGCAGCGGCTTGACGAAAGACTGTAAGACAGAGAACGTGAATGAATGCATATGTTGGCAATGGAATATTAGCATACTATTCAGTATATACTGGGTTCTGCTTGTTGTATTTAAAAACAATAATAGTGTGAAACAATATGAATTATGCAATGGTAAAAGTTTCAAACTAATATGACTATCTAATTCAGTGAGTGCCGTTAAATTATTTTGCATTTTGAATCCATTATTTTGTGATCTGAACTAATTGAGGTTGCTTGGAATGGAATACTGCTACTAAATTTTGCCTATTACTTTGTAGAAAAATAGTATGCAGTATGAACTATTCAATGATAGTCAACAGTGGTATGGTACTAAATTTTTTTTCCTGAGTCCTGAAAAGTAGTTGTTTATGTAAAAATGTATTAAAATTTAGCAGTCCAGTTTGAATAATTTAGAAAATCTCTATATTGTATGTAAATACTGTGTAGTATGTTAGAATTCTGTGTCAAAGCCAATGAGTTAAAATCGTAGTTGATATTGCTTCCTGTTTATGTCACACTGGAAATGTATGGTTTAGTACATTGCATTATGGGATGCAGCAAATGTAGTAGTAGTAGTAGTAACTTGATCAAAAATGACAGTAAAGACATCAATATAATATACAATATTCGATTTCAAATAAATGCTGTTCTTTTGAACTTTCTATTAATCAAAGAATCCTAAAAAATGTATCATGGTTTCCACAAAAATATTTTTTTTATTGATAATGATAAGAAATCTTTCTTGATCAGCAAATCAGCATATTAGAATGATTTCTGAAGGATCATGTGACACTGAAGACTGGAGTAATGATGCTGAAAATTCAGCTTTGATCACAGGAATAAATTACATTTGTATAATATATTCAAATAGAAAACAGTTGTTTTAAATTGTAATAATATTTCACAATATTGCTGGTTTTACTGTATATTTGATCAAATAATTGCAGCCTTGATGAGCCTAAGAGACTTCTTTCAAAAACATTTAAAAAAAATCTTACAGACCCCAAACTACTTGTACATGTGCATCATTTGCATACATACAGAAAATTCACATAATGTGTGCAAAGTACACAGTGCATACTACAAAAATAGTATGCTGTGAAGAGTAGTTCCAGTCAAGCCCTTTGATAAGAACCATTCCCTCCTTTTTTTCCGTGGAGGAAGAAGGTGTCAAGGTGAAGAAAGGAAAGAAGCTGAAAAATGCACCTCTTGTGGTGCCATCGTTTGTGGCACTGTGTGTGTATGTCGGGGGGTAAATGGATGGAGAAAGAATCAACAGAAGAACCTGGGGTTTGAATACTGACAGGGGCATCTCAGCACACCATGTTGGTTTTGAGGCAATTGTTTGTTGGATAATGTCCTATACAAAATGGAGGTTGTGCCTCAGTGAAAGGCAGGATTTGAGGCAGAATAGACCTTTTTAGAATCAGAGAGGACAAGCTCTTGCAGGGCAGTTAAAACAATGGCGTTTTTTGGGAGAGGGGCACTCCCCTCCATGCCCTGTTCTCATTCAGGTCCCGTTAGGGAGCCGCTGGGTGGGGAAGGGTCTATTGTGTGACTGTTGTTTTTGAATAGCTAATTAAGCTTCTTATAAGTGTTTTTATGAAGTCACTGTGAGATTAAGGCTCGAATAGCTTCCCTTGGGTTTCTGGATGGCTCAGGTGTAATCTTTCCTCAGCTCCTGCACCTGTAAGCCTGTAACAAATTACTAGCATTAACTGCAGCTGTGTCAGAAGTTTTCTCTTGTGCAAATCAAAAGTTAGTGCTTGACCCAGTTAGAGGAACATTCAGGGTTCAGTACCACTTAAAGGAATAGTTCACACCATTTACTCCCCCTCATATCATTCCAAACTTGTATGGCTTATTTTCTACTGTGGAAAACAAAAGTACACTAAAGTTTGGGGTGAGTAGGTATATATATATATATTTTTTTAAAAATAAATTAATACTTTTATTCAGCAAGGATGCATTAATTTGTTCGAAAGTGACAGTAAAGTCCTTTATAATGTTACAAAAGATTTCTATTTCAAATATTATATATATATATATATATATATATATATAGACATACACACAAATAATCGTGATTCTTCCTGGAGAAAATAACATATCACGGTTTCCACAGAAATATTTAGTACAACTGTTTTCAATGTTGATAATAATCAGAAATGTTTCTTGACCAGCAAATCAGCATATTAGAATGATTTCTGAAGGATCATGTGACACTGAAGACTGGAGTAATGATGCTGAAAATTCAACTTTGCATCACAGGAATAAATTACATTTTACAGTATATTCAAATGGTAATGAAATTGGTTAATTACTAATGCTGTTAATAATTATATGTAAATAATACATTAAAGCATTAGCATGTAGCTTTCAAATTTTGTAAACATTGATCAAAAATAAATAGATCAACTGAAAAGTTAGTTGGTTATAAAATTAACCTGGTAAAATTCGATCCAGTATACTCGGTACTACCAGTACTGCAGAAACGATGGTATTGTTACATTTATAATTTAAGTAGGCCTATCCAACTTGCTACCAAAATACAGATACTTTTGACAAAACTGTTTTAAATTATAGTGTATTTTTGGGTGAACAATCCCTTTTTACATACGTACATTAATTATCCAGGATAAATGATTTATGTTGTCTAAATCATGCTTTTTGACTGTTTTTGTAAGTGAATGAACTTCTGGTTATACTTTACTGCTATGTATATTTGTGTATGCATTATGTAAAACTCGCCATGCTTTTGCTGGATTTACTTTCTGTGGTAATCCCAAAAAATGTTTATATAGAGTTTAAGTTGTATTTTTAACCTAAATATTCCTTTTAATAGGGATTCAGAAATTTCTACCAACTTGACTGTGTACAGCGTCTATTTAGTGCACACAACCTGGATAAGCTACAACAGTTAAACATGTCAGCAAACAATATTAATTTCTCGATTTGGTTTCTTAAATCTAAAATCTTTCTTCGGAAGCTAGATATTTTACTTTATAACTTGTTAAATATGTATATTTTTCGTACCCAAATGCATCACTTCACTTCAAAATGTCTTTATTAACCCCACGTAGCCATGTGGAATACGTTTATAATGGATGGATGCACTTTCTTGAGCTTCATACTCATTGGTCCCGTTCACTGCCATTATAAAGCTTGGATGCGTCAGGATATTTATTAATATAACTCCGATTGTGTTCATCAGAAAGAAGAAAGTCATATACACCTAGGATGGCTTGAGGGTGAGTAAAGCTTGGGGTAATTTTCATTTTAAAGTGAACTAATCCTTTATATATCTTAATATCTTAACCTTAGTGATGTCTTCATTATTTAATGTATGTTTGAATAAATCTGTCATGAACACAAGTTATTAGTTTATTGTCGTTTAAATGTTTATATTTCACAAACAAATTGGATTAGAAACAATTCTGTTATTAAATAGTTTATATAAAAACTGCCTTATGTGCAATTTAAATGTTTCAGTTTTAGCTATTTGGGTATTAATTATTACTTTTGACTAAGTAATTGATTAATAAATTTATTATTTATTTTCAGCTTCAGTTTTCGGCCAAGTGCATCCTAAAGTTTCGTTTTCAGCTCAGAATTTTCATTTCAGTACATCCCTGCCTTTTAATTATGCAACATGGTATTTTTGGAATAACAACACCAAAATTATGTGTAAAATCACTGAAATTGATATTGATACTGTTAAGTGACACACAGCATGTTCATACATTGTGTTAGTGGTCTGCTATATGAGAAACAGAAAAAAATCCGGTAACACTTTACAATAAGGTTCATTAGTTAAACATAGTTAACTACATTAGTTAACATGAACTAATAATGAACTGTGCTTATACAGCATTTATTAATCTTTGTTAATTTCAACATTTACTAATACATTATTAAAATCTTGTTAACATTAGTTAATGCACTGTGAACTAACATGAACAAACAATGAACAGCTGTATTTTCATTAACTAACATTAACGAAGATTATAAATACAGTAACAAATGTATTGCTCGTGGTTAGTTCATGTTAGTTAATACATTAACTAATGTTTAACTAATGAACCTTACTGTAAAGTGTTACCACAAATCCCACTCATAGTCTGTATCGGAGCTGACGTTTAGATGAATCGTAGTAAATCTTCTGAAACCAGAAAGCAGGTGTAGGAATGCAGTATTTATAGATTGTGTGCGTGCGCGTGTGTATGTGTGTATGTGGATATGCATGTCTTTTCCTATGTATGAATGTTTTTGTGTGTGATCTCAGCTGTTGAAGTGCTTCTTACACTACCAAATTATATGACAGAAGCTCACACGTGGTTTGTCAGCAGCAGATGAGTAGCTTTCTCTTTGTCTGTACTGTTTCTCTCGTTATTACTGTTGGGAATTGAGAACCTGTTCTTGTTCAAAATTGGAATCGGAATTATTAATGATTCCTATCCCTCTTTGTCCATTTCTCGCCAATCCTGCCGTTTGAATCTGTAATGTTACTGTAAATCACGGTTATTCCTCTCACGTTGCTATTATAGACCTTCGCAAGTGCAAGAAAAGAAAGAAAGGGTGAGCGAGATGACGTGAGGGGGATGGGGAGGAGAGATGGTCTGGGTTACTGCTGTGAATTTACGGTGGTTCAGTAGGCAGCTCGGGAAATGAGACAGGCTTTGTTAAACACAAGACTGTCTGGGAGGATTTTCATTCATTCAGGTCCTCGTTGAATGTCAGGTAGTTCATTCCTTCATTCAATGCTGCATTCAACGAGAGTCCTTTAAAACAGTACATTTGTACCACAATTTAATGGGTTTCATTGATTAACGGCTGTAAACTCAGTCTAAGTATCTAGAGAGAATTATTGTATTCACTCAAAAATATTTGAAAACATAATTTGTGATCTGTTATTTGACCAAGCAGTCAATTAATGATAGACTCATACATTGGCCAGATTAATCAGGGCTGTTTTGAGATTATCTGACATATCCTGCCATATTATGCATGGTTATCACTAACTATGTCATGATATAAAGAATTCAATACATACAGTATATAATTGGTTCATTTTTGAAAATTTAGCAAACACATGAGAGAAGCCTAGTGTGAATCTATGGTTTCAATCTCTCATGACTAGTATCAGTCTGACTTTATATAAATAAATAATTATTAATTGTAATTCATACAAGAATCTGAAGGACAAAAAGTATCACAGTATATAGATATATGATGATATTAGCACAGCCCTAATGCATGTCAGTTCCCAAATATATTAAAGGATTAGTTCACTTCAGAATTCAAATTTCCTGATAATTTACTCACCCCCATGTCATCCAAGATGTTTATGTCTTTCTTTCTTGAGTTGAAAAGAAATAAAGGATTTTGAGGAAAACATTCCAGGATTTTTCTCCGTATAGTGGACTTCACTGGAGTACAACGGGTTGAAGGTCCAAATTGCAGGTTCAGTGAAGCTTCAAAGGGCTCTACACGATCCCAGACGAGGAATAAGGTATATACATAAAAATGTATACTTTTTAACCACAAATGCTTGTCTTGCACTAGCTCTGCGATGCGCCACGCATTACGTAATCATGTTGGAAAGGTCGCGCGTGATGTAGGCGGAAGTACTGTGGTAGGGTGAAAAACTCCATCTCACTTTTTTGTAAAGGCCATTTGATTTAGTCTTTGCACGTTCACTTTGTAGACACTGGATCGGTACGTCCACCTACATCATGCGTGACCTTTCTAACGTGATTACGTAATTCGTGGCACATCACAGAGTTAGTGCAAGACGAGCATTTGTGGTTTAAAAAGTATATAATTTTTTATTTTTTTTTTTTAGAAAATGACCGATCATTTCGCTAGATAAGACCCTTATTCCTCGGCTGGGATCGTGTAGAGCCCTTTGAAGCTTCATTGAAACTGCAGTTTGGACCTTCAACTCATTGTACCCCAGTGAGGTCCACTATATAAAGAGAAAGAAAAATCCTGAATGTTTTCCTCAAAAACCTTAATTTGTTTTCAACTGAAGAAAGAAAGACATAAACATCTTGGATGACATGGGGGTGAGTAAATTATCAGGAAATTTGAATTTTGAAGTGAACTTGTTAGTGGATTTTGAACAATTTCTGTTTTTGTAACCGTTTTGGAACAGATATGAGTAAACTGGGCACAGTTATTGGCTGATAAAAGGATGAATATATCAGCCGATATGTTGTAAGCTGCATGATAACTCTGTTTGAGATGGCCTATGTCTTTGTGTGAATGTGCCCGTCTTTGACAGTAGCCCATGACACCAGGGTTTGCATGTGTGTGTGCACTGCGGTACAGGTTAGCTTGTCTTTCTCCAACTGTTTGCACAGCTCACACAGCTGGACCTCACAGCAGAGACTGTTTTGTCCCCACAGCATGCCTACTGGCACACACACTCACACAGAAACACAGCAGCTCTTTGAGCACTTCTAAATCTAAATAATTCAGACGCCCCTGTGCTTCATGGGTCCCTCTCACACCCTGTGTGTGTATGTGTTTGTGTGTCTTTGTGCGCAGTGCCTGTCAGATCAGAGTGACGGAGGTGGAAAACCCTCTTTTCCGTTACCCTTCTCTCATCCCACACTGTAGGAATGAGGGATGGACGAGAGGAAAAGACACTGTGATTTCCATCAGATCCTTCACATGGTGTCTGAACAGAGAATTATAGGAATCAAATAGATTTTGACATTTCATTTCTCTGAAGAAAATCTGAGGCGTGTTTGCCCATACATCCATTTTGCGTGGTTGCTAGGGTGTTGTTAGGTGGTCACTAGGATGTTCTAGGTGGTTGCTAGGTGGATATACAGACATTAGATACAGCCTACACATTAATATTGCAGGCTCTTATACTTAAAATTTATGACTTTTACTCTTGTGTGATGCTCCACACACCACACCATTTGATAAAAGTAAAACCAGTCAAAATCATTGTGTTATGTTCAGGAATCAATCAGGAATATTCCATCCCTCTGGTCGAGCCCTTGGGCTGTTCTGTGCTGCTTGCAGCGGCCATCATTAATTCAGTGTGTTTGTGCTGTTGAGCAGAAGAGAAGAGAGATGTGTTTGCCTCAGGACCAATCCACATAACTGGGAAAAAACGTTTTATCTTGACATTAACTTACAGGTTCAGACACTCGAGGTAGATATAAAATCTGTGTTCGTTTGACTAGTTCTGCATGCAGAGATTGGTTCATGTGTGTATGCAGTAGTAATGCAGCAATGTTGTCATTTTGGTAAGTGAAGATGAAAAAAATTGGCTTATGTTTTTATGATGGCCAGTGTGGATTTATCATGGAATTAAGGAAGCTTACTACAGGTATTGGATGTGTTCATATGTGCCTTGAGTGGTTAAGACCAAAGAACCATGTGTTCCTATAATCCTTCTGCTGACTTAAATATGGCATTTAGTCTGAAATATCATTAATATTCTTGGTAACACTTTACAATAAGGTTTCATTTGTTAACATTGGTTTACTACATTAGTTAACATAAACTAAGGATGAACAATACTTCTACAGCATTTATAAGTCTTAGTTAATCTCAACATTTACTAATACATTTTTAAGATCAAAAGTTGTATCTGTTAACATTAGTTAATGCACTGTGAACTAACATGAACATTTTTATTAATTAACAGTAATAAAGGTTAATAAATGCTTTAAAACTTATATTGCTCATTGTTAGTTTATGTTAGTTTATGAATTAACTAATGTTAACAAATGAGACCTTATTGTAAAGTGTGTTACCATATTATTCATATATGAACTGTAAAAATAGGTTCGGTACTGGTGTAATTGTGAATTATAGTCATGATATGGTGTTCAGTATATACAATATTAATCGACCTTCTGCATTTACAGCCACTTTGTCTGGGAGTTAGTGTTTAATAATAGAGTTAACTTCATTTAATTTGACCTGAATGAAAATGAGCCATTGAGAGGCATGCATACGTGCATACATACATAACATATGTTAATGCCTTCATGAAAGAAATTTACTGATAGAAAGTAATATTTTTATTCAGCAAGGACGCATTTAAATTGATCTATTCATCAAAGAATACTGAAAAAATCCACAAAAAGATTAAAGTGTTAGTTCCCCCAAAAATGAAAATTCTCTCATCACTTACTCACCCTCATGTCGTTCCAAACCCGTAAGACTTTCGTTCATCTTCGGAACACAAATGAAGATATTTGTAATGAAATCTAAGCAATTTTTGTCCCTCCATTGGCAGTCTACGCAACTACCACTTTGACACTTCAAAAAGTTCATAAAGAGATCATAAAACTAATCCATATGAATTGAGCAGTTTAGTCCAAATTTTCTAATGAGACATGATCTCGTTATATGATGAACTAGGGGTGTAAATCGGACAGTTCGTCACGATTCGATACAATATCGATTCTCATAGCCAGCGATACGATATTTTCCGATACCTCAAAAAGTTATTTTCGTTGTATGTCTCATTGTCTTGCTCTATTAATAAAAAATAAAAAATAAAAAAAAGTTCTGCGATACGATTCAATTCGATTCAGGGGTATATCGATCAATATTTCGATATTATGAGCCTATTTTACACTACCAGTTACATTTTTTTTTTTTTTAACTCACAACTGCAACCAAATTATGTAACATAAACAATTATTTCAAAATTTCACATCCTGCACCCTGATTGGAACATCCACAAATAAAAAAACTCACACAGTAATCTAATGACAGCTTATGACATGACAACAGTCAAGTATTTTAGGCTTCTGTGCTAAAACGTGTAATGTCAAAAAACTGATAAACAAGGAAATGTTGTATATATTGTGTATATATTGTATATAGGCCTATATTCAATAAAATTAAAATACATTTCTTTTAAATGTATAGCGCAGCTTTTTAATGAAGCAGCAACATATTATAGGTAGGACAGAACAAGACAGGCTATTAATATTCTTTCATTGTGCAAAAGTATTATAAAGGCTCCAATACACAGCGGCACAAAGCACTTATGCGCATCCCGTGTGCAGAATGATGCGCTTGAAGCAACACAGAGTCGCAGCGCTCCTATGCAGCAGTTTGAGCATTTTCTTCTAACAGTTTTAATTTCAGTTACTGTGTGTGTGAAGAACGATTCATAGCGCTCTATTCTCCAGTGTTGTGATCTAACTAACACACACTGTTTGAGATGTGCGCGCGCTGCTTTTTGCAAGGCTTTAAACACAATTAAATTATTAACTTTCGTGAAGATTCTGCACTGGCTCGATCGGGACAGTGATGGTTCCATCTACTGTCCCGAGCATCTTTCACAAGTTCTGAAAGGTAGTTTAAACCAGAATGCACGCGTTGGCGATAATGCATAGACTGTCATTGTGTGAAAATGTGGAGAGTGCTAAAGCAAAGGTGCCTCTATAAATAGCCCACAGGTATCGATTTTCTATGCGTTGCATCAATGCATCGTATCGTTAGACATTAGATTGATGTATCGATCTATATCGATGTATTGTTACACCCCTATGATGAACATATTTAATTTTTGGCTTTTATATTAACATTGATCAGCGAACATAAGTAGAAGCTCAACTATACTTGCTTGATGCGTGAGAACAAACCTCATTGGTTCTTGCGGAAGCTTAAACATGCTGCGTAACACACGAGAATGAACCTCGTTGGTCAAGTGAACATGCTTGAGCTTCCACTTCCCATAGCTGATGTTTGCGTTGATGAATGTTTATGTGAATAAAAGCCTAAAATTAAATATGTTTATCATATAAAGTGATCGTGTCTCTTCAGAAAATTTGGACTAAACTGCTCAATTCATATGGATTAGTTTACGATCTCTTTATGAAATTTTTGAAGCGTCAAAGTGGTAGTTGTGTAGCTGTCAATGGAGGGACAGAAATCTCTCAGATTTCATTATAAATATCTATATTTGTGTTTCGAAGATGAACAAAAGTCTCACGGGTTTGGAACGACATAAGGTTGAGTAAAAAACTAACCCTTTAAGCAGCACAACTGTCATCAACATTAATAAGGAATGTTTCTTGAGCACTAAATCAGCAAATTAGAATGATTTCTGAAGGATCATGTGACACTGAAGACTGGAGTAATTATGCGGAAAATTCCGCTTTGATCACAGAAATAAATTATATTTTAAAGGTGCAGTGTGTAAATTTTAACGTCTAGCGGTGAGGTTGTGAATTGCAACCAACGGCTCAGTCCACCGCTCAACCCCTCCCTTTCGAAGCACATAGAGAAGCTATGGTGGCCGACACAGGACAAAGATGTCGTCGTCTGAGACAGCAGAGAGTAGCCAGTCAAGCAAACGCACTCTGTAGAGCAGTTTGTCCGTTTTGGGCTACTGTAGAAACATGGCGGTGCAAAATGGCGACTTCCATGTAATGGCTCCATTTGCAATGGCTCATTCTAAGGTAATAAAAACATAATGGTTCATTATGTAAGGTCTTTATACACCACTGAAAACATAGTTATGTATATTATATTGCATTTCTGTCAATAGATCCTCCTAAATATTACACACTGGACCTTTAACACATTAAAATAGAAAACAGTTCTTTTAAATTGTAATAATGTTTCACAAAATTACTGTTTTTACAGTATTTTTTGATCAAATAAATGTAGCTCTGGTGAACATAAGAGACTTCTTTCAAAAATATTTTAAAAATCTTACCGACCCCAAACTTAACATTTTTAACTGACAAATTATGTGAACATTTTTTTTTTTTTTTAGTGTATGAAAAACTAGGTTGTGGAAATTAGACATGATGTAGGACCTTAATATAGTACAATCTATTGAATGGACAAATGAAATAGGGCATCTATTCTGAGGATTTTTGAATGAATGAAAGTCATGACTAAGTAGCAGAATACGGTCAGATTGCTTTTGTTTGAGCTTTGATCAGCAAAATCTTTGCTTCTTTGTTGTTGCAGTCATACTGTTCAGTACAAAGTATTACAGATTGGATTGTGAATGAAGCAGCATTACTGAGACACAGTCACAGGAAATCACGTCCTGTGCTGCAGGAAGCTGGTTAGTGGTGTGTCCCAATGTCACAATGACATCATCGTCATCGTAGGGTCACTGCAGGGTCAAAGTGCTGAGTGTGTGAAGTATGCATGTGTCCTTAGATTTACCTCGACTGCCCAGTCAGCAGGGAAAACCTCATCGGACTGAACTGCTGTCTAATGCGTTTTGAAAGACACAAGCATCCGAGTGAATCTCACAAATGTTTAGGTTGTATTTTACCCCAAAATCAAAAAGGGAATAATAGTTAATTATGTTTTACATAAAGAAAATTAAGCCTTTTTTAAAGAGCTTTAAGATTTATAAATTGTGACTTTATTTTCATGACAATTAAGCACATTTTCTTCATTACTGTGATGCGCATTGATGTTTTTCTTTCGAATTTGCTTTTAATTCTCATTACTTTTAATTGTCTCAATGATTTTGTGATTTTTATCACAGTAATAAAAAGCATACATTATTTGTTTTTTTTTTATTAATTTTAATTATGATTTGTTTATTTTTATTTACTGATTTATTTGCATTACTAAAAATTTTTTTGCTTTACAAAAAAAAAAGAAATTTGATAGTAATGTCATAATTAAAAGATGTTCATGGTCCTAAAAATAGACCTAATAAAAAAATATATTATTCTGTTATTATTATTTATAATTATTATTATTATTATTATTATTATTATTAACAATTTGTGGTTAAATATGACCCAGACATTCTTGACAGGATTTGTTCAATTTAAAAAAAAAAAATATATATATATATATATATATAAATAAAAATAAAAAAAAATTACCTACCAACTGGGAAGATTTAAAAGCCATAAATATTTCTTACTGACCGTTAAACTGTATTCTACATTAATATTATTATTATTAAAAACTATTTTTGTCCTAATTAAATTATTTCCTAATGAATTATTTAGCTATTATTTAGCTTTATTGGACCCTGCAATATACGGTTGAATTTATTTTAAAGATATGATTTACTTTCTATACATTTATTTAAGCTGTACTCACAGTTTGTTAATGCGGAATCATAAAATCAAATCCATATTCACATCATCCTGAATATTGTATCAATAACCAAATTAGGTGAATGTAATAGCGCTCAGCTTGATTTTGCATCTGGATTTCCCCTCATTTTGTTTCCCGTCTCCTGATGCTGCAGGGCAAATATAATGAGCACTATGCAGTGCACCTTTCAACAACGTGTTATAAAGAGCAGCGTGTTACATAACTGCAACATAACTGCCAAACTCTGTGTTCTGCCTGAGAGAGAAGGAGAGGAGTGAGAGCTCAAGGGCACTGCAGTGTGTTCAGATTCACCCTGATAAAAAAGGAGGGAGAAAAAAAGAGAGTTATTCATAGAGATTGAGGAAAGGGGGGGAGGGGACAGAAAGGAGGAGGAAAGACGCTGGAATGGAGGAGTTATTGATTTGGTTAGAGAGAGGACAAGGGAGATCATGAAAATCAGTGGAAAGGAGAAAGCAAGCGAGGAGAGATGGCAATCGTAAGGATTCTGATTTTGAGTCCACGTAACAATTCCACTTTCTTAAAGGAACAGTTCACGCAAAATAATGTTATTTTATTTTTCTGTTATTTCTCTATGGAACAGAAAACATTCTGAAGATTCTTTGCACGTCTTGTTTCTATATGACAGTTCATACCATACATATGTCAGTGACTATGCCTGTCAAGCTCTAAAAAGGACAAAAAATGTATATATGTAAACTGTACATAACTGTATTTTGCATTATTTTTCATTATTTAAAACAATGAATTATTTTGTTACTATTTAGCTTTTTAGGACTCTGCAATACCAATTTAGAGGTAGAATGTATTTTGAAAATACGATTTACTTTCTATGGATTCAAGCTGAAAATTTTGTCAGCTTGAATGTGTGTGTGTGTGCACGTGTTTTTGTGATTTATGAGGACACAAATTTGTATAATGACATGGGTATTACACTGGTATTATGACGTAAACATTAAATATGAGGACATTTCATGAGTCCTCATTTAATATAGCTTTAAAAACATACTAAACAATGTTTTATTAAAAATGTAAAAATGCAGACTGTTTTCTGTGATGGGTAGGTTGAGGGGTAGGGGTAGTGTACGGGGATAGAATATACAGTTTGTACAGTATAAAAACCATTACGCCTATGGAATGTCCTCACTTTGATAGCAAAACAAACCTGTGTGTGCGAGTGTGCGTGTGTCACAATTACTAATTACACATTACTAATTTTACACAGTGTGTGTGTAAATAAATTTTTTTAAAAATTAGTAATTTTGAGGAAGAATGTTTGTATAGGATATGTATTCCATTTGCATTAAAAAACAAATGCAGACATTCCAGACATTTTTTTCCCCCTCAATATTTAGAACTAGTTATCGATTCCTGACCCTAGAAGTAGCCTACACACCAAGCTGACGTCAAAGAACTAGCGACAACGAAAGCCGGCTGTGTTTTGCCTCACATCGGCTGCGTCTAGGCCAAAAAGCTTCACTTGAACACCCCACAAAGACTACCGCTGACTGCCAACTAACATGTGCGTTCTGTGCCTGCATGTAAGGAAATAACTGTCTATATCAGCAGGTATCATTAGTCTATATTCGTCATTCAAAACAGAAAAACCAAAACTAGGACAGCAGACCGTAAACAAAGCAGCGCTTGCTTACCATTTTGAATCATGCTGATCACTTTCTCCATTCCAGGCGGCTCGTCATGTTGTTATGAAATATTCACGTAGGCTATTGGAATGCTCAGGTAAGATGACATAAAATTAGAACAGCCTTCTGTCTGTGCCGTCTTGACTTCTTCGCTCGCTTTCATCACTCTCGCTTTTATTCTCATGCACTGACTCGTTCGCTAAACTGAACAGCCAATCAGTGTGATGTCTCTCACCGACGCCAATTCAAAATGCTGAATAGGGCGAACATGAGGCTGATTAGAGGCGATGTCTGGAACTCAAAAACTAGCCCGACAGACACTCACCAACGGCCCGACGTTAGCTAATGGCCGAACATCGGCTTGGTGTGTCACGGACCTCAGGAAGGAGAGGAAAGGAAAACCTTTATGAAGACAAGGAGAAAGTCTTGTGCACCTGTCCCTGTGCCCTCGCGCTTACTGTAATATTCTCTCTCTCTCATGTGCATTCATTAATATCAGTTAATGCCGTTTTTTTATTGCCATCTCTGAGCTCTGGTATGCATTAAACCAGCCGTGTATTAGAAGTCTGCCATTTCCCTGCACATATCTTCCCTCATGAACGACTCTTCGGGGACGTTGGAAGGGCAGTCTGGTGCGTTTAATGCTGGTTAGTTACCCGAGTGCGCGCTCAGTACCCCATTCTCCACCCTTGATGAGCCACTGTGCGTGTTTGGCTTGTAGAAGAGCACATAAAGCAGTGAATAATACCTGCTCAGGATAACGAGTGCTCTTCACTGTGTTCTGCCACGTATTTTGCTCTGCAGTTTGGTCATTGAAACATTAAAAGGTTCTTTTGTGTCTCTGTGTTTTCCAGTTAATTATTTCAAATAGCATTGCTGCCATTGAGGGTTGTGTGTTGTATATATGTGGTCTATGGATATGATGTACGTTATTAATTATCTTAATCTTAAATATTAATAAGAAATATTAATATCATAAAAATAGAAAAACAAACATCCTTGAATATTTATATAATCATTTTATTTGGTTAAAAAGTTTATTTGGTTTATGAACACAAAATGTTTGTCAGCGATACGATCATTGAAGAGCTGAAAATATCAGGAAATCTGAAAGTTTGTGTAATTTCAGTATCATTATAGTATTTATTAATATTTTTAATTAGTTTTTATTTTGTTTTCTATTGTCATTGTGATTTTAGTTTAAGTTTTAGTAATTTAGTGTTTTTAATTATAGTTTTTATTAGTGTTTGTTTTTTGTTTATTTAATTTTTTATTTATTTCAGTTAACGTTTATATAAGTTTAATTAATGTTATTTTTTTTAAATGTTGGAGATTTAACAATAATATGCATTTTCCTAGGGATGCACCATATATTGGCCACCATATCGGTATCGGCTGGCATATGTTCATTTTTAATGTTATTGTTATCGGCCCAATAAGAAAAATTGGTCGATATATTAAAGCAGATAAATAATGGATTATTTCCTTCATCTGAGACACTTCAGATGCGCACTGTTAGCCATGATGGTTTTGAATTGCTTCAAAAAGAAAATACAGTTAAGCGCAACGTGCAGCACAAGTCTGTCATATAAGCTACATAAAATTATAATGAGAAAATTATAATTGTGTGCTTGGTCTTGTCTTTTAATGATGAAAGTTTTGTATTTGTAATCAGGCTCTCAAAAATTATATAAAAATTTGTATTTACATTTATCGGCCAATATATCGGTTATCGGCTTTCAAATATAAAGAATTATTGGTTATCGGTATCAGCCAAAATGTTCATATCGGTGCATCCCTACGTTATGATCTGCTGTTATGAAAATACTGATTTGACTAGATATTATTCTTTGTGAGTGAAAATTAGCTTGATCACAACAACATGGCCATTGAGATGCATTATTTTTTTCTTTATAGTTTGATACATACTTGACATACAAATGGAAGTCTGCTGCAGAAATCTACATAAAATTATTTGTAAAAATCACAACTGAAAAAGGTCATGCAAATTCATTGGTGAAAAATTGTAGCATTCCTGATTTGTGCCTCTATGGCACAAGAATCATGGAAGATATGTTATCTGGTCTTTAATTTTCCATCAGTGTGATGATATTTGATAAGAATAAGAATCCCGAGGCAGTCAATTACGTCACGTCTGAACGTGTTCTGAATACACGCATAAAATTTCAGTAGATTTCCCCGCTACATCTGTGTGCCAGTTTGATACCCTTCATTATGCCATCAATCATACCGTCCTACTGAGAAAGACATTAGTGCAGAGAGAGAGAGAGAGAGAGAGCGGTTCTGGTGTGAGGGGCACCTTCATCCACGAACAGCTCAAGGTGATCCTGTCATGGCCTGATTAATGACTCACGGTCTGCAGAACACAAGCAGCTCAGAGCCGCCTCTGCACATAAAAAAGAACATGCACATGTACAAAGTACAGCCAAACCTGCTTTACATCACTTTCAGTTGTCTATTAAAGAGCAGTGATATTAACCTAAGTTGACTGCAAGCATGGATGCATAATACCTTCACTAGAGGGCACTATTGGATTGCTTAATGAAAATAAAAAAAATGTGCATATATGATTGTTACCTGGATGCACTTCATACTTGCATTACATTTAAACAAAGAAATTACAGGCATCTAAAATCTAGCATATGTGAACGTGCATCAAATGTGCAATTTTAGCTGTTTTTTGATATTTTTAGCTCTTTACACTTTCTTATCTCTTACTGATAAACACACTTTAGGATGTGCGCGTTTACTTGGCAGGACTTCATGCATTAAAATTGGCAATCTGGCAGTCAATTAGGAAGCATGCTTTTTATATATATATATATATATATATATATATATATATATATATTTCCAAAGAAATCTCTACATTGTTCAGTTAACTTTTCAGTTAATTAAAACCATTAATTAATGATGTAGCATTAAAATACTCATTGTTATTAACCCATTTTATCATTTTGTCTAATCAATATCACTGTTTTTGTTGGAGTAAAATTATTCGTTATCCTGTAATTATGTGAGAAAAGGTCATGCAAATTCATTGGTGAAAATCTGTAGCATCCTCTGGCCTCCATTTCACATGAATCATGGGTAATATTTTAACATTATGTCTTTAATTTTCTATCAGTATGATGATATATTATACTTAAAGGGTTAGTTCACCCAAAAATGAAAATTCTGTCATTAATTACTCACCCTCATGTTGTTCCAAACCTGTAAGACCTTCGTTCATCTTCGGAACACAAATTATGATATTTTTGATGAAATCCGAGAGGTATTTGACTTGTTAATAGACAGCAATATAATCAACACTTTCAAGGTCCAGAAAGATACTAAAGACATCGTTAAAACAGTTGACGTGACTGCAGTGGTTCAACCTTAATTTTATGAAGCGACGAGAATACTTTTTGTGCGTAAAAACAAAACAAAAATAACGACTTTATTCAACAATCTCTTCTCTTTCCTGTCAATATCCTTATGCAGGTGTAAACACAGTGAAGGCTTCCGTGTTTACGTCTGAATTCTGGCTCAGTACTGGACAAAGCTGATCACGTGAGCAGCACGACGCATGCGTGTGATGCTGACGCAGGAGCCGGCCAATAATGAGTCGGCGTTCTGACGTAGAACCTGGAAACGCTGGACGTAAACAACGTATGAGAATGACACAGAAGAGAAGATAGTGTTGAATATAGTCATTATTTTTGTTTCGTTTTTGCGCACAAAAAGTATTCTGATCGCTTCATTAAATTAAGGTTGAACCACTGCAGTCACGTCGACTGTTTTAACGATGTCTTTAGTACCTTTCTGGACCTTGAAAATGTTGATTATATTGCTGTCTATGGAGGAGTCATATACCTCTCGTATTTCATCAAAAATATCTTAATTTATGTTCCAAAGATGAACGAAGGTGTTACGGGTGTGGAACGACATGAGGGTGAGTAATTAATGACAGAATTTTCATTTTTGGGTGAACTAACCCTTTAAGTACAAAATTACTCTAAATGCTCATCACTAGTTATTACATTTAAAGGGATAGTGCACCTCAAAAAGAAAATGTAGACCATAAAAGAAGATATTTTGTTATTTTTGTGTCCATAAAAAAGTCAATGGACTCATATGTTCTTCAAAATATCTTCTTTTGTTTTCCGCAAAAGAAAAACATACATACTAGTTTGGAGGGTGAGTAAATGGTGAACTGTCCCTTTAAGCACATTTATTCAAAGCAAACATTCCTACTTAAGCAGTGAAAATGACCAAAGTGCTTGTCCTTAATATAGAATAATGTGAAATGGAGATGACATTCCTTGATTTTCCTGCACACTAACCCTTTTAAAGTGGGTGGGAATGAAAGAAGTGTCTCATTAAAGAAAGTGATATTAAGTGGGTTTGACTGCAGTTTAACGCCCATCTACATGCACACAAGAACACTGTTCAAAGCCAGCACTGTTTGTCCCTGACGCACCGTTATTCACCCCCATACTGATCTGTCCATCAGTGTGTGAAGGTGTGTGAGCTTTGATTTCTGCTGCTTGTCACCTTCTCTCTCTCTCTCTCTCTCTCTCTCTCTCTCTCTCTCTCTCTCTCTCTCTCTCGCTCAGGCCGCTGCTTTGCTTGCTTTATGTTGCTTTGCTGTGTTTTGCTTTGCTCTGCTGTGCTTGTGCTTGATGGTTTGCCTTTTAATCATATCCTGCTCTCGTTTTTGTTTGTTTCCTTCTTTTTTGTCATTTCCAGATTTGCATATCCATTCTTCCTACCTCCTTCATTTGCCTTTCCTTCACTGAGAATGGCAAGCGGGCATTCCACTGACAAATTCAGTTTTCTGTACCCAACAGACACCAGTCAGAACGTTAAGAGGTCAGTCTAGTGCTCAGCACCTTCCACCGTGTATGTGTGTGTGTGTGTATGTGTGTGTTTGGGGTTGGGTCAAAGTTGATGTTCTGTTCACCCTGATGTGTGTGTACGTTTCCACCTGTTTTGACCTACATATTGGCTAGGCTATATGTCATGTTTCTCTCCTCTAGGGTTTGTTTGACCTTGCTTTGTTTAGTCTCAGAGCAGCACACAGCTTTCACCTGCTCATTTCTATTTTTGTACCTCTGATCAAGCTTATTGAAGTCAACATGAAATTTCATTCACAGCCCTTTTTACTTTTATAATGATGATGTGGTGGATTTTAGACACATCTTTTTGTTATTTGTTTGATTTAATTGGTTAGATTGTGGAAAAATGGCCACTATTCGGCCAATTTATGTTTCTGTGTTGTCAAAGCTGAATTTTCAACATTATTACTCCAGTCTTCAGTGTCACATGATCCTTTAGAAATTATTCTAATATGCTGATTTGCGGCTCAAGAAACATTTCTTACTATTCTTACTATCAATGTTAAGAAACGTTTCTTAATATTTTTGTGGAAACCATGAAACATTTTTTTCAGGATTCTTTGATGAATAGATTCAGAAGAACAGTGTTTATTTGAAATGCAAATCTTTTGTAACATTAAATGTCTTTACTGTCACTTAATGCATCAATTTAATGCATCTTTCCTGAATAAAAGTACCAATTTCTTTAAAAAAAAAAAAAAAACTCTCACGGATCCCATGATAATGTGAATTTGTATGTATATATCACAATAATAGGGCTGCCCCCTAATAGTCGATTCATTGTTAGTTGACGAGAAGAGGTTTAGTCAACCATATTTTAATTAGTCGCAGAAAACAAAAACTTTTTTTTCTGTAAAGTCACACAGTCCATGACGGACAGATCGTTAACACGGCTGGTCCATGTGGTAATTGCAGTGTCTCGGGCAGGAAATCCAAATGTTCGCCTGTCATTCACCAACCTCAAATATAGCTTATCATTTACACATAACACATAAATAGTAGCCTAACGTTAGCAACATGGCCGCTCACTCTAATGTTAGATAAATGTGCGCTATTATTTGGCTCAAATCCAAGTGTTCATGCAGAGGTCACTTGCATTTTTTCCTGAAAACAGTGAAAAGAACTTAAAATACCCTGTCATTTTTGGTTATACATATAAGAGTAATACATCATTTGAAACAGTAAAGTTATTTTTATTTTTATTAACATGACACATAAAATAGTGCTGAACTTTATTACAAAAAATGAAAAACAGTACTGAACCATGAAAATGTACTGTACTTTTTAAATATAAATAAATATTAATATATTAATTATACTTTGATCATTCATGTTAGCTCATAGTGCATTAACTAGTGTTAAGAGCGAGGTACAACTTTAAAATGTAAAAATGTATTTGTGAATGTTAAAATTAACACTGAACAATAGTTTTATTAACCATAGTTTGTTACAAATGGACTCTTATTGTAAAGTGTTGCCATTTCATATAAATCCAAACAATCATGCTTAAAGATGTCTGCCTTTAAACATATACACAAATTTGAAATTAGACACATGTATGTATGTATACTCTCCTACTTTATTTGCTTCTATTTTAGCTCTTTCATGCATGAATTATAACCTCAGTCAGGATTTTTTTTCCTGTTTTTATTCTTCTTAGGGCATGAAAAACAAGATTTGAAATGTAATTTGTTTTACACATATTTTTCAAAGAGATTTCCAGGTCTCCACCAGCGTGCGTTTACGGTTTAAACTGAAGAGATACTGTATTAAACATAATACAGTAATAACACAGCAATATTGTATTTTACAAACCAATCAATGAAATTATATGAAATCATGTGAAAACTATAAATTATATAATTCTATAATTCTGATAATTCTGATTATGTTCAAGATGGACACGTTTTTGATGTAAGGAGTAAAGTAACGCATTACAAGTTACGTGCATAATGCAATCAGATTACTTTTTAATGTAATCAGTAAAGTAACGCATTACAAGTAACGTGCATAATGCCATTAGGTTACTTTTTGATGTAAGGAGTAAAGTAACGCATTACAAGTAACGTGCATAATGCCATCAGGTTACTTGTTGATGTAAGGAGTAAAGTAACACATTACATGTAACATGCATAATGCAGTCAGATTACTTTTTGATGTAAGGAGTAAAGTAACGCATTACAAGTAACGTGCATAATGCCATCAGGTTACTTTTTGATGTAAGGAGTAAAGTAACGCATTACATGTAACGTGCATAACGTAATCAGATTACTTTTTGATGTAAGGAGTAAAGTAACGCATTACAAGTAACGTGCATAATGCAATCAGATTACTTTTTGATGTAAGGAGTAAAGTAACGCATTACAAGTAACGTGCATAATGCCATCAGGTTACTTTTTGATGTAAGGAGTAAAGTAACGCATTACAAGTAACGTGCATAATGCCATCAGGTTACTTTTTGATGTAAGGAGTAAAGTAACACATTACATGTAACATGCATAATGCAGTCAGATTACTTTTTGATGTAAGGAGTAAAGTAACGCATTACAAGTAACGTGCATAATGCCATCAGGTTACTTTTTGATGTAAGGAGTAAAGTAACACATTACATGTAACATGCATAATGCAGTCAGATTACTTTTTGATGTAAGGAGTAAAGTAACGCATTACAAGTAACGTGCATAATGCCATCAGGTTACTTGTTGATGTAAGGAGTAAAGTAACACATTACATGTAACATGCATAATGCAGTCAGATTACTTTTTGATGTAAGGAGTAAAGTAGCGCATTACAAGTAACGTGCATAATGCCATCAGGTTACTTTTTGATGTAAGGAGTAAAGTAACGCATTACATGTAACCTGCATAACGTAATCAGATTACTTTTTGATGTAAGGAGTAAAGTAACGCATTACAAGTAACGTGCATAATGCCATCAGGTTACTTTTTGATGTAAGGAGTAAAGTAACACATTACATGTAACATGCATAATGCAGTCAGATTACTTTTTGATGTAAGGAGTAAAGTAACGCATTACAAGTAACGTGCATAATGCAATCAAATTACTTTTTGATGTAAGGAGTAAAGTAACGCATTAAAGCAATAAGTCATAAGAGGCCATGTTTTACAATGACTTTACAATAGTTAAGGGATCTTGTTAAGCACAACTGACCCCCATTAAACGTTAAAATCACTGTAATGTGTGACCTCTCATGACTTGTTGCTTTTATAAAAGACTATTAGACTGTTTTCTGCAGTTTGGCAAATTGTTTTTACATCTCTAAAGCATGTAAAATGAAATCTTTAATTTCTTTAATATGCTTTTAATGCTGCATAAAGCGCCTTGTGACTATTTGAATGTCATGACCTTGATCTTTCATACTTGTGTTTGTGAGTGTGTCATCCGCTCGCTCTGACGGGAACATTACCCTCTGACATATCACCTCTCCCACACACAGCTCCATGCTCACACAGCCTTCTCCCGTTTCCGTCGTGTGTGGCCGAGGTGCAAGGGGAAAGTTCTAACGCATAATCCTCCCCTATTCATGTGCTTTTCAAGAGAGATCAGATGCACACACATGCACAATGAGAGAGGGTAACACACTCACACTCACACACACACACACACACACACACACCCACACACACACACCCCGTTTGCCGTAAGGATTAGATTAACCTTAGTCCCAGACAATCAATAACTAGTCCTAGACAATCACTAGTTTAGTCTCACAATGGAAACAGCCCTCTAGTGCTGTTTTTCTCATTTTTAACCTTCTGATTCTACTTAAGCCTTAGTGAATGTCCATCACTTTAGACTTTAAGGATGCAAAATTATTTCAGACCCTGCAAGTACCATGAGCAACAGGATATGATGTCACACTCGAGGGCTTCTGTCTTCAATAAATACATTGCATGATGCATAATAAATAACAAATTTAAATGTACTATCCTGCTTTTCTTTTTAATTGAAGTTTGTTTTATTTTAAACATGTTTTCAGGCAAAATGAGGGCTGTTGGCTAATTCACTAATAGGTTCACCAAACGTGAACTTTAGTGCACAGTGAAAGACAAAGTGTTTTTTTTTGTGGTGGTGGTGGGTGGGGCTTGGGGGGGGGGGGGGGGGGTATTCTTTTGTACCTAGTCTCCTGTATTTGTATGACTAGAAGTAAACACAACACAAAGTGCAGTATGACCTCCACTTATTAGGCATTTAAAGGTAATATAATTTCTGGCCACCATATAAGTATCTGCCGATAAATGTTCATTTTTTCAATGTGATCATTATTGTCCTGATAAGAAAATTTGGCCAATTAAAGCAAATAATGTATTATTTCCTTCAGCTGTGACACTTCAGATGTGCACTGTTCACCATGATAGTTTTGAATTGGTTGAAATATGCAGGGTTGCTATGTTTTCACAACAAAACCCGCCCAATTGCTACTCAAATCTAGCCCAATCAAGTTTCAGGGGGGTCCCCTGGTAAAAATCACGTTCCAGGGGGAGTAAAATCCGTTTTTGGTGGGGTTCCCCTGGTAAAATTTGCATTCCAGGGGATAAATATCATGTTATTTGGGGTCGTTTCAACCCGCGGACATGAAAAACAACCCGCGGCAACAGTGTTAAAGTAGCCCAATTCCGCGGGAAAACCATTGACTTGGCAACACTGGAAATATGATTGGAATCACTTTGAAAAGGAAAATAAATTTATGTTTAACATGTGCAAATCCACAACAGGAGTTACACATTTTGACAAGAACATAACTTACTTCATGTTCACTTGTGTGTTCACGACATTCTGTACTACAGATATAAGTTGTAATATTATGTTTATTTTGTGTATATATAGGCTATATATCTGATTTATCTCATATAGGGTGCTTTTGGTTAAGTTAACACGTTAATAAAGTGCTTCAGTTTACCGGTGATCATCTATAGCTTCAGCACAAGCAAAAATTAATTATTATATAAAAATCATATGAAAATTATATAAAAATTTGGATTTAGATTTAGATTTATCAGCAAATATATCGGTTATCTGCATTCAAATATAAAGAGTTGTCGGTATCGGCCAAAATTTTCATATCGGTGCATCCCTAATAAACAACAACAGACTGATAAATTGTCATTACCTTTAATACCATTACAAAAATAATCAAATCATGTGAAAAGCCACAGCCGAACACATGAGAATATTGTCTTCACCAAGACTTTACAGTATCATCTAAATTAAAACATGGTCTGAAAATAACTTTGGGGGATTTTCACACTGTGCTTAACCCCGGGTTATCGTCATTCTAAACACCACTTTTAACCCCGGGTAAAGGAACATTTCACACTTGTAATTTAGAAGCGGGGTTAACACTGCTAGTACTTTTTACCCAGGGTTATGAAACCCTGCTCCTTATATTCACGTGCTTTGGGCAGTCACGGAAACACAATGTGTATATAAACAGTCGTTTCAGCATTTGATACATGTCAAACGGCGATGGAAAACATGACAGTTGGAATGAAGTAGAGACCGTTTCATTCTTGCCTTTATAGTTCAAAAAGTCCATTCAGAAAAAAAATACTTGATATTACAGTCTGCAATGTGTAATATATAAACAGGTCCCATGCTGCGTTTGTCCAATCTGTGACACTGGCACTACGAATATGTAAATATGTACGTTAACCCAGGGTTTAGGAATGTACAGTGTGAAACGCCACTTTATGAATACCCAGGATTAATTGTTAACTCCGGGTAAATTATGAGCAGTTAAACGTGAAGCAAGATAACCCAGGATTTAATTTACCCGGGTTTTAGAATGACCCAGGGATAACTATTTCAAGTGTGAAAAGCCCTTTTACTGTACGTAATTCTTCAGAATAAGGTAAAAAAAAAAAAAAAGACCATTGAAGACCCTCAAGTCACGATTCGATACATATCATGATACTGAACTCACGATACAATATTATTGCTATACTCCAAGACATATGGTTAACAAAAAATGTACTGTTGAATAAAATGCTAAATTTGGTATTACATTGGGGGTGGAAATGAATAGGCTTGGTGCTGGTAACCCAATCCACAGGACAATGGTGACACCAGAATAAAAATATTCATGATTCTGAAGCTGAAAATACAGAATTATTTTAGATGAATATGCTTGCACTCTGTCACTGACTAGATATATTTAAAATAATGTAGGCCACTTTTTACTGGTAACATAAGACATTTGGCATTATCAGGACCCACAAATATCCCCCACTGCATTATTATACATTATATTCAACATTATATATAGTAGTTTAATGTAGTACTGACGCTAAAACTCTGTAAACTTGAATTTTTCCCACAGTAATTTTCATTTTGGGTAAACTATACACAATACAGATTGTCACTATCCACAATATAGGCCTATTGTGATATATTGTGACATGATATAAAATGTCTTGTGAGACTGTAGAGCTTAGGGATTTTGAGACTTGTGTGTGTGTGTCTGTCATATTTTGTCATTTTGGTTTGTTTAGGCAGATGATTGTGTTGCAGATGTTCATACCTGTCAAAACAACACTGGTGTAACTCATATGTTGTGTCTCTCTCTCTCTCTCTGTCTGTCTGTCTCTCTCAGTAAAAACAGGCTGTCTTCCACCATGAACCCGGTGTACAGTCCCGTGCAACCGGGAACCCCGTACGGAAACCCCAAGAATATGGCATACACAGGTATGTGATGAGACACTTTAAACAATTTATCAGTGCATGCTAAAAAGGTTTGTTTACATAATCTTTCATTAAAATGTAATGAACTGACAGTGAAAGGACTTTTCTGCTGATGCAACCCAGACCACAGATAATATTAGCCAATAATATCATCTACTAATGAGATTTTTCCTGTTTCATTCTGAAATATATCAAAAGTTAAAGGTGCAGTAAGTGATTTCTGAGAAACGCTGTTACAAGTGGATTGGACAGAGCACCACAACACACTTGTAGCCAATCAGCAGGGAGTATACACTCATGATGGGGAGGAAAGAGAGTTAGCAAGAGGGAGATTTGAAGAAAGACTGTAGAAAGAGAAATGGCTGAGAGACATTACAAAAGAGAAAAGGTCAGAGGAATATCACTGGAAAAAGCTTTAGGACCCGCGTTAATATTAGAAAAGCTTTCCAGCACTGGAGAGATGTTAGAAAGTGGGAAGGCCTGAAAACAGACGCTGAGGTTACGTGAATAACATTGGTTTTGCTATGTTTCACATAATCAAGATATGCTGTTGTTGTAATGTTAGCTGTAGTAACAGGGCCGTTTTGAGTGTCATTGTTTGTCTGGAGCTGGTGTGCTGTCTGCGACTAACAATGAACACTTTTTTGTATACTCTTGTGTACTGTATGTTCATTTTTGTTCTTCCTTGTCGTTCGTTCATCATCTTTTCTTTATTTTTCATGAAACATTATTTTGCTTCACTTGTTTGGGTTGGTTTCAAATATCAACAGTGTTTCTCAAAAATCACTTACTGCACCTTTAAAGGTGCAAATTCTGTTTCATGTTGTCTGTAAAGGGATAGATCACCCAAAAATGAATTTTTTTGTCATCATTTAGCTGTCCTGACAGCAGCGTTCGTCAGTGATGTGCAGGAATGCGTGTGCATTAATGCAGACGTCACCTCTCACTTCTGTTCCGTGTTGGTGTGTGTGTGTTTATGCATGTAGAGCTGCGTGTGTTGTGTGCGTCTGTGTCACTCATGGCAGGTGTTTGTCTGCTGCCATGACAACAGTGGGCTCATATTTGATGTGCTCTTATTGAAGGGATTCACTGGGTCAATAGAGACTGTTTACACACCAACATCTACTCTCTCTCTCTCTCTCTCTCTCTCTCGCCTTGCTTTCAGTCTGTTTCATTATGTCTTTCTCTCTGCAGTTACCAAGAGGAAAATGTTATTGCTTAGAGGTTTTCTCACTTACTATTCAAGTGTCAGTTTTATTTTATAAAATTCTTTAGGAGAAATTAAAACAGACAGTTTTTGTCGAGAGTATTGAGCTGTAATATATGAATGTAAAAAGCAACTAATAGCATATAGCAGATTATTTGATGAGAAATGAGTTTGTATTGAGATCTCAGACTTTGGTATCTAGGCAAATTTGAGCAATTTTTTGTTTTGAGCAAATTTGTTGCTTTGGATCATGGTAGCTGGCTGGTCTGAGCTGGTCATTAGCTGGCAGGATTAGGGTTGTTTTCCAGTCAGGAATGAGTTTCTTAATTCAAACCAGATCAAACCAGATGTATAACTGTAATTCAAACTTGAATTAATGAGGTAGAATCAAAATATAATGAAATTCAGTACAATTCAAATAACTGCTGTAAGTGAAGTTTTGAGTATCATAATTGGCACCTTCCAAGCCAAACAGAGTACCCTAACAACCATTTAGCAAGACCTATATATCTGCATCAGAACATTGTATAGAGATGGGGGTTGGCTCTTTTGACTCATGCTAGCAAACAGGACTCCCAACATGCTACACATACTAGCAGTGAATAGCTATGCTAGTAGCAATTAGTTTACAGTTAAAACATGATAAAAACAAGTCAAAATGTGCTAGCAACATGCTAATCATGTTAGCATCTTGGTAAAAACATGCTAGCAGTGTAAGGGGCAGTATAGTTGCGCACGGCAAGCGCCACTCACATTTTCTTCAGGAAATGTACATTCTAGTTATTATTATTATCATCATTTATATTACATTTATAAATGAATATTTATTATTAGTATAAATAGTAGTAGTAGTAGTATCTCTATCTCTTGTTGTCTAGGAGAAACATTATATATATTAAATAGATCACATTTGTGATCTCTGGGTATGAGCATAGTTCACAGACCTAATATTTACCTGATATATACTGTATGTATAGTGTGTGTGTGTGTGTGTTTGTGTATTTTTGATGTTATGCCTTTTGCATAACATTGCACATTTCATGCTTTTCATGTTCAGAAAGATCTTTCTTCCCTTATTGCATGAGAACTGTGACTTGCTTAATAAAGTGGAACAACCTCTTTAAGTAGGTCTTCCATTTACCTAAGTAAGTACACCTGACGAACTATTTAACAAACCGGTCTGAGATTGATACCAGTTATGTGAAAAGATATGGAGAAATAAAACTAACACTTTCTTTGAAAAACTAAAATCTAAATGTTTATTGTACTGAAATCCTACTGATAAGTCCCTTGCATAATAATTTGGAACACAGTGTACTGTGTGTATATATATATAATTTCATTCACATTCCCAAAAAGACCCAAATAATAAAGCGACTTCCAGTGAGAGAGATTCTCCATATAAGACAAGACACACAGCACACAGTTCATTAAACACATTCTTATAATGATTGTGTGACATTATTAAAGTACAAGCAGTTCTGCATGTCTCTTGTAAATGCAGGAATGAACTGAAGTGAATGAATGATGACATGAAATGTCAATGTCCTGTTTTAAAGAGAGCTGCGGGTCAGTGCAGATGTAAGTGGAGAGAGCGTTGTTTGTATCGAATGCTGGAAACACTTGTAATCAGATTGTGTCTTTGTGAGCACTGCTTTACGGATGGATGGCTTTTCAGGTCATTTCAGTGGAGAGATGGAGGGAGAAAATGTATAGGACACTGTACTTAAAGACAAAGATTTTGAACTTCTGGTGTCTTCAGACAATATCACCACCATATCTTAAGATACTGTTTGGTGTTTGGAAGGCTTTAAAAAAAAAATTTTGTTATTTAAAATACTTTGACTTTCAGCTAGCTGAATGAAACCGCCATATTTAAGCCATTTTGCAAGTTAGTTTCCTGAAAAGTGTGGTGCTTTCAAAATATTGTTTGGGAAACTTGTCTGAAAACAATCATTCTGTTTCCATTTGCTGCAGCTATAGATGCGGAAATTACACATTTCAGCTTTAAAGACAAAATAAAATCAATATTTTGGCATGTTTAGTTTCTTAAAACACATTTCTGGTTTTATTGTTGTTGATAGTCAGTGCACATTATTCTAAAGAAAATTATTTGGTGGTCTTTGCAATTTTTCATCATAATGTAATGTGTTCCATTTCTGAGATAGCTTTGTTTTAATGTTATATAGTCAAATAGCTATTTCAGTCATTGTTTTGCGTTAATTCCTTTCTAAAATCTTGATAATAGTCAAGTATTTAAATAGTGCTTTATAAAAGTCTTAGTGTTGCAAAATTATGAAACAATTACAATAGTGTCATTATTCAGCTCAATTAGTGCAATATTGATTCAGTTCAGTTACAACCCGAATTCCGGAAAAGTTGGGACTTTTTTTAAATTTGAATAAAATGAAAACTAAAAGACTTTCAAATCACATGAGCTAATATTTTGTTCACAATAGAACATAGATAACATAACAAATGTTTAAACAGAGAAATTTTACACTTTTTTTTATCCACTAAATGAGCTCATTTCAAATTTGATGCCTGCTACAGGTCTCAAAAAAGTTGGCACGGGGGCAACAAATGGCTGAAAAAGCAAGAATTTTTAAAAGATTCAGCTGGTAGAACATCTAGCAACTAATTAAGTTAATTGATATCAGGTCTGTGACATGATTAGCTATAAAAGGGATGTCTTAGAGAGGCAGAGTCTCTCAGAAGTAAAGATGGGCAGAGGCTCTCCCATCTGTGAAAGAGTGCGTAAAAAGATTGTGGGAAACAATGTTCCTCAACGTCAAATTGCAAAGGCTTTGCAAATCTCATCATCTACAGTGCATAACATCATCAAAAGATTCAGAGAAACTGGAGAAATCTCTGTGCGTAAGGGACAAGGCCGAAGACCTTTATTGGATGCCCGTGGCCTTCGGGCCCTCAGACGACACTGCATCACTCATCGGCATGATTGTGTCAATGACATTACTAAATGGGCCCAGGAATACTTCCAGAAACCACTGTCGGTAAACACAATCCGCCGTGCCATCTGCAGATGCCAACTAAAGCTCTATCATGCAAAAAGGAAGCCATATGTGAACATGGTCCAGAAGCGCCGTCGTGTCCTGTGGGCCAAGGCTCATTTAAAATGGACTGTTTGAAAGTGGAAAAGTGTTCTATGGTCAGACGAGTCCAAATTTAACATTCTTGTTGGAAATCACGGACGCCGTGTCCTCCGGGCTAAAGAGGAGGGAGACCTTCCAGCGTGTTATCAGCGTTCAGTTCAAAAGCCAGCATCTCTGATGGTATGGGGGTGCATAAGTGCATACGGTATGGGGAGCTTCATGTTTTGGAAGGCACTATGAATGCTGAAAGGTATATAAAAGTTTTAGAGCAACGTGCTCCCCTCCAGACGACGTCTATTTCAGGGAAGGCCTTGTGTATTTCACCAGGACAATGCAAAACCACATACTGCAGCTATTACAACAGCATGGCTTCGTCGTAGAAGAGTCCACATGCTGAATTGGCCTGCCTGCAGTCCAGATCTTTCACCTATAGAGAACCTTTGGCGCATCATTAAACGAAAAATACGTCAAAGACGACCACGAACTTTTCAGCAGCTGGAAACCTATATCAGGCAAGAATGGGACCAAATTCCAACACCAAAACTCCAGAAACTCATAACCTCGATGCCCAGACGTCTTCAAACTGTTTTGAAAAGAAGAGGAGATGCTACACCATGGTAAACATGCCCCCGTCCCAACTATTTTGAGACCTGAAGCAGGCATTAAATTTGAAATGAGCTCATTTTGTGCATAAAATTGTAAAATTTCTCCGTTTAAACATTTGGTTATCTATGTTCTATTGTGAATAAAATATTGGCTTATGTGATTTGAAAGTCTTTTAGTTTTCATTTTATTTAAATTTAAAAAAACATCCCAACTTTTCCGGAATTCAGGTTGTATTTAACATTGTCATTGTTGCAGAGTTCATCAATTTGATATGTTAAATTTTTGCTCATGTTTAACACAGTAATTTAATTGCAGCAATAATAGCAAATAATGATATATTAGAAAATAAGTTATCATCGGGATAGAGATGCTCTGGCTGGTCAATTTGAGCTTCTTGCTTGTTATGTACATGCCAGGTTTGAGCATAGAAAAAAATAGCCTGTGCATTCTTCTAAATATCTCCTTTTATGTACAAACAGACATGTATAAGGGTGAGTAGATGATGGCAGAATTGTCATTTGTCATTTGTGGGTGAACACATGATCAAACAGGTCCTCACAGGCCCACTCTTATGAGTGTAACAAATTGAACGGCAGTATTTCTCCTGCATCCACCAGTTTTGATATAATGCATCCCTTGCAGCGAGCTGTTCAGACCTGGATACTCCCTTCCCATGATGCCCTGTACGTCTGACAGCCCGTGCTGTTCAGTATGGAGCGATGCACTGGGTTTCACACTCATCCGACTGTGTCTTATTAAGACAGACATGTCATAATGGAGGCCATCTGTGCTCATCCTGTTCAATAAAGAGCTCACCTCGCTCTCTTTTCCTATGTTATCACAGGTTACAGAGACTGATTTGGATCAGTATATTTGGAAAAATGAATAGCCTTTTCGTTTACAGAAATGAATCTGCATTTGCTTTCGTTAATTTATGTTCTGGTGACTCTGAAAAATCGAATCTGTTGTATTGCTGAGTGAAACAGGATATTCAACTTGAAAAAGGTTGGACAGGACTGGATTTTATCCAATTGGGAATGAATTGATTTGTGAAAAGTGGGCATTCAATGTGAGAATGGAGCCAAATTATGTTCTGAAGCCTATATAGATATTTAGCTATTGGTTTATTTTATAATCTTATCCAAAGCTCAACAAGAAGAGGAGCTCGCACACATAATAGTAAAAGATTTCTTACAAACAAATACTTTATTTAGAGGCCAAATGCAAAGACAAAACCTTTTTGATTCACATCATCAGTGTCGTATTGTCTTTGCATCTGGCCTCTAAATAAAGTATTTGTAAGAAATCTTTTCTTATTATATGTGCGAGCTCCTCTTCTTGTTGAACTCTGTTTTTTGAGCTTATGCACCAAAGTAATTTTTATCTACTGATTTTTCAGTATTTGGTGTGGATGTTCTACGGCTTTTTGGTTGTTTTTGCTGTTTATAACCTTATCCAAAGAAATTAATACTTTTATTCAACAATTAAATTGATCAAAAGTGACAGTAAAGTCATTTATAATGCTACCATTTTAAATAGATGCAAGAATCCTGAAAAAAGTATCACAGTTTCCACAAAAAATATTAAGCAGCAGAACTGTTTTAACTGTTTTTGATAATAATAAGAAATGTTTCTTGAGCAGCAAATCAGCATATTAGAATGATTTCTGAAGGATCATGTGACACTGAAGACTGGAGTAATGATGCTGAAAATTCAGCTTTTCTATTTTAAATTGTAATAACATTTCAGAATATTACTGTTTTTACTGTATTTTTGATCAAATGAATGCAGCTTTGGTGAGCAAAAGAGACTTTTTTTTTTCTTAAAAATTTGTTCATTTAAAATTCACTGAGGAAAATTGTTTATCTTGTTTATTAGAAATTGTTTATATGTTGGCAATTCTGACACATCAGATCAGTAATATGTGCTATTGACCAGTGCAGATCAATTCAATTAATTGCTAATGTTGATTATAAGCATGTTTTAGTGTCATTTTTTTAAACTGTTGTCTCTTTGCATGTGTACAGGTTATCCCGGAGGTTATCCTACGACTGCCCCGACCTACACAGCCAACCTTTATCAGACAGGTAGCCCAGGATACCCACCAGGTATGTACATGTACTCACACACACCCACACACACCCTCCATACTTTCTAGTGAATATGGCATAATACACACTTACATTAGCAAAAAAAATATATGAGACCAAACATTTACACACGTTATTTATGCAGTATTCACAAACACATCCTAATGCATTATACTGTCTAGCCTCATTTTGATGATGCTGGCCTGTAATTGAACAAATTAAACAGCATATTACTGTTATATAGTGCTGGTTCCAACTAGTGACATAATGCTCTGACTCAGTATATGCAATAAATTTTCATAACGATTAGAAAATTGGCTTTATTTGTATTTATATAACTGTGCAACTCGAAAGTGACTGATGTATGAGTCCACTAATTGTGTTTTGTTCAGTAATGAGCAGTTCCCTGAAATGATTTTGGTCAATAAATCTGTTTGCGTCTCGATCTGGCAAGTTATATGCGAATAATGATATTTTAGTAGCTGTTTTCAGTTGTGCATCTGCATAATTTGAGTGTGAAATTCAGTCTCGAGAGAAACCAGATGCAGTGAGGATGAGTCATGTGAAGAAGTTGACTTTAAGTGCAGATAATTTCCCACTAGTCTTGTGTTAACAGGCTTGTTTGAGTCAGCTATGTGTGACTCAGCTTGTAGCATGGTGTTTAACACTGTTTTGTTAAAAAAAAAAAGGATTTGTGCTGTAAGCAGACATTTTTGGATCTCATTTTGGATCAGGATGTAAATGGTGCACTAGTGGAGTTGGTTTGTGAGGTCTGTGATATGATCAGTGCCGCCCTGAACAGATATAATTTTTCTGTATAATTTTCTCTGTAATGTTAGGATATGACATTCCACCTGCCACTCTTATACATGCTTATACATTCTTACATGCTTATACAGGCTGTTTCTTAGATCAGAGATCAAGTTGACATTTTGCTGAATATATTCATATTTTTATGTTTGCTCTAGTTACTGGCTTGCTTGGATATGATCTCAGATACCAGTAAATGGTAGTTTTGGTTGACCAGCACTATTTTCACACAATGTTACACTTTCTCCACAAGTTCCTTTGGTTTGCAGTCAATATCTTCATGAAAAGCATGTTGACCTCAAAGATTTCTGCAAGGTCCTTTTTTTTTTGTTGTTGTTAAAAATACCATTAAAAATACATGCTACAAAAATAGTCTGTGGTAAGATGTGCGTTTAGACCAGAATGTTAAATGCAAAGAATAAAAACATAACTAAATGGTAATTGAGCATATTTGAAATAACAAATTATCTGCTTTAAATGTTGACATTAAAGACTAAAATATCCAATAAAATACTATAATGTCTTGGTGTAAATTCATCATTTGGTAAAAGGTAGTCAAATTAGGCAGATGCTAAATGGACAGATCAAAAATGAGGACATGGTTTATGCAGACTACAGTGTGTTTTATGCAATGAATAACTGGCTACCATCAAACTTTGTGTTTGATAACAGTTTTGGCCCAGTGTCGGGACGGCACTTGATCTAAAATCTGGTTCCGGAAGCAAAACTAGTTGAGAACTATTAATTTAGACAACTACAGCTGATGTCTTTCCATTCAAAATGCACCAAACAGTGAAAAAATATCTCTTGATTGAATAAATGTTGGCTGTAGTACTTTGTCTGTAGTTCATATCTTATTCTTTACATACAATGCCATTTGAAAAATACATTTTAAAAGACATTGATTTTATTTCTGACACTTTTTTTCTCTCACCATTTCTTGAACTTTATTTTTATATATTTCATATGACATGAAGGTAAAAATAATAAAAGTGTCAGTGTGTCAGCTTCGCAATATTTTATGTATTTTAATTCATTTTAATAATTACAAAATATTCTCATGGCCAAGTCGTTAAAATTTCTAATAAAGCTTAGCAGTATTTTACATTGATTGGAAAGTTTTCATTTATATTATTGATTTTAGCTATCGACGATTAATCGTTTACCGGCCATATTTTCCAATTTTATTTAACAGTATAAACAAATTTGTTCGACCTATAAACAATAGCATTTGAAATTGCATTGAAAAAAAAAAACATTGAGTTGATTTCTCTCCCTTTTTTCTTTCTCCATTTCCTGTACATTATCTATACATTTGACATGACAATAACATTTAAAATAATAAAAGTCTCAGTAGTGATAAAGCTTGGCTATTTATTTATTTATTTTAATAGTTAAAAGTTACAAGTCATTGTTAATTTTCTTATAAAGTTCAGAACTATTTTACATTTAAGTGGAACATTTTTGTACATATTATTGATTTTAAAGATTAATTGATTTTAAAGACTATCTGTCTGACTATCTGTTTTCAGCCATATTTTCCAATTTTAGTTATAGATATCGCCTTAATACATTATCTGTAAATATTACATGTATGGATATTTTAGACCTACTGTATCATAATTTCATCATTATCATAAGTATCATAGTTACCATAATAATTATCTGAATCACATAAAGCCCTCATGCATGCATGCATGCATGCATAAAGCGCAGCACTGAACCGCTGCAGTGATGTCATGTGTGAGGTGTCTATGCGGCACTGATGCCATTGTGTGATTCCAGCAGTCTCTCTTTCTCTTTGTCCCTCTGTGCTCTCTTGTGATTGGTAACATCTCATGAGTTTGCACCATCGCCCCCTTGTGGCTCTGATAGGATTGCTTCATTAGGAAGGAAGACTTGCAATTAAATACTATTTAATCATTTTGCTGATGCGTTTATCTGACGGAATTTACAGTAATCTTATTACAGGGACAACCCTTCTAGAGTAATGGCTTTTTGATTATCACGTGCAATAGTTCATGCTTAGATATTTAACCTCTATGCCAACACATACAGTCATTATGGATTAGCATATTACTAATGTTATTTTTTGCATAATATATGGCATGAACAGTATGCAGTTTTTTGTATGCATTGAATCCACACCTGACCCTTTACATTCGCCAAAATGTGCAGCATACAGTACATTTGTAGCACACTGCATTGAATAGCTGACAATGCAATGCACTTAATCTTCCATTTCCAGTGTAATGAATGAAAAGTTACCAACCATGATTTTATTATTTTAACATGTCCCTCTTCATTCATTTTTAACTGCCAAAATTAAGACATTTTACACAAAACTGGATGAAGTGCAAAATAACCGTTCTGACTTAACTGCGCTATATGAGAGTTTTCCAATCTCTTCTATTGTAATCCATAATTCCGATTGCGATTTGTCACTTAAAGGGATAGTTCACCCAAAAATAAAAATTCTGTCATCATTTACTCCCTCTCAAGTTGTTCCAAACCTGTATAAATTTCTTTGTTCTGCTGTACACAAAGGAAGATATTTGGAAGAATGTTTGTAACCAAGCAGATCTTGCCCCCCTTTGACTAACATTGTAGGGGGGAAAAAATACTATGGTAGTCAATGGGGGGCGAGATCTGCTTGGTTACAAACATTCTTACAAATATCTTCCTTTGTGTACAGCAGAACAAAGAAATTTATAAAGGTTTGGAACAACTTGAGAGGGAGTAAATGATGACAGAATTTTCATTTTTAGGTGAACTATCTCTTTAAGATTTTACTGCCAAATACACAAAATGGAGGTAATTATGGAAAATAATCATTTTAATATCCAAGATGAAAATATGACACCACTCATATGTCATGTAACAACACGTTTATCATTGAATAATGCCTATTGTTTTATATACGATTTTTATCAAATATTAGGCAGTATACAGTGCATACTACGTAGTATTCAGTATGCAGTAACCTAGTATTTTAATTTTGAACATAGCCATTGAGTGGAATGTATTGATGTTCACTGTTGTTCAGTTTAATGGGAATTGAACCATCCAGCTTTCAATTGTAAGCCCAGAGTTTTTGTTTACATTACATTTACATTTTACATTTATTTTAGGAAACGCTTTTATCCGAAATGACTTACAAATGAGGAACCGTGCAAGCAGTTTCACAGCGAACTTGCTCCGTAAAGACATTTTAGTAGCCAATAGTTTTCTAGTTTAATTTTGTAGATTTATTGTTGAATAGAAAAATATTTTAAAAAAAAAATTTTTTTTGTAGTTTCTGTTTTTAGTTTTTTTTTTATTCTACTTAGTTGCATGTGTTACTGCTTGAACTATCTTTCTTTATTGCTGTTAGAGAAGCATTTCAATGCCGAATAGAGCGCATTTAGTGTCTTTTATACAACGCCACATCCCATATTAGGTAACTAGATACCTAGGTTGGTAATGTTAACTATTTTAACCTGAAAAACTGACCACTGTGAAGATTTCCATAATAAATTCAGCAACTTCTTGCTTCAGAATTTTGGGAAGTGTAGGCAATTAAATAATTTTGAAATCAATAGTTTCTATGGTAAATCTGCCTCTTTTTTTTTTTGAGTAGTATTTTTACTTCTAGAAGCCCACTTTTGCGGTCTGTTAATACAAGGATCAGCGAGAGGAGGAGAGGATAGTCAGGGCACCGTTTTGGAGATTAAGATGTGGCGATAGTCGTGACGCATATGTAACCCTTCTTGTGTTGTGTTTGTTTGGGACAGTGCTGCTGGTGAAGCAGGCCTGGCCCCAGACGGCATCTGCTCCGGGGCCCGGGGAAGGCTCCTATGACCTGGCCGTGGACGCTGGCTCAGAGAGCAGGCAGTACCAGGCCTCATCTACAGCATTCAGTAAATATGATTACTATACTCTACTGTAACTGCTGTGTGTTCCCCTGTTACTCTATAACACACAAACACACACCCTTTTACCTCGTTCAGACAGTCAGTCCAAATCTGATTTTTGTGTATATCCAATTGGAATCTGATTATATTTAGCAAGTGTGAACAGCAAAAAATCACATGAAATGCTATTTTTACAAATCCGTTTTGAGCTTCATTCATATTTGGTTTGAAATCCTGTTCAAATCGCATTTCTGGAAATCCGTTTCAGTCTGACCGCTCAAATCGGATTTTGTGTGGTTTATGTCACGTTATCACGCCACGAAAAACACATGTCGGACGTTGTTATATCAAACATGCTGAAAGTTGCTGCTGAAACAAGGTTGTGTTGTTGCAAAGTGCCGGTCGAGCGGAAAATTACAATACAATGGTGACGTGTTGAAGACGGGCGGAGATGACAGCACGGAATAAAGCCACGCATGCCAGCCTCCTGTGTTTCTGCACAGCTACACATTGTCAGTTTCATATAAATAAGAAAACATCTGTATTGCAAACCCCTCCACGTTGCTGTTTTTGCCGTATGTCTACCAACGCAACACCATAGAAACTAATGCAGATATTCTGGAAAACATAAGAGCACCACGTGACAGACAAATCAGATCTGAATAGTTGAGATGCACAGTGTGGACAGTCAATAATTTAGATCACATTCCAGTCAGATACACAAATAATCGGATTTGGACTGACAGTGTGAACATAGCTATAGAGTCCCATACTGCCTATAAAAAAACACTTATTCTCACACACACGCACACGCACACACACACACACACACACACACACACACACACACACACTCTTTTGGCCCTGCAGGATTCGATCGCATAATGACTTCCACTCATGCTGTGTAAACAAACCTTACAATAAGCTCTGTTCTAAAAACCTAGTGAGCTGCACTTCTGCCTACTGCCTACATAGGCAGCAAACTAATAAGTCAGCATCCTAAGTGAAAATGGAACCTTTTTAAATCACTTTTTATTTTCTTTTTAGTTTTAAATATTTTTATTTGACCAAAGATGTGATTTTCCCATATATATTTTTTTTCTGACCTGAAGTAAGATCCACATGAATTCTGTAAATCCAAGGAAAACATTGCTGCATTTATTATTATTTTGAATTTTTATTATTTTGATTATTATTATTATTATTATTCAAAATAATTATTTTAATTTTTTACAATACAATAGTATTATTGCAATAGTAATATATTTCTGTATTGACTGAATAAATTTTTATAATTGAAATAATAATGAATAATAAAATCTTTTTTGTCCTTAGTTGATCACATGACAATTGTATATTTATTTAGATTTAGATTTTGACATTAGCATATAAAATGATTTTAATAATATTTAAATTTTTATATAAATAGATTTATAATTGACATTTCTCTCACTTTGTTTGGCATCTTGGATTATTTTTCACAATGCATTCTGGGATATAATAATTTGGTCAAAAATGTGGTATTTTAGTATTGTTGCGATACTATTATAGTTTTTTATGAATATTTTTAATTAGTTTTTATTTTAATATTTTTCATTTTAATTTTAAAGTTTATTTTGTTTTTATCATTTGTATTAGTCTTTTTTTTTTTTTTTTTGTCTATATAGCCTTTTTTTTTTTTTTTTTTTTAAGTTTGCCAGTTAACATTTCAACTAATGAATGTGTGTTTTTATGGTTTCAGTTAACTATAATAACCCTAAAATGCAACATATTTTCTTTTGTACGCCTTTGTGTCAGAGTGTGCCTATGATGTGCCTTAAAATGCTGTCTAGGTAAGCAGCTCACTAGGGTTTGTTACAGGTAAAATCTCACATTGCATACTGGAGACACACTCTCTGAGATCTGAGGTTTCATTCTTACCGTAGACAGCAGAGCTTTTGGAATTGAGATTGCGTAAAATTGTGTTGTGGGACTGAATTAGACAGGAGTGGCTAAGCTAGACTAAAGACAGTTGAATCTGGTTTGTTGCATCAGTGGTTTGTCAAATATGAAGTAATGACTGACAGCATGTCTTTGGTATGTAGGTAATCTATTGATGTGTTGTGTAACAAATAACGCCTCAAACAATGTATTCTTGACTTCCGTTTGTGCAGCTGAATTCACATTCTTATGCTTTTTGTTACTACTTTGTTGTCAACAATCCTCCAATAAATCGCTGGCAAATAAAAAGCCTAACAGATGGTGTGTGTGGAAAAGAGAAGGTGTCGGTGTGTGTGCTTGGTTGTTTAATGTGTGATATTTCTGACTTGAAAGGGTGTGTGAGTGTTTGCACTTCATATGTGCTTTAGTTTAGTTTGGCGCACTCCCTCCTTACACTTCTTGTGTGCTTTGCTGGTGCTCACCAGAAGGTGGCGACATGGAGGTTTTGGAAATCAAACCAGAGCACACGGACGTGTGTGAAGGAATATTTTATAGACTTAATATGTATTATATTCGATTGTTGTGTGCCAGATGCCTATCGGACCTAACAATCTCTTTCCGTCTCTGTTTCAGGATACACTGCAGGAACGCCTTATAAAGTCCCCCCTACTCAGACCAATGGAGCCCCTCCTCCCTATTCCCCATCCCCTAACCCCTACCAGACGGCCATGTACCCTATTAGAAGTGCCTATCCCCAGCAGAACCTCTATGCTCAGGTAAGACCTTGTTCTATACTGTAAATATTGCGAAGTTGCTTTGAAACATTTTCTATTGAGCAAGGCACTATGAATATAAAAGTGATGACTAACATGTAGCAAGCTAGACTAACTCCATCATCCATAATAAGCATAATGTTTTGTGGTGTTTTTAATAATTAGTTATCAAGGGAGAAATTAAACTTGACCCTTCTCATCAATCTACTATAATAACTTGCTTGACCTATGTCAGCCCATAGCTATTTAAGTATTGTTATAGATTACTTTTGTCAGTAATGCTGCAATTTTAACATCTTTCCAAAAGTTAAAGGATTAGTTCACTTTAAAATTAAAATTACCCCAAGATTTACTCACCCTCAAGCCATCCTAGGTGTTTATGACTTTCTTTTTTCTGATGAACACAATCGGAGTTATATAAATAAACCTCACGCGTCCAAGCTGTATAATGGCAGTGAACGGGACCAACGAGTATGAAGCTCAAGAAAGTGCATCCATCCATTATAAACGAATTCCACACGGCTCTGGGGGGTTAATAAAGGCCTTCTGAAGTGAAGCGATGCGTTTGTGTAAGAAAAATATCCACATTTAACAAGTTATAAAGTAAAATATCTAGCTTTCGCCAGACCGCCTTCCGTATTCAACTTACGAAGAAAGTGTAAAGCCTCTCGCGGTTCAAAACGCTTTCACTACGTCCTACGGCTTCCGTTTTCAACTTAAAGGGTTAGTTCACCCAAAAACGTTCCACACCCGTAAGACCTTCGTTCATCTTCAGAACACAAATTAAGATATATTTGATAAAATCCGATGGCTCAGTGAGCTACTAAAGACATATTTAAAACAGTTCATGTGACTACAGTGGTTCAACCTTAATATTATGAAGCGACGAGAATATTTTTTGTGCTCCAAAAAAACAAAATAACAACTTTATTCAACAATATCTAGTGATGGCCGATTTCAAAATACTGCTTCATGAAGCTTCGAAGCTTTACAAATCTTTTGTTTCGAATCAGTGGTTCGTAGCATAACGAGGCTTCATTACGTCATAAATGTTAATTATCTTGCTGGCATCAGATTTTATCAAAAATATCTTAATTTGTGTTCCGAAGATGAACAAAGGTCTTACGGATGTGGAACGACATGAGGGTGAGTAATTAATGACAGAGTTTTCATTTTTGAGTGAAATAACCCTTTAAGAAAAAAGCGTAACTGATTTGACGTAAAAGTAACTATTCCTTCTGTGTTATTCAGAGTTGTTCAGAGTCTGTAGTGCTCATAAATGTAATGAAAATATTATTAGACCTTTTGGTAACACTTTACAATAAGGTTCATTAGTTAAACATTAATGTATTAATTAACATGAACTAACCATGAGCAATACATTTGTTACTGTATTTACTAATCTTTGTTAACGTTAGTTAATGAAAATACAGTTGTTCATTGTTTGTTCGTTATTTCAGTGCATTAACTAATGTTAACAAGATTTTAATAATGTATTAGTAAATGTTGAAATTAACATTAACAAAGATTAATAAATGCTGTATAAGTGCAGTTCATTATTAGTTCATGTTAACTAATGTACTTAACTAATGTTAACTAATGATCCTTATTGTAAAGTGTTACCGACCTTTTAAATGTTTTTCTGCGTTTCTCCCTCATTCTTGGGAGTTTGTTGTCAGATAGGGTAATATTTTTAAAATGCATCAAGGTGCCCTCAACTCTTTTTTTTTTTTTTTTTTTTTTATCCATGGTCATATTTTAATATTCATGTGTCTGTATAATGAGTGTTACAGATCTGTGTTTTATTGGTTGTTTTCTCCTCTTTCCCCTCCTTCTACTCTCCCACTTTTCCACAGCTTTACATGCCCATTTCTAGAGACTTTTTCTACTATGAGGTGTGAACGACCAGGGTTTCATGACACGTTAATGTTCATCTAACAACAAAAGACAAAAAGAAAATCACCCACTGCTCTTGACTGAATAACTTTTGTAACTTTGATAAGGATTAATCTATATTTTATTTATACAGTGAAGACTATGCAGTGTTTTATTTTGATTTCTTTATTCAATTTCTGTACCTGAAAATTGTGATGTTTCACTGTCTAGTATCTAAAAATTTGAACCACAATCCCAACCAGGCCAGTAGAAAAAAATCCTTAGTGTTGAGCCCTGTGAAAGATAAAATATGATAGAGGAATATTATGAACAGTGAAAGTAACAGAAGCTCCTACAATACATTTTAAAAGGCAAAATTAGGCATAAAAATAACTGAAGGAACATAACATACAGTGCCCTCCACAATTATTGGCACCCTTAGTAAATATGAGCAAAGGTGGTTGTGAAAATAAATCAGCATTGTTTATCCTTTTGATCTTTCATTCAAAAAATTCACAAAATTCTAACCTTTCATCGAAGTAAAACAATTGAAAGTGGGGGGAAACTCACATTATGAAATAAATGTTTTTCTCCAATACATGTTGGCCACAATTATAGGCACCCCTAGAAATTCTTATGAGTAAAATATCTCTGAAGTATATTCCCATCCATATTTACATTTTTTAGCACACCAGGGTGACTAGGAGCATGAAATTGTCCAACCATGACTTCCTGTTCCACAGAAGTATAAACATGAGGAAACACAAAGGCCAAATTCCCGTAATCATTCATCACAATGAGAAAAACCAAAGAATATAGTTCTGATGTGCAGCAAAAGATTGTTGAGCTTCACAAAATAGAAAGTGGCTGTAAGAAAATAGCTAACGCATTGAAAATCCCCATTTCCACTATCAGGGCAATAATTAAGAAGTTCCAATCAACTAAAGATGTTACAAATCTGCCTGGAAGAGGACGTGTGTCTAAATCTTCCTAATGTGAAGTGAGGAGGAAAGTTTGAGTGGCCAAAGACTCTCCAAGGATCACAGCTGGAGAATTGCAGAGATTAGTTGAGTCTTGAGTCTCAGAAAGCCTAAAAAAAAATGATCAAACAGCACCTACATCCCCACAAGTTGTTCAGGAGGGTTTCAAGAAAAATCCTCTGCTCTCATCCAGAAACAATCTCCAGCATATTCAGTTGTCAGACATGACTGGAACTTCAAACGGGACCAGCTTCTATGGTCATATGAAACTAAAAAAAAAGAGCTTTTTGGCAGCAAACTCACCAGATGGGTTTGGTGCACACATGGATAAAAAGTACCCCATGCCCACAGTTAAATATACTGCTGGATCTTTAATGTTGTGGGCCTATTTTTCTGATGGAGGTCCTGGACATCTTGTTCAGATACATGGTATCATGGATTCTAGCAAATACCAACAGATAAAAAATCAAAACCTGACCGCTTCTGCTAGAAATCCAATAATGGGCCGTGGTTGGATCTTCCAACAGGACAGTGATCCAAAACAAACATCAAAACCAACGCAAAAATGTGTCACTGAGCACAAAATGAAGCTTCTGCCATGGTCGTCCCAGTTCCCTGACCTGAACCCTAAAGAAAATGAGTGGAGTGAACTGAAAAGAAAGAAGCACCAACATGGAGCTGGGAATCTGAAGGATCTGGAGAGATTCTGTATGAAGGAATGGTCTCTGATCTCTTGTCAGGTGTTCTCCAAACTCATCAGGCATTATAGAAGACGACTCAGAGCTGTTATCTTGGCAAAAGGAGGTTGCAAAAAGTTTTGAATAAAAGGGTGCCAATAATTGTGGCCAACGTGTTTTGGAGAAAAACATTTATTTCATAATGTGATTTTCCTTTTTTTTTTTTTTTCTTCCCCACTTTCAATTCTTTTCCTTCAGTGAAAGGTTAGATTTTGTGAATTTTTTGAATGAAAGATCAAAAGGATAAACAATGCAGATTTATTTTCACAGCCGCCTTTGCTCATAATTACTAAGGGTGCCAATAATTGTGGAGGGCACTGTATCTGTTTGCTAAACAAATTTAGCCAACTAATTTGATTCATATTCTTTTGGTTTCTCTACCCAATATTTTTAAAAAATTGCTAATGCAATGAATATACAGGTATTAGTATCGGCAAGTACCAAAAATGAAAGTATCAGTATCGGACTCATTCTGGAAAAAGTGGTATCGGTGCATCTCTATGGTAAATATTAAAGTAATGTGGTATTAGGATCTGATACATCACTATACCACTGCACCACCACAGTACTTTTTGTTTGTTTGATGTATTTTATCCAGCTTAGAGCTTTTATCCTTTATTTGCAACCAAGACTATTGGGATCCCACTATGCAATACAATGGATCACACCTTATTGGTTTTGAACATACAACCTTTTAGCTACTTGTAACAATTGCATTATAATTTGAGTTTATCTTCTTTTCAGGGTGCTTATTACACACAGCCAGTGTACGCCGCCCAGCCTCATGTAATCCACCACACCACCGTGGTCCAGCCCAACAGCATCCCCTCCGCCATCTACCCTGCTCCTGTACCTGCGCCCCGCTCCAACGGTGTGGCCATGGGCATGGTGGCTGGAACAACGATGGCCATGTCTGCCGGTAAGATGCTCGAAATTATAATATTGTTAAAGCTAAGAAATTATATAAACAAAATATTAGTAAAAAAAAAAAAAAAATAGGCTACAACGGCCATGATTTATGATTTATATGATTTATGATTCATATGATTTATAAACAGAATATTCATTTTGGGGCAAACTATCCCCAAAATATAAATTTTCAAAATTCTGTGTGTTGCTCTGAGACACACGATAGTTCTACTCTGGCTGTAAAGGCAATATTTTTGTTGGCAAAATAGAGACAATAACAGAACAAACAATATTGTGTCTAAAATATAACACAATATTAACTTCTTATTTATTGAACTGTTGTATAAAATCATTTTTCACATTTTCACTCGTGCTGTTTGGGACAAAAACAACACTTGTAATATTATGCTCATTACTCGTGTAATATTGCTTAACTATAGCCTATTATATGATATAGATATGAGACAGAAATCATACAGAGGCATTTTTGCCCTGATATCTTGAATTTTAGGGGCATTCTAACTGATTTCTATAGGGTACATCACACAGTGAGTTGTTGCACTGCTTCATGTTCATCACCAATCAACTGTATGAAATGTAAGATGAACTATGTAGTAGGTCTGGGGCAGGGCAGGTGCTTTAAATGCATTAAATCATTTTATTTATTTTTCTACAACTAATTAATTAAATTAACGTGTTAAATCGACAGCCCTAATAAATAAATACTTTTTATTTATTTTATTTATTTTTATTTATTTATAAATACTTTTTATATATATATATATATATATATATATATATATATATATTGCCAAAAGTATTGGGACACCCCTCCAAATCATTGAATTCAGGTGTTCCAATCACTTCCATGGCCACAGGTGTATAAAATCAAGCACCTAGGCATGCAGACTGCTTCTACAAACATTTGTGAAAGAATGGGTCGCTCTCAGGAGCTCAGTGAATTCAAGCGTGGTACCGTGACAGGTTGCCACCTGTGCAATAAGTCCATTCGTGAAATTTCCTCACTACTAAATATTCCACGGTCAACTATCTTAACAAAGTGGAAGCAATTGGGAACAACAGAAACTCAGCCACAAAGTGGTAGGCCACGTAAAATCACAGAGCGGGGTCAGCGCATGCTGAGGTGCACAGTGCGCAGAAGTCGCCAACTTTCTGCAGAGTCAATAGCTACAGACCTCCAAACTTCGTGTGGCCTTCAGATTAGCTCAAGAACAGTGTGTAGAGAGCTTCATGGAATGGGTTCCCATGGCTGAGCAGCTGCATCAAAGCCTTACATCACCAAGTGCAATGCAAAGCATGGGATGCAGTGGTGTAAAGCACGCCGCCACTGGACTCTAGAGCAGTGGAGACGTGTTCTCTGGAGTGGCGAATCACGCTTCTCTGTCTGGCAATCCGATGGACGAGTCTGGGTTTGGCGGTTGCCAGGAGAACGGTACTTGCCTGACTGCATTGTGCCAAGTGAAAAGTTTGGTGGAGGGGGGATTATGGTGTGGGTTTTTTTTTTTTTTACAGGGGTTGGGCTTG